>CM042073.1:18432314-18785287 GCA_023512825.1 Liposcelis brunnea
TCCCTATAGGTCAATGCAGACTAAATTGAGCGCTTTATGCTGAGGGGGCAAGAATACTTTGAGTTTTAATATGCAGGACTATACTCGCCTCACCCTTTTGTTCGAAAATTGTACCCTCTGGTTTATCGGAAATCCTTTATGAGGTGTCACATGCAAAAGGGCTCTGACAACAGAGAAGATGCGCGGTAACTGCTGTAAGCTAACTATAAGAAGCCAGAAGTTGTCAGCGTTATCAAATTTATTGGACAGGAAATGCTGCTAAAATGCTAATGGAGTGGACGAAAGTCATAAAGATCAGAGCCCCAAGTCGCATGAAATAAAAAGCGGCAGTGGCTATGGCAGTAAACCTCTAGTCTTAGAAGAAGCATTCTCTCTTCTTTAAGTTTTTGCTCCTCTTCGAAGATAGACGATCCTAACTTTGAAGGCTGCCGAACGAAAAAGAGATATTGAATTTTGGCCGAACCAATTTCTTAAATTCTTGAGCCGGGAAGTTTTCCTCCGACCTGGTCTGCGCCTGCTCTCATCTTCCCCTCCATCAACAGCTGCAGGAGGCGGTACTTTTCGCTGCGAAGAATAACCGAAACACTCAAGCCTTCGACGCTTGATCTCGTGAAGCATCTCCATCTCCTTACTCATTACGATTCAATTCTTCGACATTGCTTACTCGTGCGGTCCATGGAAACGGAAAGCGCAACATGATGCGATATATCCACATCTCAAAAGCCGCCATCTTCCTTTCCAGCATCTTTTTTAATTTCCAAGAACTACTGTTCATCCTGCTGTTTTCTTTCGCGAAATTTCCGCTCCAAAAAAGTACGGCGCCATCAAGCATAATGTTGATTTACTATTAAGAAACGACGACCTTGCGATTAAAATAATTGATCTAGTTTCATATCGAAAACAGAGAATATTATAGTATTTTTCAACATTAAGCTTATACTCCGGATAAATGATAATTATCATATGTGAAATAAGTTATTACTAAAGTCACTGTTATGAAAATTTTTAACTAGTGCATTTTTAATTATTACACTTACGTTCTCAATGCACTGTTTGAGTTCAATGAACTATCAATGCATTAAAATAGATTTTTTATTATTGGAAATGACTATTCTTCTTCTTCTTTAAATGGCCGCTCCTCGTTGGAAATTGGCGATCATCATGGCCAACCATTGATGATCTTACTAGGAATATCAAATAATGTGGTGACTTTCCCTAATTTTCCACATCGCAGTACGGGAGCCATACCATTGATCCAACTCTGCCTCCCGGTATCTGAGCCTAGGCCTTGCCGATTACTACCATCTTCAGCCCTAGGTCAGTATTAGCGAAGCTGCTGCTCTCCACTAACTCATAACCCTGAGAAGGGAGCTCACCACAGGGCAAGGACGCCATTCTTTCAGCAAGACAAAACATGACTCACCGGTTACCCTAAAATATGACAATTAAGCTTAGTTAAATTTTCTTACTGCAGGAAAAACTCACAGCTAAATACTAGGGACGGGGAGAGCGCTAATAGAAATCGAATCGTGCAGGTTTTAACAAACCCAAAATGGAGAAAGCAAAATGTCATCAAGATGGTGGTACCAGTAGCGCCAACTACGATGAAGCTAAGAACACAAACAGCTTAATTTTTTTGGGCAGCACACTATCATTCAAACGATGGATTCATTTTAATAACAAATTTAGAGATTTGATTGGGAGACATGAGCAGTGGATGTTTTGAGGCGCTCTGTTGAACAGAAATGGCATTTGATGAGCCATGTGTCAAAACAGGACAGGAAGCGTGGACAAGTAGTGACTGGAGACCACAGCTTATTGGCGAGGAGCACAGAAAGATCTAAGTTAAGACTATGGAAATACCGCGGCTCTTTTATAAAAACTCAAAGATGCAAGAGGAAAATTAGCATTGTGTGTTAATCGCATATAAAATAATTCCATATTCCCATCACATATCTTGTTACAATTCGTTTTTCAATACAAAGACATACTACGTGATCTAATCACTCGGGAAAAAAATATAAAAGTAAGTTATAGCTACAGCTAAAACTACATGTCAGGACTTTAACTACTTCAACATGTTCTACCATCAGTCCATCATAGCCTTAATACCGATGGTCAAATTAATTTTGTAAACATTAATTCGTCGTGATGTCAAATTCATTGCGACTTCCACATAATTTCTTCCACGATTATTATGTCATTGTGATATCATATTAAATAATTAACCTCAGTTTTCAGCTAATGACAGATACTATCTTCTTTTTATTTTTTTTACTAACGAACTTTTTCATAATTTCTCATAGTTAAAGGTTTGTTCGAAATCGCATTGCGTGTCTTGTTTGTTTTTTTCTACAAAAAAAAAACTGCTTTTTATTAGGCAAGATGCGATTATTTCCTTTTCTTGCGTGAGTTATTTCTTAATCCATGACCCAAAAATTATAAATATAAAAAACACAGAGGACAAAATTGACACCAAGGTGCACTCTCACAACATCTCTCTCTCGAAAAAAAAAAAAGATTATCTGCGCAGGAAATCTGTCGAAAGGGTTTAAGAATAAAAGAAGTGAAAACAAGATTACCAAGTCCTTGTAGCTAAAGTCCTGAGTACTTTTCGTGTCTTTTTTAATAATGAAATTACAAAAGCAAGATGTTTTTCTTGAATAAGAATTGTTGTTTGGAGAAAATAAATGTTAAGATTCGAACTCTTTTGTTGAATTAAAAGCCCTATTGAGAAGAGGCTAAATCGGAAACGGAAGATTAAAGGCAATATTATTTTTTATCTTGCATGAGATGTGATTTTGTAGGAAGTATCTTGGTTGAAGTTGCAATTATTTTGTTTATATTAGGCTTCTTTCATTAACGGTACATGAACTTGGTGTGATTTTTATCATTTCAATTTTGATTCATTAAATGATTCAGGAAGAATAAGAGAAGATAAGTAGATGATATCACGTGGGAATGAGGAACGAAGAATTATTTTTTGATATGATATCATGTTTAATTTTAACCGAAGAATTATTTTTTAGTGAAGAATTAATTGTTCTCATATAATATGTGTAATCTTGAAAACTTCCGCACGATCAAAGCTTTGCTACTATGGTTACTTTAGATTGGCTAAGAAAAATGGGCCAAAAACGCATAAAAGTTTTAGATGACTTGAACAGAGAATGAGATTCAAGCATGCAGTAGAGGATAGAATGGGTTGGAAGGAATAATGCTGAGTCCAACAAAAGGCATGCACTTGTCTAGAAATAGAACACTACATTCTAGAGCTAAAAAACTTGATGAACACGACTTCGAAGAAACATGATTTTCAAAGATTTTTATAAGTTGTCTGGAAGTCTCAAGAGAAGACTTTAAGAATTGACGAGGAATGAAAACGAATATGGTGGTAAGAATTAGTCGCAGCTACCACCTCAACTGGAAGTACTCTAAGCTCCACAAGCTCTGTCGACTTTATAGTTACCGCTCCAGCTTACGTGGGTACCACTATTCAAACATGAGTGCAAATATACTAAACACTTGCTATGAAAGCATACTGGTTCAGGTGTAAACAGGTACAGATATTACTATTTCAGGACTGTTTGTACGTTCATCTCTTCGGCTCAGGTTTTTCTCAACAGACCTCTATCTGCTTTGGTTCCCCTATTCCCCATTCAACCTCATTTCGCCGTCGAACTATGGCCCATTGGTACTCTCTGCTGCTTTTGTTGCTATTGTTACGCCTAATACTGAAATCTTGTGGACAATCTTCTTCTTTGGATGCAATACTCGTTTTCGAGCGTAGGCGACCTCTCTGCATATAGCTGGTTTGTGTGTTTCGAGTTGACACAGCTATATGGGACCTACAGTTTAATGCCGGTTCCGACCGGCTACATAGAGAGGCTGTTCTAAGCAAGTTACCACCTGCTGGTTTGCCATTGCCTTGCAGGAGGGATGAGACCGAGCGACAACACACATTAATCGCTTTTTCGGAATCCCCAAATCTTCGAATTAAGTTTACATGACGCAGATGACAGTGGTCCGAGATGAAATACGGTCGGAAAAAATCCGAACCCATAAACTCCCGAGTGTGAGTCGGGAAAGCTATCCACTGAGCCACGAGGCTGGCTTGTGGACAATAGTTGGTAGTTAACTTCTGCCCAATGGCTCACCGATTTAATCTTCGATCACTAGTAGGCTTAAGTTGCGTGACTCCAGAGGGTGGGACATGTGATGCTCCGCTGACCTAATTCATACACCACGTCTTATGAACCTACAACTCCTATCACTGCCCATGTCTCTGGGCAGCCCTCCGTTTGAGTAGAAGGATCGCATCTCGAATAGTGCAGATCGACTGAGAGCCTCCAGTTGAAAACTGATTGTTTGCAATGCAGCAACGATACTTATTCAACTCCTGAAAAAGTTATAGCAGGAACTTCTGCCTGTCCGTATGCTTAACATTTTCTTTAAGACAGCCCAACTTTCATCAATCGTACATTGCTAACATCGAACTATTTCAAAATATTCCTTGTTCTAACATTTCCTTGAAACTTATATAATTTTTTAATACTTCTTAGCGAAGTCATCATGCTGCAATGTTTACAAACAAAACACCATGGCCAGATCTTCCTTAACGGCTGCGAAATGAATCATCAATACCTTGGCAAGTAATGATCACGATAAAAAAAACTTGTTCTGGCGCGAAAGTGTAAAACCGTAACCACAGTATTGAATCACGCTATCTGTACATTCCAGTCACCAACTGGAATCCCATTTATAGTTCCCTATGATACACTCAGATGACGCTACCAATCCAATCTTTTAATTTCAAACTAAATTCCTATTAAAGGCGCTGCGATCAAGTCGCGGTCTTTTTTGAAATAGACCAATCACATTGAGCGATAAACTTTGGCGCCATTGACAGACCTACTTCTTCTTAGTTTCCCATTTGCCGCTACGTGCCGCATGCTTAACTCAATTCCACCAAAACTTCATATTTTACAACTAAACTGCCTTATCGATTTTGTATTTGCATGCATGGATATCAGGATACTATATAATGAATCCTGCATCATTAGAATAATCATAATTAAAATTTCCTTTTTCAAAGGAAATAGATATGTTTCTCAGACACAAAAGCTTCATAGGTCAATGAAAATTTTTACATCGATAAAACGTTTGGTTATCGATACCGGAAATGTCGAAATCAATAAAGAAACCTTTAAAAGAAAACTAAAGGAGAAAAGAAACAATGAAGGGTTGATTAATTACATCAGGTTACCTCCCTAGTGTGTAGGGTGGAGAGTTACATTCTCGGTGTAAACATGCCCCGCGGGGTGTCTTAAGATCAAATCATCAAAGTATTACAAAGATTTTTCATTTTTATATTTTTATTTTTTTGTAAGTGAGATGTTCATCTCTTTTGTTTTTGTGTTTTAACACGTCCCACCCTCATTATGAAATTTTTGTGGCGTATGCGATGTAGGTCTGGTCGTTATCAATTTTTTGAGGTAAAGTGAATTCGTGAGGAGAATAGGTGAGCGTAGAGGTAGTTTTCTGTAGTTTTTAGAAGTATTTTTCTGTATTCGGTACAATAGGTCCAGGCTCAAAGGACGCACATATAAATAGAGCAGCACTAATGTGATCTACAGTCTAATGCGAGAGGTGAAGGGTTGATCAGTGTGCTAGACAGGGTTAAAAATTATATATGAAACTTCAACTTAGGGCGGCCGTCGGACATAGATACGAATGTCAATTAGTTTTCATATATTCAAGTGCTTTTAGATTTTCAGTAGACAGAACATGATGTGGGAGCTCAGGAAAAGAAAAGGACCTTTACTTAAAATGCCTCCGCCGCAATGGATAAGGTTGATTTGCACATTAGAGGCTGTAGAACTGAATAATGACAATAAATCATTACAATAGCGGATTCTTGAGCCGTGAAATTTTCCTTCGACCTGATCTGCGCTTACCCTCAACCTTCATTTTCACCTTCTTCTTTCAACCTATGTCCTCGCCCACTCCTGAACGAAGGTCTCCCTCAACCTTTGCCACACTTCCTTATCCTGGGCTCTTTGCAACCACTTAAGTTCCTATATAAACTATCAGAAGTGCCAGTCGACTCCGCGTGGTGCAGCGCGCGATGGAGAGGTCTACTTTGGGCATAAGCCTGCGAGATCGAATCAGGAATGAAATGATCCGTAGGCAGACGCGGCTGATGGACGTGGTAAGGTGTGTTGAAGAATTGAAGGGGCATGTGGCCAGGCAGGATCACGAGCGGTGGGTGGTAAGATTACCCGTTTAACATCTAGAAGTAAAGGAAGACCTCGAAAACGATGGCTCGGCGGTATCATTCAAACGGCAGGAAGAGGTTGGTTCAGGAGAGCGGAGAACCGTTCGACATGGAAAAATTTGGGAGAGGCCTATATTCAGGAGTGGATGCGAACAGGCTGAAGAAGGAAAAGAAGTCCCTTTACTTTCTTAATACCGTCTAACCACCTCTTTTGTTGCCTACCGACATTCTTTTTCGGCGCTCGAAGTCTCAATCTTACTATCCGTGCTTCGCCGCCATCACTCGTTGGTTACAAAAGGCGGTATTTCTTGTTACCAAAGTACTCTAGCCTGACATCAAAGAGAACCACCCTTCCACTCAAAAGTCGAAACCTCGTCATTTCCCTTTTGGTCCACGACATTTTAGATTTGCAGCGACAGTCACATAAGCCCAGCATGATTACGCTTTTGACATATTCATTCAAAGGTGAAAATCTATCTCTCCACAATCGTCCACCACAAGGCAAAGGCAGGTCCCGCAAAGTGACAAGTATTTTTAACAATTCACCTTTTTCCAAAGTCCAAAAAATAATCGTGGTTTTGTAAAAGCTCAAAAATGATGTTCCGATGGTAATTAATCTCGTTAAAACACCCTTGCTTCGTTGTCTGTGACCACAATCGCATCCCCTCATCGCATTGTTTGCCTGTTTTGTAAATACACCACGTCATGGGGATGCGAAAGCCCTTAACTTTGTGGGGGTGAAGAGTTGATGACTGATTGAGTGAAGACCTATTAATATTGATTATAGGGGAGTAAAATACATTTTACGTCTGCTGTTATTATCACGGGGATTATAATTTTTCGTTATAATAAGATTTCTCGACCTTTAAGTAGCACAACCAATATTTCTTCGAAATTAAAGTTTTCAAAAACGGAACGCGGTTAAAGACAAAACAAACAATGACAGATTTTTTTTATAATATAAACGTGTTTCCATCAGCTGCTTTTATTTACAAAGCCGCCAGATTTGAGGAGGTCGCCTTTTTGAATCGATATTAATATGAAGCGCACGTTGCACAATTTAAAATCAATTAATTTTAAAATAAAGGAAGACAAAAAAATTAATTAGCCGTTTATATGCTTAACGTTTCATGCCCACCTCATAAAATCGCGAACTAGTTTATATACCGTATGTAAAAAAAAAAAAAGAAACAATGTAAAGGACATAAATAAAAGAGATGAAGACTTTTTAATGGTCGGTTTTTTTTAAATAGAATCTTATTAATTAATTGTCTTATGATATTACAACGTCATTTTTTTCTCGCGCGGATTTAATAAAATGCTATAAAGCTCCATTAATAAACGCTTTTTGAGGACTTAACGATCCATGCATTTTCTTAAAGTAGCGAACATATCTTAAATCTGGTTTAGCCTATATTTATGCATTTTTTTCATGTCTTTGTGTAATTATCAGGCATTATTTTTATTTATCTCTTTTACTTTTTAATATAAAGCCTAAGGGCGGCTAGGCAGTTCGGGATCGTATTTAATATGGGGAAAAAATATGTGTAATGAATGTTTTTTTAAAGGAGTCGCTAAACTTTGCACATGAAAAAGAAAATTCTTGAAGTGACCTTAGTTATTTAAAAGTATGGGAAATTTATTTTCCCTGGGGCAGCGGTTACATTGCTCCGAAATTTCGGACAGAAACGCTTCAAAATATTTCGGTCCGAAAAACTGGTTACATTGGTCCGAAATTGTTTTGAAGGCTTTCGAAGGTGTTTCCACGGCCTTTTGATACACTTTATGACGTCACAAGATTAATTCTCAAGTGTATGAAGAATTTCTGAGCCGATCAGTGCTTTCATCGAAAGTTTCCGAAGACGTGTTCGGAGATGTTGGAAGATAATCAAGGAAACATTGTTCCCACAGCTTTTTGGAAAGCTGTATGACGTCATCGAGGTACTGTTCAAATGTAGGAAGAATTCCTGAGCTGATCTAGGCCGATCACTAACATTGTTTCCACTTTTTACGTGTTCTGCTTTTTTTCGCGCTCAAACTTTTACAATATTTGCATCGGTCAGCGATTTTTAAAGAGGAGTAAGTCTAATTTTTAAAAGAGGAAAGAAATTGTTTCAGAATTACCTTGTGCAGGATGAATTCCACACTATCCAAGAGTTCAGCTGTGGCATCAATATTTGGCAACTTGTTTTCAGTTAACTGTGATGGCTCAATGATACTTTGATGACTCATCATTCTGATTTATGACGTTCCTGATTATAAGTTTTTATGCAATATACCTGGAAGAAAATAAATAAATTAAAATTTATTTTCACAAAAAGAAAATCGTTTTTTAAAAAAATTACTATCAGAATTTTTAGGGGAAAATAAGTGAAACATTATCGATAAAGTCCTGTCTTCTGGTTCAGATTTCTAATATTTAATTTAAAACAAAAATTTACAATTCGCTAAAATTTAGAAATTTCTAACCTAAAAATATTTTCAAATTTTATTCAAAATTTAGACCGAACTTTGGTTTACTATTTACATATGCAATTAAATTTTTCCAATAAAGATAACTACTATAATTACTACGAAACCTTATTTGAATCAATTGATATTCAAAAGACTTCCAACACTTTTCTACATTAAAAACCATCTTTACCTTTGAGACAATTTTTTTAAATATATTAAAAAAAAGAAAATGCCTTCACTGTAATAAATCAAAATATTTAAGATTCCACTTTTTCTATTTTGTATATTATAAGAAAATAACAAGATATCACATTTAACGACGAGAAAATAAGTGCAGCTCATAAATTTGAACTGGATTGAAGTTTCGCCCTAGGATTATGATTAAAACCATATTTTTAACTAGAATTAAGAGTGATTTAATCAAAGATGTATCGATCAAGTTTGAGTCACGTCCAGCCCGCTCTGTAATGGGCCCCAATTAGCAGCCGATAACCCGAGTACGGCTTTCAATATTCAATTTTGCCGTTCCATCGCATTAGAATTTTTCAATTGACGGTTCAGGGTGTTAGGTTTATTATTACATTCAAAATATGATATCTCCAATTACCGATCCGCTTTCCTATCTTTTTTTTTTTATA
The DNA here is from genome assembly GCA_023512825.1 of Liposcelis brunnea. Lineage (NCBI taxonomy): Eukaryota > Metazoa > Arthropoda > Insecta > Psocodea > Liposcelididae > Liposcelis > Liposcelis brunnea. Next base: position 18,441,684 of record CM042073.1, read on the forward strand.
ATAAGAGTTAAATAAAATTTAAATACTTACAAATACACATTCATAGCTTTAGGTTAAGCGACTCTGTCTAATTCTAAAACCGTTTTTGTTTCGTGACTTAAAATATCGGTACGATGGTCTTGTTTTAATCGATGAGAGGTTTTGTTTCGTACGTACGTTTTTTTTTCCTATTCCTTATCATTATTATTATTTCGAGACCGGCTTGTTTTACAACACCGATTACTTAGCGCGATTAATTTGCCCAACGAGATTGAATTTAAACATTAGCTTATTTTCAATTTATACAGATTTTTTATACCTCGAGCCAAAATGAAATTACGTTCATAGAAAATACGCCAATTCTTCACAAGATTTTTATCGTTGATGATTTCGAAACAAAAGCAAGAGAGAAAAAAATGGAGAGCAGTTTAATGTTTTTTTTAAATTATGAAAAGTGATTTTTTATTGTTCTTAATAAATAGTTTAAATATTATGCGTATCAAAAGATTAAATTTTCTTTTAAATAAAATGGATTTAATACTTGAATTAAATGGACAGTAGCAAAACGGACTGATCTTTGGCGAGAAAGAAATCAATGCGGCGGAGGATTTCCTGCCCAAAGACAGAGTGGCTATCGAATAATATGGAAACTTGGAAACTATTAATGAGGAAGAGCACCAAAAATGTAAGGGGGCATAATTAAATTTAGAGATCCTAAATAGGAAGTTCGTCCTTAGTTTAGTGGTAGAGTGCTTGACTTCGAAAAGAAACAATCGAGAGAGTCGAGGTTCGAGCATAGTTCATTGCCAGGATTTTTTCCACTGCCATCACTGCTGCTACATATCATGTGTACAGGTGAATATTCGATGGGCGTCCTTACACGGTTCGGATTCCGTGTCTAAATAAAGTAGGTCCCTCTTTTGTTCGCAAAGTGATTTTATGACGAGTGACCCGCCGACGAGCTTGCCCCTCACAATATGAGTTAAAATTTTCTAAGACTCTTCCCAGTGATGCAAGATGACGTCTAAGACGTCTTAAATTTTTGTAAAAAAAAATAGTATGAGCAAGAATGTAAGGGTCATATGAAAAGGGCGGAAATTGAAAAAATTACTTTTGGTCCTTCTTATTTTCGGCCCTGTTCATTTTCGGCCCTTTTCATTTTCGGCCCTTTTCATTTTCGGCCCTTTTTATTTTCGGCCCTTTTCTTTTTCGGCCCTTTCCAATTTTTTTCATTTTCGGCCCTTTTCGTTTTCGACCCTTTTCCTTTTCGGCCCTTTTTATTTTCGGCCCTTTTCGTTTTCGGCCCTTTTCATTTTCGACCCTTTGCATATTCGGCCCTTTTCATTTTCGGCCCTTTTCAATTTCGGCTCTTTCCAATTTTTTAATTTTTTTTTCGGCCCTTTTAAAATTTTTATTTTTTCCATCACGCGTAACTCTCGGGATCTTACACCTCAGTCTGCTCCTCCCATTTCTAAAATTTTTAATTTTCCGCCTTTAAAGATTTTTTTTTAAATCAAGCGTGACTCTCGGCATCTTACCCCCCACCCCCCACCCCCCCTTCAAGTCAGCTCCTCTCGTTTCTAAAATTTTTAATTTTCCATGTTTTAAATTTTTTTTCCAAACCAGTTACGTGTAACTCTCAGCTTTTTACCTCCCAAACGGGACAAAAGAAGTTTGACTTCAAAAAGGCTTTCATCCTGACAACTTTGAGAATTATCCTCATATAACGTTATTGCCAAAAAGCAAGTTGTTTTTAAGTAAATAATCATTTTGCTTTCAAATATTTTCCCTCGTCGCAATCGTTCATGCAATCTAAAACGATCGATTTAACTCTCATATCGAAAAGGTTATTCCCATGAACATTCGTCTTAGTCGTTAAGATTCTTAATTCTTGCCAACCATATTCTCTCAACCTTTGGTGAAAAAAAAAAAAAAAAAGAATAGAAAGAAAATATGATAATGATAATACCGCCGTTTCATAAAGGAGGATATTACAAGTCATTCCGGTACTCGTATTGCCCAAATAACACCTCTGAAACCATTCAATAAATTAATAAACTCAGACTCGGTAATATAAATATTTATTGGAAGATCGTGACGTAGTTTGGACAACAAGTAGTTATTAATGCTGTCTTATATTTTCCCGCTTTATACGTGATACTCATCAGCCTTATGAAATATCTTTTCTTAAGTGGCCATTGTCTCGTCCGTCGTCCCTTTTTTTTCGCCAGAAAAAAAAAATTCAAACTCGATCGCGTAAGAATTTAATAAAAAAAAAAAAAAACCGACGGCCTAAAAAAAAAATAAAATATTTCGGTGTAATAAATTACAAGCATTTAAGTCGCGGCCTTTTATTTTTTTTTTATGCATATAAAATGAAAGAAAATTGAAAAGAAAATGTGAAAAAATGCGACTTAAAAGCACATTATCCTCAAACCTGAAATTAGTGAATGTAATTTCCTCTGCTGATATCGACCATGAAATAGATTATGTTGCAAGGGGTAATAATTCATACGTTAATTATACGTTAAAGTGAGAAATTAATAGATCGAGTGTCAGCATCCTAATTTCAGTATTAATAACCATGATGCAGTATAAATAAAATTGACTCGGAAATAATAAAACACTGTGTGTGTGTGTGTGTGATAGCCTTTAGGCCAAACGGAATTTTTTTTTTTTGTCCTTTTCGGACCAACTGCGCTGACGTGTTAAGTAATTATACATTTATGGTTAATAAAAAAAAAACGACTCCAGTTCGATATAACCAGGTTTTGCTCACTACGTAAAACAATTTTCCTATCCTATCTAAAATAATAAGAACAAGTCAGGTTTTTTCACTTCGAGATAATCAGTAAGCGTGTTTTATTTAATGTTGTGGGGCGGGTCCGGGTGTCACATAAATCCTGGTCCCTACGGCCCCCGGCGCGCCGGCCTGTGATCACCTCCTCATTACATACTATCTACACGAACCAGCGGAAAATAAACATCAACAATAATAACAAGCTATAAAAATATTGATATTGATTAGGAATCATGATTGGGAAGTGTTATGGACGGAACTTTTTATAAAAAAAAAAAAGGAAAAAAAACTAAAAAAGAGAAACGATCCAGCAGTCCTCTCTGTTTATCTTATACACGATTAATTTTTAAAATTAAAAGCCTAGTTGAGAGAGGTCACAGGTCGGCTATGCGGGACTTTTGCCTTTTGATTGAAAAGAACAATTGCGTATGCCCATTTGTGTGGAAATGTGAAATTGAAACACAATGGCTTCGTAGGAGTGCTTTATGGTATCGTTCCCACAACTATGAAAGTTTATTTTTCCGCCTGTTGTGTTATATGCGGTGAAAAATATGTCAATAAGAAAATTATATCGGAAAGGATCAAGTGTTTGTTAATAATATGTTCGATGGGAAATCCTTTGATCTTTGATTTTGATCGAAAGATATGGGATAAATCAAAGTATATGTTGTGAGGTCTAATTTCATTAATAAGCGTGTGATGAAAATTGTTTTTTTATGGGGTTTTATCTTCTTGTTTGGGGTTTTTGTAAAAAAAAAAAGGGATTTTTAAAAAATTTAAATTTTAATTAGGCGTTTTTAAATTATTAATTTAGGTTTTTACTTTCAGCAATATTTATGCCTTGAAGGAAGGAGACATGGACGTCACAGTAAGGCCAGGAAACTTAAAAGAGTGGAGGAGGCTGAAGAGCTGAGAAGGGCTTAAAAAATATTCGATCAAACAAGGCTAAAAGAGCAGCGCAAAGCTTAAGAATTTGCTGCAGCCGCAATATGTACGGAGATCCGGTGACTCTGCATTTAATGGTGCGCTCCAATCAAGAGATCCAAAGACTGACTGCACAGCCTTTGATCACCAGTGTGGTCAAGAAAGTGGGAGATGCGTTGTGAGGACAACCTACGAAAGTTCAAATTAATGGTAGAGCTTCTGAGCGATGATACCGAAAAAATTAGACAGTCAACCAATCATTCTTCGCATTCCCAACCTAATGGTCATGTACAATAAAAATTATTTCAGTGATTATTGTGATTAAGAAAATTGTAGCAAGGTTCACAGTTTCGACCTATCGTTTCTGGTCAGTGCAATGCCGCTATTTGAAAGTACTGTGACCCGCCTTAACAATACCAGTTTTATTTTTTATTCTGAGGTATAATTAAATTTAATTATAAAAATATCTGATAGTGATCAAATAATAAATAATCGAATGACAAAAATTTTTGCCTTTTGTAGTTCTGCATTGACAACAAAAGAAAAATTATCTTTGTCAAGACAAGAGTTGCACAAATATTATTCCGATTATTATAGTACTTAATATTATCTATTTTTTATTTTATTGGGCCCATCGAATAATGATAAAGTACTCATTAATTTACTAGAAAGAAGCTTTATATTTGCACGCACTTTCGCAATAATAACGTTTGCAGGGTTTCTTTCTAACAGGAGTAATGTCAAGAGCGGAAAGGGAAGCTTTCGTTTAATCACCTTTTGATGCAATCAGTATGTGTTAACGAAATTTCATTAAGCCCGTATTTTACACATCTCTAGTTTTTTCTTAGGCCCCCCTGAAAAGATTTTCTGATGTTGTATTTATTTTCTGATACATCTTCAATTAAATGTTAGTTACTATCATACCAATTTAGAATTTAAAACCTGCTATTCTTTAATCTCTGATATCACCGGAAAATAACTTGTTACGGTGAACTGAAGTGAAAATGAAATAGTGGGGTAAAAACAAGCCGCTAGTTAAGTACTTACTTCTGATCTTTTTCCTTCACGGGATTGGCCCATATTGCACCTTCTAGGACCTGAGGGTTATAATTAACGCTGGTCAATATACTTTTCTCGTTAGAATCCTTAAAAAAATCATAGATGAAATGCGCCATCACTATGACTTGTCCTTGGATTTTTGAACTTTATAATCTGATATTCCAGCTACAGCATAACACGTTGCTACCTGCAAATAAGAATGAAACGTTAGAAAATAAGAGGAAAAATTTATACTATTGGGTTTGAAAGTACGAAAAATTAGGAATACAGAAGATGAGTTAAAAGTTTATTAAAAAGAACTTATCACTTTTATTTCTTCAGCCTAATTTAGATTCATACTGGAAAATTCATATAACCTGCCCGAACGAACTTTTCATCAACCGACACAAACAAGTTTTCCTCCTGTACTAATAGTAATTTTTTCCCTGGTATAGAAAAGCATCGAATTAACTTTTTCAGCACCCAAACTGATTGCTAATTAGCTAAACAATTCAAAACTCCACCTAAAGCCCTTCAGTTTAATTGAAATAATAAACAAAAAATTTTGACATTTGGTGAAATATCAAAACAATGCTAATTCTCATTCACACATAGCAAAATCCTATATTTTTCAAAATTTCGCCTTGGGCAACCGGTTTTAAAATACCAAAATCATTCAAAAACCTTCATTTTACTTCCTAATTCGAAAATATCAAATTGTACACCTAAAGGGTTATCCACATTTCAAAATCTGACATTAGCCCATTGTAAGAAAAACAATCGACTCCATATCCCCGGTATATTTACTTGTCCGGGATCAAATTGTAAAACATTACACATAATCATTCACTCGTCCCGTTTCATTTTGAATATAATTTAATATGATATATGCTTGGTTTCATGCGTGAAGGAGATACCAAATTAGGTTATAGATTTCCCACAAGAGTTTATTCGGACATGTTTATTATGATGCGCGAAATACGCGAATATAAACAAAAAAATTATTTATGAATCTAACAAATTCTTGTCGGACGAAAAAAAGTTAAGAAGGAAAAAAAAAATAATAAGAAGAAGCGAGAAAACTTTTTTTGACAGATTAGTTTATGGAAATTTCGAATGGTTTACAATCGGCGATTTACATCAACTTGTCATTTGGTTTATGTACCTGTTAATTCTGCATACGGGTGGGAAAAACGTCTCATCTACTTTGTCACATTTTTAAAAATATGTTACATGAGTCTTTTCATATACGAATATTTAAATTCAAGATAAACATCTATCTTCTTTTTTTTGACATAATATATTACACCTTTGTGTTTTAATTACAATGCAGTTTTCAACAAGTCATTTGATACGCTTTAATTGAACTTATTCTTTTAGGAATTAATTCTGAAGCAGTAGAAAGGATAAACGCCAAAAAAATAAACTAAAGGAATAGCATAGTCTGGGGAGGATTATTCATTTTCTCGCTCTGTCGGGGTGTAGCTTCGTTCGATTAAAGAATCATTAGGACTTTATAGGAAACAAAATAAGGAAGTGGGAGGTTGGCCTGAAATCAGAAAATAGACCGAGAATTTAAAATTTCCTACCACGAATTAGTCGAAATCGAATCCCATATCAGTTCAATCTGCAGGCCCGTAGCCAGAGGGGGCCAGGGGGAGCTCCGGAACCTTGGTCCCCCCCCCCCCCCCCAGGAAAACTTTTTGGCCCATTTGTTTTTCCTATCCTCCATGTTATAAGGGGTCATTTGGAGCCCCTCCTAGTAGACTTGTGCCCCTCCTAACCTAGTCTCTGGCTACGGGCCTGTCAATCTGTACTCACTCAAATTGGTTTTTCCAGATTTTTCGGGGAGGGCGAATTTTAACGAAAAATTGCCAAAGGGAAAAGTTGTTCCTTATAGGGTCAGGTATCTTCACACAAAAAATAAAAAAATCCTTAGAGCCTATTTTGAGAAAAACTTTGAAAACTCATTATTTGGCCTTATGTGGCCCAGCCAAAGCAGTAAACTTGACAGAGTGAGCATGAAATCATAAAACGGACCGAAAATTTGAAATCCCCGACCATTTTTCAGTCGAAGTCGAATCCCATGTTGGCGCTGTCGGTAAAACTTAAAAATTTTCGGATTTTCTGGGGAGGGCGAATTTTTACGGAAAAATGCCAAAAGGAAAAGTTGTTCCAAATAGGGTCAGGGACCTCCACACAAAATTTCAAAAAAATCGTTGGAACCACTTTCGAAAAACATTCCCGAAAACTTTAAATTTGGCCTTATTTGGCCGTGCCAAAGCCGCGAATTTGGCCAGAAGGTCTTGACTGTGAAATAATAGTTTTACGCTTGCCTAAGAAAGACAGTGGCCAATTTTCGTTGTGCTGGCTCGTTCGGTTTCGAAAACACAGGCGAAAAACGAAAGTGCACGAACGACGGACGGACGGACGTCAGCCCAAAAACCATTCTTACGGTTATTTCTCGCCATTTCACGGCAAAATACGCAGTTTGGCAAAATTTCTTTTTTGAGGCGACTATACTTCCTCACCCTAAGGAGCTCGAAAATAAAAAAGATAACTCTAACCTCCTCTTTTGAAGTTTTGATTTCCACGCATTTTTCAATCAAAATATTTCTGGATGGAAACTAGCTCTGCATTGTCAACCAAGCATCAACTTCCCCCTGCTTCCTAACTAATAAATGCCTTCAGGACATATTTTTCCCATTATCCTTGTTTTGTCATTGGCAGTTAAAAAATAAATAAAAAACCGACGGGGATATTCCATCCAGCCTCTCCCTTTCATCCCTAACAACCCTAAGTGTTTCCAACACACCCCTAGAGACCAATTGTAATAATAATCGCGCCGTCCTTATCGCATAACCCTGAATCGGATTATAATTCCTCCTTAATTTTTTTTAAATGTATCATTTCCCATTAAATCCGACCATAAAAAATTTTTATAAAAAAATATGATCAAGCTAAAAGGAGAGAAAAAAAAACATGGCGAGTCCGAACAAATTAATAACCAATACAAATATTATTAATGTCTCTGATATGAGAATATAACATTTAGATCCCTTTCTCCTGATATAGCCCAGAAAAACCCATTTCTTAATTTGATCACTGATAAACAAGTTTTATTTTTACTTTTCCTTGAAATATCGCATGATGGTACATCGTTTAAAACTAAAAGAAAAAAAAATGAAATCATATTAAATATGAAAAGTTCTATTATCCTCATATAACATTCGTACCGGACGATGATAATACTTTTCTGCCGGTTAACTAAATTACAGACCACGCCCACTTTATTACCGAAAACATCATTTAACTTATGATTAGTTTATTAAAGAAATTGTTCCAACAAGTATATGGTACATTTTTTTTTTTGTTTTTCTTTAAGGCGGTGAATTATTGGCCATGCAATATGCGAAATTTGAACTTGGCGCCATGTTGGTTTTCGGTTACATTTTCACTTTGTGTATTAAAATTTGGTTGGCCGTGTGCCTAGACGAGTCAATATGTCGTAGAAGATTCAGAAAGTTTTATGTGAGAGGGACAGTTCGAACCCAAAAGACTATAGTCTGCTGGCACTGTTAGACCAGATAGAGGATCAGGCAGCAGCTAATTGGTTATGCAGCTAGAGAAGATTCGGGAAGATGGATGCTGAAGAACTAGGTAACCTTGAACATAAAGGAGCGTCATGGTACCAAGTGACTATTGTGGCGGCAAGGCATCAAGAAAGTGGTTAAACTTTGATAGATTGAGAGATAGTTCAAGATAAAAAGTATGGCAAACGTTGAAAGAGGTCTATGTCTATGAGAGAAAAGGGAAGAGAAGTAGGAAAAAAAAGAGGCGACCCTTAGTGGAACCGCCTCTGTTAGGAAGAAGATATCCTGAGAAAAGAGAACCTAAGGTTCGAAAATTTCTTGTGCCAGTAGCTAAGAGGGAAGGCAGGGAAATTGATTGCCTCACTTAAAAAGGTCTCTTAACCTCTTCTGCAGATAACTATTAAGAAACTTGTGAAAACAACTCTTCTTTATCAGCTTATAGTTTACCACTTCTGGATGACGAGCCTTAGACCAATAGGAGGGCCGTGGTTGAGGTGAGAAAATGCCTTCGCGAGAGTCGTGGGTCGAGTTGGGGCGCCAAATTGGAGGGTGGCGGCTCAGGATAGATATAGCTGGAGAAGGCGTTGTGATGCAGCGAGAAGGCTTCAAGCCTTCAGGAGTAAGTACTTTTTAATATGAACCTCTTCAAAGTTTTTCCAAGATGAACGGGACTGTACTATACTTGCTGCAAAATTCGACCGAACGTATGAATTAGATCGTCTAGCCAGCGCCTTCAGCTTCTTAAAGCAGTAGTCTTTGCTCTAATCCTGGATGAGCTGGCTAGCTAGGAAGATGTCAGCTAGAGGGTAGCTAACTGGTCACTAACTTCTTCTTTAAATGCCCACTCCTCGTCGGAGATTGGCGATCATCATGGCCAACCATTGATGATTTTACTAAGAATATCAAATAATGTGGTGACTTTTCATAATCTTCCACATCGGAGTACGGGAGCCATACCATTGATCCAACTCTGCCTCCCGGTATCTCAGCCTAGGCCTTGCCGATTGATTACTACCATCTTTAGCCCTAGGTCAGCATTAGCGAAGCTGCTGCCCTCCACTAACTCATAACCCTGAGAAGGGAGCTCACCACAGGGCAAGGACGCCATTCCTTGAGCAAGACAAAACATGCCTCACCGGTTACCCTTCCAACTAGACTAGCTAACTAACTAGCCGCAGACTGGGGTAGGCTGAAGCTAGTCAGCCTTCTTTCTTCCTAAGTATCTCCAGAACACTGGCGGTGGCTATCTACTAATCCACCAAACCCATTCATATTCACCCATTACAAAAATTCCTAGCATTCCCCAAAAATTTGTCAACTAACAAACATTCACAATCACCACAAAATCCAACCAAAAACTACTGCGCTTATTTAATATAACTTGGTGTTAAACAAGACTTTTTTCAGCTTTATAGCATGTTCCAAAACCATTTTCGACACTTTATAATCAGCCTAAACCCATTTAAACTTGTGAAATAAAAACTCAATCCTTTAACATAATTAAGAAGCTGAACAAGTATCAAGAAAAAAAAACTTTTACGATTTCAAAATTATTGTGATAGGCCTCAAGAATTTTTAAACCCGAAAAAAAAAAGATGTCATTTTTATAGCTACAAGAACATCTTCTTCAACTAAAATATTTCAATCTTTCTTTTTTGGTTATTCCTTTTCCCTTTTCAACATAAAATAATTACAGACTTAATTACATATTTCAAATTAATTTCAAAAAACCCAAATTGAATATTAATCCCATTGAATGAATTAGAATTCACACTTTTGAAGGTGTAAAAGAATTATGCGTTTTTTTTTCTTTTACCTTAAAATAAAAAAAGGCAATTTCGTTCCGGGTCCGAAACTTTTTTGTTATGTTTATTTTATGAAGGGCATCGCGTTTTTTCCTCCAAATCAACCTATACGGGGTTGTAAATATTAAGAGTGTAAAATATGAATGGTACAACTCCACCTGGGTGGCTCGCTTAGTGTGATGGCTAATTATTTCTTAGGAACAATTATAAAATATGTTCATGGGAGAAAACGTTTCGGGTTGTACGAGCGAGTCCACAAGCTAAACAAGAGGATTTAACGCGGACACCATTATTTACACGCTAACGAGGTGGCAGATTTATTTATTAGGGCATGAGATAGGGTTTCAATTATCGGTATGATAATTTTTACTTTTTTTTAATCGTATTTCATTTGTATACATTATAAATTAGACTTTTATCGCTTTACGTATCAAGATAAAAAGGTTTTTATTTTGTGTGTGCTACTCAACGTCTTTTTACCTTTTCATGTAATAAAGGAAATTATTTTTTGATAATCGATTTAATATATTTAAACTTTTTATTAATATTAAATTTTTTTTTATCACGTCATTTATCACGTATAAATTTTGATTGGGGGGAAGGAATGTGAGGTGATGACTTCCGCGACATACTTATTTAAAAAAGATTATAGTAATCGTATACACAGTAAGTCTCCTAATGGTAGAAGAATCGGTTTCGGTTATTAAAATACAATAAGGGTTACGCCCATTGGGAAACGAAGGCAGGAGGCTCTAATAATGCCCTGTAAAAAGGGCAGTTTATTGTCAACTTTAAAAAGGAGGGTGAGAGGGAAAACGTTTTTAGACTGAAAGAGGGTTCGATATCGGGATGGTCCGTAATTTGCTACTAGTGATTACCACCCTTGTGTATGATAGGATCCTTTGCTTCCTTAACTGGAATGGATCATTTTTATTATAAAATATTTTATACGTTTAATTATTATTTTAAAAAAATAGATCCGTTTGTTTAGATAAAAATACTTTTTAATTAAATAGTTGTAAAAAAATGATCTTGAAGGAGTATTTTTGTTATTGATCTGGTAAGTTGATTCTGTGCGGTAATTGATAATTTTCGATTTTAAAATGAAAAGAACTACTGTCAAGATTATCAGGCTCCAGAGAAAGGGAAACACAGTATTAGAGGCATGTTTTCCCGGGTTCGGGGAATATTTGTCACACACTTGTTGTACTGGTACATTTTGTCACTGACAATTTGTCATTGGTACTTAGCGTCATACTAGACTTTTGGTCACCAAAAATCATGTCACACAAGGACAGTTGGTCACAAACACCATTTGTCATACTGAAACCCGCATTCAGGACAAGTACCTTCTTTGCCAGTATTCACATATGTCTAGGAAATAATGTACCCACGACTTATTGCAAAAAGGGTATAAGTGAATAGGAAACATCGTTCGCTTTTGCCTTTTAGAAAAAATGATATTTTTATTTTAAAATCGATGTTAGAAAGAAACTGTTCAACGCGATGCAGAATCGCCATAGCAGAGATACGACTTGGTGACATCCCAGAGACCAGGGATTTTAAAAGCGGCCAGCAGCTAATAAGGAGCAATCGTTCTAAACATTTAAAACAACTTTCAATCTTCCAAAAAATAAAAATTTGTTTAGCCACAAAATAGGCTTAAAACATGAATCTACTACCACTAAAAACTAAGGATCTTGGGCAAAAACATCGGTAGAACCAAATAAACTATACATTCTCCGCGTTCATAATTAAAAAATAAATTTTCCTCTCTTTTCTTCGCTCGTATCATTTTCCTAATTTCTTTTAGAAAAATAATTTGCCACCTTCCCCGTTCTTTTTCGTCTTTGAAAAAGGTAACAGATAATGGATTTTATAACAAAAGGGGATTATATGTCAGAGGCGTACGTTCTCATTGTTAACCGTTGCCGAGACCCCGAACGCTCGGTCACGTGTTATTAAAACAGTAATTATGTGATTTGATTACATTATACCGCACATTATATTCAGCGTTACTCCCACTGCGGTTCGTTACCTTCTCAGTCGGGCACAATCCGTTTGCCGAATTCGAACTTCGAAATTTTCATCGGATGAAACTAATCGCGTTGCGGGGGATTCTCAAGAAACAGAGAGCCAGTTTATTAATTCAATGCATAAAAAATTTTATGGCCATCCTTGTTCTTTAGCTCTTGCAAAAATCTGCTGAAAAGGCCGCTCCAGCAGATTTACACATCCTGGCGAATTACCTACTGCTGTGCAACAACAAGTAACCCCCCCAGTTTTCCCAACTTCCCAACAAATAACCAAAATTTCCCATCAAAAAACGATTAATCGCTTTAAGCCAAAGAATAAATTTACAACTTTAAAGAAATAAAATTTAGGAGTTTCAAGTTCCGGGTCAAATTGTTTTCCTTTAAATAATTACCGCATTAAATACTATCAATTACATAAGTGCAACGCGCTACCCGTAGTATTTGTATCGATTCACTCATGTTTACATATACTATTCCTTTAGTAAGGGACAAAATGAGTGTTTATCTTAACAAGATCGTGTTCTCCACGAACGCACGATAGTTTAGTATTATGTGTAGTATATCTAAGACCTCCAGGTGAGCTGACACCTTAGACAAATTTGTTATTAGTTAAGAAAAAATTATGGAGAAATTTGTGTTGGAGAAGATATTTATAACAAAAGGATGAGCTTGAATTTTTATTACCCACTAAAAACTCACCATGCGATTGCGTCTTTTGTTATGTCTTTACTTCTATCCCCTAATGCTCGCTCTATTTATGTAGTCGGGATTGATTAACTTCATCGTGTAGCATTTAAAATCGTTGACGGGGATGTGCAGCTGACTCAAATAACGGATTCTGCACTTGGTGTTTTTGAATCTTCACCTGAAACGAGAAAAAAAATTTATGTGCTATGTAACAAAAATCCATGTTAGACGAAGAGCAAGGCTTTTTTTTTTGAGTTATCTGATTAATCAAGTATCCTCTTCATCAAAACGAATCTTATTTTAACCGAGAGGATACATTTTTGATAGAACATTATTCTCTTTCTCTTTTTTTTCCTTTACTTTTTTTTCCAAACACGTTTTTTACCTCTATTGTTTTCGTCCCCTTTAAATTCATTATTAGTTTAATTAGATTTCGATATCGTGCTCTTCCGTTTATTCTTTTCCGCTTGACGGTACAAGGAATGGTTTTTAATTTCCATCGATTCCGCCAAAATTAATTTTCATTAAAATGGCCACGTCTTTTTTTTTTTTTGCTTGGATGTCGTGATCGGAGCGAAGCGAGAAGAGTTGGAGGTGCCTAGATAGAAGGCTTAAATAGAGAAAACTAGAGAAATGAATCAGTAAAGTCAACCGTTGAGGGACTGAGGATTTCGTCATTGGCTCTTCCATAAAGGCTGGAGAGTTAATTAGGATGTCTCTAAGACCGTAAACTTGGCCTTGGCTAGAGAGACTATATAATCAGAGAGTCGTCAACTTCCGCCATGTTTATTTTCTGATTGGTCCGGTTCCCTTTTTCTTCTATTTCATTGGCTGAGTTCCCCACGTGATCCTCCTAGTTGGCGACTCTCTGATTATAGTCTCTCCAGCCTTGGCGATGTAAAGGGTCAACTGAAAACTGGTGCAGACTTCACCCACAGCATTTACCATAATTTCTCCAAAAAAGATCGTATCTTAAGCGCAACGAATACTGCTAATGCATTAGATCGGCGCTTTATAATAGCCGCTCCACGTGACACTCAGTTGTCATCCCTGGAACTAACAACTACTAGCTCCATCAAGTGGCAGTTTGTTGAGCTTTGTTTAGAACGAGTTCAGCACGAATAATTACAACCGACAACAAAGAATTCCAAAACCGTAAAAAACAACCTAAATCATGTCACTGTTACCTAAAAAAAAACTTGCTCCAACCTACAGCAACACAACTCAGCCTCCGTCTAAGCTTCTGTTCTCGTTAATCATGCTCATAAAATTTTAATCATATATTCCACGCATGATTAATATGTTAAAATGTGACTCGCAGGTTTTGATTGATTGTCTTTTCTGTTATCCACCTTGTATTTACAAGTGTGAATGCGCTTTACTAAAGCAAAGCACGTGCCTGACAGAATCACGTCGGCATTGTCATTATAAGAATCCTACAATACCCGCTTATATTTTACACCCAAGGCTTGGCATCAGATTAATTTAATATTCTTGACAGTAATAAAATGCCTTAAAATCCATGCATAATAACTACTACTGTTGAGATATTAAATGATTAATTAGTTTATCGAAAACTTTAAATAAGGTTTTAAGTGATTTTACTTGCAAAAGTCTTATAAATGCCCCTTGGCTATTTCTAGTCTTAATCCCCCTAATTTTATTACACGATCAACGATTCCTAATTACAAACCAAACTCGAAATTAAATAGAAAATTTAAATTTCAAAGATATCGACACTGTTTTAATTAGTAGCTGAGGATTTTCATATACGATTTTAATTACTTCGTTTAATTTAATTCGTTTGTTAAAAAAAAATGACATACCCAAGGTGTAAAATAATCGAGATAAAAACTCATCTCCAGATGTTTTGATAAAGATAAGTGGGAAAAAAAATCAACTTATTAAAATATTAAATAAAATAAAAATACATTGTAAGCTTACTTCGTATGGGATAAGTATAAGATTTTAGATAAAGGAGTCATCCTGAGGAATGTGGGTTATTCTGTTTTTTTTTTTTTTTTTTTTTTTACTTTTTTGTTTCATGGAGTATTTATAGTTTCTGTTTTTCTTATATTATTATGGTTTAAAAAACATTGTGAAAGATCGCATCTCTCAAAATCTCCGTCAATGTCAAATGATTAACAAAGGCTGAATATTTCTTTTTAAGGAATTTTTTGGTAGCATTAACCCTGCTGGACGTCTTCCTAACTTATGAGCCTTACCGGAATATTTTTCTTAGTCTTTTTCCTTTTGTTTTGTTTTGTTTGTTTCCGTGATCTTGGAAGTTTTAAGAGTTATTTGGGAAGAGTTTGAATTTTTTGTGTGGAGAAAAAAAGCTTTGGGAGGTAGACCTGATTTTAAAAGAGAGAAATTCTAGCGTTGCTCCAATTCCGAACAAAGTTATTGCCCAAGAGTAACATGACGACAGGCCGCAACCGAGGCAGCAAAATAATATTCCGCGTTGAGTCAGATCAAAAGAATTTTGTTCTATGGCAGACCTGAGAAGAAATAATTTCAGGCCAAAACTCGAGTGACTTATCCGTGTTTGATCCAAAAAGAAAATAAAATCTGCTCAAAAAATATTTCCTAGAACTAAAATAAAAAAATAATCGTGGACGTATTAAAATCCATTTCACATGGGCAATATCATGTAAATCCGTTAATGACATTAGGGCTGAAACAGAAGCGACGATAAAAGTTGACAAACCCAACTCTTTACCACTGTTATTGTCCGTAATTGAATAAAGTCTGTCAACACCGTTTCAAAATTTTTAAAACCAAATCATCTCTCGACGCGGTCTATGAGTTCCCTAAGGAGAATATTCTTAATTAAAATACGAAAAAGACTGCACAATCCTAACCCATACCCGCGATGCATCCCATCATTTTAAAAAGTATCTTCCGTAAAAACAGACAGTAAATAACGGAAACGTAAGAAGCATGGGTAAAAGATAACAGATAAAAGGGATGTCGAAAGCTTTTTAAAATAAATTATTGTGACGCCCCCACAAGAGGGTATCAGGTTTCAGTCCCTCACTAGCAGCTGTTTTCAGACGTTAGGGTTCACAAAGAGAACACACTCAGTGCACAGGAATACCAGCATCCCAGCACAAAAACTCATCGCATTGTATAATTCTGTCCTTCTGTTAGAAGGAGAGATCGAGTCTAAAATAACATTGACTTGTAGGAGAAGAGTATGCATCTTTTCAAACTTAGCTTTATAGCGTAAACCAAAGACCTACATCCAAATTTACTCAATTTTTTTTCTTATGCTTTGAAGTAGTAATTACCTTCGTTAACGACTTTCATTTTATACATGTTTATTATGAGTTTATAAAAGCAGTTATAACAGTGTGCTTTCCGGCTTCCTATCCAGATAGCGTAGGGATTTTTTTTTATAATTTTTTTTTTTCCGTCTTTCTCGTGCGTTGAGTCTTGCTGAAAAAAATTGCCTGAATCGATGATTTTGTTAGGATTTTTCTGACGTTTAGAATATGTTTTCTTGAATGCATCAGCAATTTTTGTCGTTTTCTAGCCTGGAGTAATCCAGACGAGGAAATCCGAGTCAGATTAAAAATGGCGAGATCTGCTTTTGCCTAAATATAGGGATATTAACAGAGATTGGCCAAGAGCTGTATCCGTTTGTCGATTTTAACTTCTTCTTTCGCTTTTTCTCATAAGGTAAACATTAGCAGAAAACCGGAAACAGTTAAAACAGGAATCCGCTATGGTCGATCTCCAGCCCGAATGAATTGACTGTTCTGTTTCATGGCTTGAGCCTGGTTTAAGTGTTCTTTGTTGCTATGGTCTGGTAGGTCTTTCTTTGCGGTTGCAAAACTTGGACACTGAAGGTGCATGCTGGGCGATGTTGAATAAGCGGGAGATGTTCGAGATTACGGAGCCTATTGGGGAGTGGACACTTCGATAGGTCGTCTGCTACACAGGGGTACGCCATTTTGAAAACTGTAAAAGCTGCCATGATCTCGAATTTGACGGCCGCAATTCTCGAATTGAAAAGAGAACATCGCGATTGGCAGATTCTTCAATTCGAGATTATGGCATCTTACAGTTTTCAAAATGGCGAATTCCTTTGTAGCAGACGACTCATCGAAGTGTCCACTCCCTACCATCCCTATTCGAGATACTGCAATTATTAGAGTATTCTTCGAGTGGTGTAAACGCAACATTAAAACCAATGAGGATGTTTCAAGAAGGATGCATATGGACGGAGAACTTAGGCATTGCCAAGCGTCAAAAGCTGTAAGGTTCTCTTGACATTTGATACGAGGTCCGAAGTGCAGACTAGTCCAGACGATTATGAAAGGGAAAATCGAAGAAAAAAGGGGATTGGGTAGTAAAACTTGTCACAGTTGCGCAATTTTAGAGGAAGGACAAATCTTAATGTTGAGGAGCTCTATAGAGTCACCTCTGGCAGATAAATTTAGAGGAAGATCATTCACCTAATTTTTGTTTTCGGCTCTACAAGGAAAGCCCGATAGCGATTTGGTCTCAACTTAAGTTTTCCAGTAACTCATAGTGTTCATTTTTCACTCTTCTAAAATTTAAAAAAAAATTTTTCTTGATCTACTCCTGATTGACTGCATTGCTGAACAAGCATAGAAATGAAATACTATTGCCCTTCACCAACTTTTCCTAAAAAGGAAAAATCATGGCAGCATTATCATCTCATTCCGATTCAAAACAATAACTGAAAAAAAACTCAGCAAGAGGGTTGAACGTTTCTTTAGTTAACATTTCACTCCATCGTAAAAAGTAAGCAGCAACCCTTACCACATTTAATTACCTGGGTGTGTTTGGTTTAGAAAGTCACACCAATCACGACTATCCCTGACAAGATCGATATCGTTGCCAAGCAACAAACGTATCTAGTTCCAGCTTTCTGAATAGTGCCCCAGCCTTGTATGTCGGATAAGAATGTATACGGGTTTAGACGAATCGTTTTAATTCAGCAAAGGGATTGGATGTCTTTTAAAGAATTCATACAGCGGAAAAATAAAATGCAGAAACTGACACTTGTTGAACGTTTATTCAAATCAACCGACCTGTCCATTATGCATTGTAATTAACACCTTATTATTACTAAACGAAGCTGGTTTGATATCGACAAAAAAAAAATCGCTAAACACTGGTTATGGGATAATTGTAAGTCGCAAACTTGGCGCTAAGATTTTGGCCCCTCTAGTAAGATAATTTCAGGTGAGAAAAATACGATTCACCTTAGGGGCAAAAAAAAATTAAGATATCAAGTTTCAAGCTCCGTGGGCAGTCACGTGAGCTTCCGGTACGAAGCCGTGAGCCCTGAGCCTGGTGTCGAATTACAAGCGATCGGTAAGGCATTATTTTATTTTTTTGATTTCGTCTATAAAAGCAGACATGTATGAGAAAAAAAAATATGCACGAAAAAAAAAGTTCAGAAACTTACGAAAAATCCCGTTGCATTATAAAAATAATAAATCGTTGCGTGTTGCAGTAATTCTACACTTTGTGTTGCTTTCCCTCCCACGACAGTATGTTATGGTAGCCTTCACTTAATGGGTTCTGGGTAGTTATAACTGGTCATCGAAATAAATAATTTTTGAAAGCTCGGTAACCGGGAGACCGAAACAAAAAAATTATAAAACGTCTGCTCCTGCTGGTTTTTAACTTGAGGTTTTTCTACCGGAAGAGAAATGGCCAAACCCCTGCTGATGTCGCATTCCCTTTTTTTAAAGAATTGGGTCAGGATAATGATGATAAAGGGAGAAATTTTACCCATTACTAACCGAAACAAGAAAAAAAAAACTTAGAGATATTGATAAATGGTTAACTATAGGGCTACAGTATCAAAAATGAACACAAGAGAAATGTTCCGTAACGAAAATCAAATAAATCATGTTTTATAGAACTGACATGAAAGAAATCCTCATGACGAATTTCCGATCTATTTTCCGGAAAACTTTTTTATTTATTTTCATTATTAACGATTCTGTTTATGATGAATTAACGCTTTAAATGAAAATATTTTCTTCCTCGGAACTTCTTTCTTATTTTCTTTCTTCTTTCGTGTTTTATTTTATTTTTTTTTCTTTTCCTTCCATCGTTTTAATTTATTTTACGAGTTTTAATATTCTTTTCGTGCCGGAGGGTGTGAATTCAATTCCTAATCCTCGTGAGGCTTGGCTGTAAGGTCAACTTGCTTAAAAACGAGACATTTGAAAGTTAGCAGATTTGAAATCGAAATAGGTAAATGTTCTAATAGCCACAATAGTTGGTTAAAGAATAGAATGTTATTGTTTTAAAAATGGCTGCTGAATAGCATTAATATCGCATGGCGCTAGTGGCGCCATGCTTTTGCAAGTTTTTCCCTGATCACCTTGTGCTTTTTGAGCCCTGATTTCCAGCTTTGTGACGTAACTTCATTGTCAATGAGACTCAAATACATAAAAAATATTTAATTAAATGTATGGAATATTCAAGTAACCCAGCTCAAGTTAAAAATTATTGGATTCTCAGTAGCGGACATGGTAGTTAGAGATATACCTTTTTCTTAAGTTGGAATCCAACTTAATTAATTAGTTTTTGTGAGTGACCTAAATTAAAAGTGTCTGGCAAACTCACTTCCCATTAAAAAAATTGAAGGCCGTATTAAGTATCATGGCGACTTCCACAAGAAGAATATTAGCCAGACCATGATGCTCAACACCGTTTTCCGTTACAGAAAATTCTTGAACAAAGCCTCCGTGATCGCTGAAAAAGTTCTTATAGTTTCATGAATACGGATGGGCAGGTCCACCATCACGGTTGCCGAATATTCTTCTTATGGAAGTCGCCATGAAAATTAATATGGCGTTTCATTTTTGCAATGGCTGACAGTTTCCAGTCTCTTTTAATTCAGGGTTTCTAGTTTTTGTAACTTCTTCCTTGCCAATAGGCTCTAGCCTGTTCTTTACCTTATTCGTTTCCTTCCTTAGACGTGAATGTCCAACATTCTCTCTATCTACTGAGATCTACTTCAAGATTTTCTAGCCGGTGGCTTTGATTGACATGATTTTTCCGGCAATACGTGATCTTCCATCCTGTCCATGTGCTCATGTCATTCTTTTCTCCTCGACCACACAAAACGGTTTATGTATTTCCGTATGTTCTCCGCCGCTAGAATTTGGTTTCTGAAAATATAAAAAAGATTTGATCTGATTTTTTGTAAAATTATTTCCGCAACAAAAACAGCCTTCCTCCTCCCCCCATTTCCCCGTGTCCTCAAACCCGCCATTTTGTTAAGCCATCATAATTGCGCTAGAAAGATATCGGTGACGTTTTAGCATAAAAGTAAAAAAAAAATTTTCAATAAAAAATTTCATCCGTGAAAGAACTCATCCTCCTCAATTCAGGCAATCTGACATAATCAAAAAAAAAATTTCCTTTTTTTCCTTACATTGAGCAACCTGTCACATCCATTAAAATTCATTGAAGACAATTTACCTAAACCTTACGCATTATCTTTAGATCAGTATAAGGTTTCAACGCACGTACCTGAAGGGCGAGCTGGTATTGTATTTTTAACAATAATGTTATTTTAGTCGAGTCCCCGAAATCAAAGAGCTTCAGGAGGTCTTTATCGCGTTTCCGCCGTGATGTTGTTATTTTTTTATTTTATCGAAAGGAGGAAAAAAGAGAAAGAGAATACTACAAAAAAAAATTAAGATAACAGGAAGAATGTTTCAATAGTAGCCCCTAACCGAGACCTGTCGCCGAGGACTATTACCCAAGCCAATGCACCGAAAAAAAAACCACAAACACAATAATCACAATTTACATGATCTATTTGAACAAATTTCCGTATCATTGAGGGACTCACCAGGAGGCCCCTTCAATTCCACCGATCATGCCTCTTCATCAATAACAGCTTACGATTCACGTCAATGATTTTCACCCATTTCTTATTATCATGAAAAGTCAAAAATAATTGGGAAGGAAAAAAATGATATTTAATTTTTCAATAAATCGGGGCGAAAAAGTTGCTTTTTGTCACCCAAACGGCTACTGCAAAATGCTTTTATAATGCACCCATTTTTACGAGTTTTGACTTACTTGTCTTTGAATCAAAAAAGAACCTGCAAACCTCCCCTTGCAAAGAAGATTGCTTAATAAATATACGAGCAAAAAGAATGAGGTTATGTTAACAATGCATTAACCCTCTCAGCATCGGGTTCTCATCGGACAACGTTTTTTCTCTTAAGGGGTGGAGTACGGAGTTACAATGAGATTTTCACGGAGTGGCCCTATTGTAAACAGAGTGACATGTTGCAACAAAAGGTTGAAACTTTATAACAATAATAAACAAGGTAACAATAACTGCACTGATTGAGTCATTCAAAAAGACTTAACTTTTCGTTAGTTTCCTTCATCCCCATCTGCGTTTAGTGTTATAGAATTTGATGCAAAAATTGGATTTATGACATTTAGCGGTTTGACTTGAATGCCGTGTTATTAGGCGTTTTCCTCGCAATTGAATCAGGATGTGAACAGGGTCGTTTATTACGTCGATCTTACTTGAGAAAGAGCCGTCCTTTGGGTTTACGGGGTTTTATTATTACATTTCAGAAATAATTGGATGAAATCGACTATGCAACTGTTTTAGTTTTCTGGCTCAGAAGAAGTGAGGAACTTGAGTTTTATGGTCGAAGTCTACCAGTCCTTCACGTGAATGAATAAATAAATAGTAACGATCTTATCTCTAGATGAATACTGTTTCTTAAATTCTTGTCTCCTATACCAACCTCTTATATCCAAAGTCTTTTATACCAAGAATTTAAGAAACAGTTCACGTGAATGGTTCACAGTTCCAATGGACCGATCGCATCCTCTGGCAACTGCAAGCATTAGAAATAACAAAAAAGGGCTTTCAATGTTCTTTTTTCTTTTAAATCAAGCAAGTCAAGAGAACAGGCTTGATTTCATGACACTAGAGTAATGAGGATGAGGATCTGTCAATAAGAAACTATCACTTTGCCGTTACTGAGGAAGTGGAACTGCCAGGAAGAAGAATTTATCTAACTACTTGTCTTCACAGGAAAGCTTTACCACCGCATCACAGATTCCCCTCCAGAAAGCTCTGTCCTGGTGTTTGGCCCGCCTATATTGCCTGCATTGTGTTATTCTTATCAGTCCAGCCTCATGGTTCATCTTTAAGGTGGTGCAATTCCAATGAGTAGACCATGCAGCTGGCCATGGTTAGCTGGTCTACTCATTGGAACTGCTCCACATCCAGCACCAGCATGGCTCCATGCACTGGCCATGACTGGGCAGCTGGTCTGCTCATTGGAACTGCTCTACAGCGCGCCATATACCATTTATCAGTCGGACCTTCTTCTTCTCAAACCTTTTTCCGTCCACTCCTGGATATAGGCCTCTTCTAAATTTCTCTATGGCATACGGCTCTCCGCTCTTCGAAACCAGCTCTTTCCTGCAGTTTGAATGATTTTGCCGAGCCACCTTTTTTTGAAGTCTTCTATTTCTCGATGTTAAACGCGGCCTCCATCGAGTAAATGTTACTGCCTACTGCTCCTGCTCCTGCCTCGCCACATGTCCTATCTACTGCCACATCAGCTCTGCAGCACCCCTTACTTCGTTCATCACGTCTTCCCGCAGATCCTTTCATTTTTGATCCGCTCTCACGGGCTTATCAGTCAGACCTGCGGGTATATCTTCCTGATCACATAAACGTTATCACCAATGTGGATTTCTCCTAAGTAAACTCCTATTTCTCAAACTTTTCAGCCTTTGGGTAAGGTAGCATTGCATCCACGGCTACTCGTTAAACACTGACTCTACTTAGCCTTCTATTATCGCGAGAAATCTGTCAGAACTGACGTCACCACCTCCTTTAAGAAAAAAATCGTCAAAAAACACTTTTACCACTGTAGGGAGATTTTAATTATCAGGTATTTAATAAAAACGACCGAAAAACTAGATCCCGACTCCCGGTATCATGAAATTATTAATTCACTTTGTAATGTTAACACCTTTGACTAACTTGTTTTCTTTCATTTTTACAACACATTACTATAATTGGGTTTTATTATCGTTAAATAAATCGAAACAACTTATGATGTTATCTAAAAACAATTGCACATTGCCTCCTAAGGGAAATGGGGAAGCCACAAACATTCACTCCTCATATCCGGCTATTCCTTTCATGTATTGTTAAGGATGATGAATATTTTACAGTGGGAGGAATTATTGAATTAATTTTTTTTTCCTATAATCTATCGATACAACCAGTTTTTTTTCTTCTCCTTCATTTTTTTAATATTTTCCAATTTATAAGTGATAGAATGATTGATCATTTTTTAAGTTTTTCGATTTCTGTAATTTGCACCTTAGAACCTCTCATTTAATATACAGCTGTTTATAAAATGAGATTATTTTAAATATCAATTAATGATATGGAAAAATATTATTACTCGTTCAGGGAAAAAATATACGAAAGTAATCGCGATAGATAGCCCAACTTCCGACCCCATCAATTTCATTTAAACAATTCCATGACCTTCTGCAATTTAACCGGAATGATTTCATTAAGCGTTAGGGTAAGTTCCGTTTAGTAAAAAAAAAAAAAAAATCGTTTTCATTTAAGAGCCGTATTTAATGTATTTAGTAAATAATACGGAATTATAAAGGCGTACGATCGGGTACGGGATGTAATTTCGTTTTAAAAATAAATAAGCAATTTGTTTAAGGTTGAATCATATGGTTTTTAAGTATTTTGCTTTCCCCCTATTTAAAATGGCCGGTAATCATTTGAGCCAAAAAGTATCAAATGAGCCAAAAACCGATACATCAATTGAGCCAAAAACTTAATATCGTTTGAGCCAAAAAAAAAAAAAATTATTTATGGTTATCATAATATTTCTCATTCAAAATGGAATGAGGATTTTAATTCGTCGCATCCAAACCTACCGCTAGTATTAAAAGTCATCCGGGATATTGAGATTGAGTCTAAAGCAAAAATTGCATCTTGCCGTCAAAACAAGCAAAATTTTGTAAGACAAGAAGAAAGAGATCGCGAAGAATTTTTATCTGCACGGCTCCGGGCTTACAACGAAAAAATTATTCCTCGAAAACTTTTGCTTTTAGCTTTAGGGTTTCGGTTTGCAGCGGAAAAAAAATTAAAATATTTTTAATGCTTAAAAGTTATATTGCTGTTACATTTTTTATTGAGGTTATATTATTGGAAAAGAAAACAAAATAGATTTTACTTTTTAAAAAAACTTAATATTTTTATTTCGGCTCTTCTGAAACTTCCGGATTTTATGATTGGCTCAAATGAAATGAATATTTTGGCTCTTTTGATTACAGCGTTTTTAATCCGATTGGCTCAAATGAATTGCGCCGTTTAAAATTGGTATGTACCCCCTAGTACGGAAATTTAAAATATTAAAATGTGCAAAATTAGTTCATTGCATTGCAGTGTATATGACTAAATTCAATAATATAGGGACAATGTTTTAATACAAAGATATACTACAGTTTGAGTATACTGTTCAGTTTTATAATGTTCGATTAAACTTCTCAGTATGCAGCTGTATTTCAAAAATTCGTTCATTTTTTTAAAAATGAACGGATTTCTAATATACAGTGAAATACGGTGAAAGGCAATGACATACAGATAAATTAAAGTCTTTACATAATTTTAGTCAAATATTAAAACAATGCTAATATACAGCAGTATTTTCGAAATCCGTCATAGGGCCGCATTTATAAAATAAAATTATTAGTTCGATAGAGTATTTTTTTTTTATCTGCAAGATACTTCCTCGTTTTTTTTTTTTTACATCTCTGCATATTAGAAAATATTAATGGTTAGATTGAAGAGGGGGTTGAAATCATTAGACGACCTGGAAGACTATCATCGGTAATTACATCTCGGGATTGAATATCGATTGAGGTAAAAAAAAATACGCAGCTCGGCAGGCTGAAATCTTATTCAAGGGTTTGGTTAGCACCAAGTCATTTTTTTCCTTACGGGATGTAATAAAACGGCAGAAGAAGTTCTAAGGATATCTTCAGAATTTCCCGCGACACGCCTTGACCGGTAGAGCTTAAGAGAGACTGTGGCCCTTAGAAAATAAGGGCTCAACATGGATCCTGTTAATGGACACGAAATAGAAGCGACAAATGAAGTAATTAAAAGACCAATCGGTCAGCCATGAAAAGGTCTATTAAGATAGTTTTGGGTAACAGTTCAACAGGCCCTAGACACTTGCGGAAGTCACAGTTGAAGTAGGAAGACAAGGTAAAGTGAAGACTTTGATGACTGATCGTGTGAGCCGAAAGTATGGGGAAGAGGATGACGGTGCTGTACGGTATCAAAGATCGGAGGCTCGGCATCAAACTCGGTCTCGACGGGCAATTTTGTCGTTGCATTCCTAGATATGTAATATACTATTACCTTTTTTGCTATCAGTGCCTTTGATATTGATGGCATCATCAGCTCGCTCTTCCTTTTTCTTTTTCACAAAAAACCGAAGTTCTTGATTAGCGCACGCTCCGCTCTAATCTCTTGCCTCTGCATGGTCTGTGAATCTTCCATCGACACCACAAAATTCTTCAACCCAAGGCTGTCCAAGATCATTCTCTACCAATTTTTTTCAGAGTTTAAAAATCATGACAAATGATCCAAACAACCGCATCTTGGATCTTCTCTGCGGGCTTGGCGCTTTTTCCAAAAGCAGAAGGGCTCTACTATTATTCTGGTCAAAATCACCTGAAACAGAAAAATAATTTTAAATAATTTGTCATGAACCTGATTTTTCGAAAAAAATTTCTGCTTTTTAATTGTGCTTAGTCAAAATAAAATTTTAATCAACCAGCTTGATTTTCTACCGCGCGAAAGATTGATAGAATAAATCAAACTTCAATTATTAATCATAGGGAAAAAACATACAACCGCGAAAATGGCAGATGTTAGGTGAGTTGGCAAAAAAAATCAACTATTATTTTCCTGCGTAATTAGTTTTTATAAAAGGTAGAGATGCATTGATGCATTGATTTTCCGCGGTTGCCTTCTTTTTCCGACCAAAATTTCGTGGCAAAACAGGGTCCTAAAATGAGCTGGAATAGGAAAATTCGACGAGAAAACTTTTTGAGCAATTAATTTAGATGCGAACGAGCTCCCATGCAGCTTTAGAACTGCGCCCCATCCACAAAACTCTCACTTCACCTCATCACACTATTTCACAATCCTTAAAAATTAACAAGCACAACCACTACTTTAAAAGACCATCATTCAAGCCTACATTCAAAATCCTAACCAACAACATTTCTCACCTAGTTAATTTCAGACTAAACTCTTTAATAAAATAATTTATCGATGAAATTACCTTCGAAAATAGATGATTAATCATTTGCGCAAGTTATCGATCCTCCTAATTTTATCCGAGTCGAAAAAAATTTCAGGTCTTGTAATAATACCATCGCTAATTATATGATTTAATTACTCGGGCCAATTTTGCATTTTTTTTTTCCCGATCAATCTCAGAGCAATAATTTTCGATAATAACCGATCGTGGTGGTTAAGAGAGTTTGAAACTTATCTCTTTTACACAATGCGAAAAAGATTTACCTGGGATTACGTAAGCATTACTACCCGTGATAATAAAAAATAGGGCGCTGTAAAAAAAAAAAAGGTTGGCAGTAATAATAGAGAGAAGAGGAACATCTTCAAAGATGAATACATACAATAACAGCCTTTTGAAATTTAATGGATCTTGAAATAAAGTCAAGCTGATAATCCTCTATTTGAATTTAGCCGTAAAAGAGAACTCTATGGTATTTATTTCCCCTGTACTTGAACCTCCGCATAATAAAAACCACTTATGGAAAGTTTTTTTTTTTTTTTTGAAAAATAAAGTCAAGTGACCTTTGTAGGGGAGCGTGCCCAAAAAGTTAAGGATGGTCGTTATTTTGATTTACGACTTACCGGTGACAAATGTTGCACTAATTGCTGATGGTTAATTTCCTGTCAGCTGGGATAATATTAAAAAAAAAAAAAACAAAAGAGGCGGGTGAATCCCAAAAAACTAGAAAAAATAATTCCAATATATTTTGATGTTATAAAACAAATCTTTCTGTATTATATGTCAGTGAGGTTATTTAATGGTAGCAAGTGAGTGTTCTCAAATTACGGGCCCGGGGCTTGAAACTTGAGATACGAGCCTTCGACCCCCTTTATTCTTCTTATGCTGTAACCAGTAACATCACATCCGACAACTTTTCAATATTAAAATTGGATCATTTCTTGTCTAAATTGAGAGTATTGAATTTTCGTATTTGATTAATTTGCATGTTTTGCGTCAGCATTAGTAAGATTTATGGGAACGCGGTGGGATTTCTGAGAAGGGATGGTTAGTTATGGTTTGTGTTTCTAAGAATGGATGAGAACGTTTTATAAGAAAATTGGGCAAAGGTCGGAGAAAGTATGGCAATTACTCAGGAAGTCGGAGAGTTTATCAAAACAAAGCTTCAAATATTGATGATGCCAAGGAACTGAGGATTTGCCAGATAGTCCGAACACATTCTTTGTGGTAGAGCAGAGTTAGACCCTGTCAAATGGCTGATGCAGGGGACAGGCAACAACAGGAAACTTCTCAAGCACTTCTTGCTTACAAACAATGGAGCAACTAAAGCCTCCGAAAGCATCGCGGCGCGGGGGGGCCCACTCGAGGGCAAAAATTAATAAATATAGTTACAAGGAAAAAAATGGTAAAAAAAATTTTTCCCCCCGGACATCAAATGAAAGTCCACCAAAGAGGTTTGCTGGGTGGTCCAAAAATTTTAGTTACGCCACTGCTTAAAAATGCCAGAAAAAAAGAGATTGCGTCCGATAGAAGAACTGACAAAGGCTAAGGAAGAAGCTCAGACTCTTAGTAGAGTAATAAAGCAGCAGCAGCAGCTCAAAGTCGAGCAATGAACGGTGCAATAAAAAGTTTTTGAAACTGCAGCAACAAAAAATTATGTTTTTAATTCAAACAGCAATCGGCGAAAAAAAGCAAACAACGAAAGGGCATAGACCTTATTGACAATCCTAACATTTGGGCTTGCCCATGTTTTAAAAATTGTTTAAAATTTTAAAAACTTCAAACAAACTAACATGCGAAATTTTTATAGACAAGATAAACAAAGGGACCTAGTAAGCGAACTTTGCCACCCGGATGGCCACGTCAAGATGTAAAGGTACGGCTCATTGATGAGGGTCGGTCAACATCTAACATATAACCCCAGTACCAAATGTAACCTATTTGCGCATCTTTAAAAAAAAACAACACATTTCAATAAAAACATTTATCATCACTTTTCATTTAGTCTGAAGCTTATTCATAAAATCGTTAATAGTATTAAACCCACGACAGACAGACAACTCTTACATTAAAACAAAAACTTTTAAATTAATGTTTTTTCAAAAGGAATGTACGAGCAGGGTGTCAAAAAATTTTTTTTTAAATGAAAACTATTTTTTTATGGGATGATGTCTTTCAAAAACATCGCGATTGACTGGTTGAAAGTTTCATCGATTCGAACAACAAGGAAAAATATTTCAACTAACGTCATGCTGAGAGTTCATAGAAAAAAAAATTATTAACCGTTCATTTATGTGACCGATATTTAAAATATCAAAAAATTGACATGATTCTCAAGTTCGCTGATCATATTTCACCAAAAAAGGGATTTAATCGATTGTGAGAACGTTTTTCTATACCTCCCATCACCAGTCAATCGAAACCCGACACCCGTAAAAAAAAACTATGCTCAAATGATATTCCTCAAAAAAAAAAAAAACCTTTTATTAAAAATGCAACCTGCAATCCTTTTAAGAGATGACCATATTAAGTAAATAAATGTCATTTCGAAAAAAATCTCAAGCGATTATCGTTTGGGCTTGATGTTCTTCAATAAGAGAAGATTCATTTCGCATCACCGATTTCAAATCGACCGAATGACCCGTGATGTAAAAAAAGGAAAATCGGGAAGCTTTAAACTAGACGCAAAGAAAAATAAAATAGTGTAATAATGACGCTATTAAAGAGCATTCAAAAACCCACTATAAAGAAGTATAAAGGGTCTATCACCGCCTTCAATCAGTCAGATAAAGATGAGGGTGCTTGATCCGAAAACAAGTAGTCCAATATAAATATGTACCTTCTTATTTTTATAGAAAAGAATATACCTTTTCATATCATGGATTAGGGTTTGTTCTAAAATGAAGTATTTCCAGAAGTGTGCTGCAATATGAGAATTTTTTGGTGAATGAGGCTGTGATGGTTTTTAATTTCTGTGACGGTTGCTCTTTCTGAAGTCGTTGTCTAACTAATTTCGAGTAGAACTAATGAGCCTAATAGACCTAATGAACCCAGTAAGACAGGATAAAATTTAGACGGTTTATGGACATTTCTTTTTCTTCTTCTTCCTCTTACAGAAGGCTTTTGCCTGTTTTTCTTCACGCAAGTTTATGGACTGCTGTGGTATGTCGAACGACGAGGACACCCAACTATTAAAGATCTGCACGGGCCGAAAAATAACGGCCCGAACTGAAACCCGAAACTTCCTCTAGTTTAAAAAGTTGAAACTTACTGAATGATTAGTTATTAGAATGATTATTTATCGTTCCCTATCTTCCGCTCAAAACTCTGGCCCGGAGGACTTTTTTTTAAAATTGCGGCAGAAATTGAGTAGAAAAATCTAAAATAAGAAATTGAGAGAAAAATCTCCAACCCGAACCCGACTCCAAATTTTTTCCTCAACCCGAACCCGACCCGAGCCCGAAACCCGAACCCGAGCCCGGCCCGTGCAGACCTTTACCAACTATCGGCCCATCGTTTCGTTGGTCTGCCCGGAAGACGTTTAGTTGTAGGCTTAGCATTTCTAACGGCTTTTATGAGACGCTGGTCGTCGGCTCTTTCTACATGTGAGTTCCAAGC
Source organism: Liposcelis brunnea (assembly GCA_023512825.1). Taxonomy (NCBI): domain Eukaryota; kingdom Metazoa; phylum Arthropoda; class Insecta; order Psocodea; family Liposcelididae; genus Liposcelis; species Liposcelis brunnea. The sequence goes on from CM042073.1 coordinate 18,471,525, forward strand.
TTTCCTCCGCGCTTTTACAAGCTTTGTTATGCTGCTGATGTTACATTGGCTACGGACATCTTCGTTTCGAACACGATCCAGCCTTGTTTTCCCTATGATGACTCTAAGGATACTCATCTCAGTCGTGTTGAGTAGTCGCTTTGCCCTCTGTGTATCGGCTCGAGTCTCGGCACCATAAGTTAAGACAGGTTAGACTATCGCTTTGTATATTTTGTACTTACTTTCGACGGTCATATGACGATTCTTCCACATAACATCTAAACGTTCTTACCTAAGTCTGAAATCCTAATGCATTTCTTTATGTGCCGCCTCCGCCCTAGAGTTTGGCGATTATCACAGTATTTTGTACTTTGAACACAGACACCGGGAGCAGAAACTTAATGTAAGATGAACAAATTCCATGAGTTCTTGAGCTATACGAGGTTTTTTGTGTGTCTGTCTGCGCCGTCCCTTAATCTTCTTCTTTTGAGCATCGAAACTTATACCTCGATTGATTTCTTGCCAATTCTGACCTGGAACAAATAACAATTAAATTAAAATATTTCTAAATTACTTTATTATTTTTACAATATATTACAAATCACTTCGAAGAACTTCAAAAAAATCGGAACTTTCATCGATGAGAAAAAGAGACGGCGATGACAGCAAATAGAATACCGCTTACTTTAATTTTGACGCATTAAATACCATGGAGTGTTAAGCCTTTGATCGTACAACTGATAATAACTTGAATAACCCCCGTCTGGGAGATCCCTTTTAAAATGTTTATGAAAAGATAAAATACTGTATTACCCGCTACAATAAAAAAATAACGGAGTTCTTATATCACATTGTATTTTTCTATGTGACACGTATTGTCTATTAAAAGCTACGTTGCTTTTTCTATCCCGCTTGTTGGTAAATCTCCCAGACGATAAATCATTTTTTTTTTCAAGAATTTAGATCGTCGAAATTTTCTTTAAAGCGTATGCAGGGTTAAAAAAAATCGTTTAAACTATAATAACGACATAATAACCGTTTATCCAGGCACCTGACGATTGTTACAATTTATTTCGGTCTTATCACGACCTCTTGGGGAAAAAAAAAACTATCGATTTTTATTTCCGGTTATTAATAAATTAATCGATTTTTCGACCACGATGATGAGTGGGTGAAATAATTACCTTTTTAAATTGACTTCCGCTTCTCCTTTGCTTAACCCCCTCGCACCCCCTCCACCACCGCATCTTCACCTTTCTCCCTGTTTTTTCGGGGGAAATAAGCCTGATCCGCCGCTTATCGAGCGATTAAATGAATGAAACGCGTCATTGCGTTTATTATTATATGATCTGATTACGTTTTGTCGTATACAAAGAACATCTCTTTACACACAAAATCGTTTATCATTTATCAATGATTCGAGAGCAGAGATACATATAAAAGGTGGGGTATTATAAGGGCAAGAAGTAGTCACACCCGACGAAAAACATGGTTCGCTCGCCCATGAATGAGACACTGATGACACAGCAGAATAGTGTACACGGGTTATTGTCATTCACTGTTTCTCTTTTCCTATGTGAGTATCACCCACATACGTATATGACTGGCAATAAACACTCTTTTGGAGGATATGAAGCCGGCGATACCTTTTACGAGACCTAATTTGTATGAAAAGTAGAGTTGTGTGAATAGGCATTTATTTTTTTTTTTTACTTTTAAATGAGAAGACTTTTGTTTTAAATCTTGCGGGTGTCATTGTATGATTGTTTTTTTTTTTAAATTTAGTATGATTGTTTTTTTTTTTAAATTTAGTATGTGGTTTAATGTAAACATGAAAATATTGGTTGTCATCACAATAGAAATATAAGGAACTCTCTGTGGCGGTAATAATGTTAGAGCTTCATTTTATCAATGGGTGCAAAACTTTTATTGTCAATCATTTAAATTTTTTTTTGATGGGTTTCTGTCCTTAGACCCAATTAAAGTAAGTTGCACAAGTGTTAGCAACAGCTAACTGGCAATTAGCGGACCATGCGCAGCCAAATCAGGATCAGAGAGGATGCATCAGAGAGGCTAGAGCCCATCAATCAGCCCATGCACCAGGGAGGATCGAGGAAGATATAAGCTTTCAGGATCTATGACAAGAGGAAAATGACGGGAACCGTCATAAACTTTCTCGCTCTTAAATTTATTCAATGTGTGCCCTTCGTTTTTTTAAAATTTAGACACCTTTCCCTACATTCGATTAAAAGATGTCTTATGTAGAATCTTTAAACGCTAAGCTTTGGCAGTTTTGATCGGCGTTTTTCGAAATCTTGATTCGCATTTTTCATTCCATTTCAATTCTATTCTCGTTGTCTGGATTCATAAGTGGTATTAAAAATAAAAAACCAGGCATAAACCAATTACCCTAATTAAAAAACCTAGAGCTTGTCTCTGGGTCGACCTATCAGTAACTGAATGCGAGACTGACACAAAATGCGAGACTGACAAAACGAAAACTGCCCAATCTGAACTTAAAACCTTTCTTCAACTGAAATAACAGCTTGTAAATTTTTCGAATGCGACATGGCGTCGCATTTACCGAAAACTCAAATCTTAAGCTTTTAGTTAACGACATTATTTAAACGAAGGTAATTATGCAGAATTATTAGAAGGTATTATTTGTTTTGTCTTGCTCAAGGAATGGCGTCCTTGCCCTGTGGTGAGCTCCCTTCTCAGGGTTATGAGTTAGTGGAAAGCAGCAGCTTCGCTAATACTGACCTAGGGCTGAAGATGGTAGTAATCGGCAAGGCCTAGGATCAGATACCGGGAGGCAGAGTTGGATCAATGGTATGGCTCCCGTACTGCGATGTGGAAGATTATGGAAAGTCACCACATTATTTGATATTCCTAGTAAAATCATCAATGGTTGGCCATGATGATCGCCAATCTCCGACGAGGAGCGGGCATTTAAAGAAGAATTATGCAGAAAATATTTCTGAGCTCATACTGATTCAGTATTTAACTAAAATCATTCTATTGCAACTCTCCTTTAAATTCTTTTGTAACAAATGCAGCTCTTAAAATAAAAGGAAAAATTCTTTCAGAACAAACATCTGCACTATTTCATCCTGAAAAGAAAAACCTTTCAAAGGTCAATCAAAGGAAAAAAAAAACGCTCCAATCGGAAACCTCAAACCCAAATCCCCACCGATTCCAAAAGTAAACATTATTAGTCGATAGTGAAAAGAAAAAGAAAAAAAAACATTAAAAAGAAAACAGCCATTATTTACCCGGGGAAAACTCTGCCGCAAATTACGCAATCCCAAGAAATAAAATTTTCTCCTCCTCAAAAAACCCCTTCCTCAAAAAAAAGAAAAGCACCACAAAAAATCCTTCCAAAAATTTCCTTCTTCCTGCTCTGCATGTTTTCTGGTTTTCCCGTCATCCATTTAATGAAATCCTCGGTTAACGCGAAAACCGTGACCAGTACATCATGGCTCATCCTATCTTTGCCGTGTGCTCTAGTTTATTAGAAGCCATCTTGTTTCATTTACCATTGTTGATGAACGTAAAAAAAGATATCAAGACAAGATGATAACCCCTCCTAGGCTCCGCCTTGCCATTGTACGGAAACCAATGAGTCGGAGTCGCTCGTTCCCAGACGAGTGCAAGCTCACACAGCGTCCAGACGCACGCGCTACGTCCACACAGGATGCAATGTTTTTGTATTTTACAGTGAAATATCGTGAACAAAATATCTCTATAATCTTTCGTTAGGTGGAATGTGTGATAGTGTAATTTTAAACCGTGCATATCTGTGATAAAACTAATTTTTTAAATAGTGAGATTTTATTTATTTATTTATTTACATTTTTGGTTTGATAATTGTTGACGCAGGTTAGGCAATATTTTCTCAGGTAGTTTCTTTGGCAATTTTCTTTATAATTTAAAAAAAGAAATTTAAGGATTTAAACAAAACCTCAATCGACAAAAAATTTTTTAATTGATAAATTTAAAAGAAAATTATTTTTAATAATTATCCGACGGTCTAAACTTAGCCCTAACGTTGATATTCATTTAATTTTGTAACCAGACACTTTATCATCTGTCATTATCATCCTCCATGCTGGTATATCATATTTCTTCGCCCGCCGGCATTAATATTGTATGATTAGCCCTCCACAATTTTTTTTCGGAAAAACAAAAAAAAGAAGAGAGATAAAGAAAAAAGGGAGGCGGAAGTCTATTGCTCAAACTTCATCGTAATTAATCACATTCTCACTACTTGCCTTACACTTATTTTCAAATTTTAAAGATGATGGGGCCCCCTTCAATTGTAACGATCCGTTATTTATTGTATTACCCCTTAAGCCGTAATTTTTATTGACCGGCTGCGCTCCGTTAGTTTCAGTTATAGAAAATAAATTAACGCCTGTCAAACCGCGATGGAAATTGTATGATTTAAAGCATAACTCTTTCTTCTAAATTCTTCACAAGATTTCGAAAGCCAGTTTAATGTAGATTAATGTTTTTTTTTTTTATTCTTGGATGCGATTCGTCTTTGGTTTTTAGCGATTCTTGCCAAATCGATGATGGGAGCGAAGGAAAAAATAAAAAAAAGTTCGGGGATTTTTTTTTTTATTTATTCTTGTTGAAATGAAGATTTCAAAAGAATAATATTTTCGCTGAAAAGGCTGCACCCACGTTTTATAAATATAAACCGTCTGATTTCTTTTTGCGACGGCTCTTGATAATCTTTTTGATAAAGCGATCTTGATATTGTTGATCAATATCGTCGCCTGAGCCATTAACTGATTATGTACAGGATGAAATAATATTTGATGTTGGAGTTTGAAACTTTTGCTATCGGTTATTGCCTGAGTGAGAATTAAAGTCGAATAAGACATAGGTCGGGAAAAATCTAAGACTTTATATCCTTAATCCAAAAAATCAAAGATTAAAAAAGTTTTTTCCTATCATTCATTTATGATTTCTTCTGTCTGATGACAAATAATTAATTTTTTCTCGGGGGCCTGAAAATCTTAAATCAGATCTTTTCTTTTTATGCGCATCAAACTTTTGATAATTAATGATAAATACTGCTGATCGGGATGTCGACCGTAAACACAAAGACATATAATAATTCGCTTCTCTTTCTTTAGTTTTTCATCAGTCTGTTTTCTGCTTGTATAATTAATTCAAAAAAATTAATTATGTGGAGATGTTTTGTTTTTGGACAACACCCAAAAAAGATTAATTGAGGAATACAAAAGAGAATAAGGATAAATCAGAAGTTGAAAAGAGTATTTCCTGATATTTTTTTTGAAATTTGAAGTTTTTGAAATGATAAATTGTAAGCAATTGAAGAAAACAAGGATTGTTGAAATAAGTAAGTGCTAAAGAAATTTGCAGAAATTTTATAGGATTTTTTTTCCTTTTTCAGGGAATTCGAAAATTTAATTGAATAGTGTTATTGCCAAGTTTAATTAATTAAAAGAATTAAAAGTAATTTCCTTGTGTTTCACCCGCAAAAAATTTACAAAAATCAAACTCATCATTTTTTAAAGAATGACATTTATAATTATTTTTTGGCCTTGCTTAAGTTTGTCTCCTTTAATTTTCTAACATTTTTAAAAATGGTTTACAAGTCAATTCTTTTTCTTATTTCACATTCTAAAATCTTTTTAGCGCACTTTTTGAATAATAATACGGTAAATAATTTTTCCTTGACATTGGTTAATATTTTTCCGCCGTCGGATCAAATCTTTGTTCAGAGATTTTACTCCTTACAATATAATAATTTACTTTTCTATTTAAACAATGCGGACCTTATTATTCTTTCTATTCATAGACGGCATTAATATCATCATAATCAAAACAACCACAAAATTTCTTTTTTTTTTTCAGAAAAAATTTATTTTCTTTAACAAATGTAGCAGAGGTTAAAATTTTTAAATTTACAAACTTAAAGCCACTAAATCTAATCAACATGAATGTTGGTAAATTTTTAGAAGTAGAAGCCGATGAAAAAAAAAAATAATTTTGCAAAACTTCAATTACTTTCAATTAGAAACTATTTCAAAGTTTGCATCAGCCTCAATGTTAATTTTAAAGTTAAGTTTTGTTATTATATTTCTTACTTTTTGAATTTGGAATATAAGTGTAAGTTCAATGAAAGTCAATCCTTAAATTTACGCTTTGTTGCTAATAACATTAAATTCCATATCAATTCCTCTTTATTTCTTTCTATAAAAACTTTTTTAAATTAGAGCCATAAAAAATAAAACATTACTGGGCAAACTTGAATAGTTTTTCATCCCGACCAAAAAATCAAGACAATCATTATCACTCTCAAAATTATAACTTACAATTAATCAAAAAAACCCTCTTGACGCTGTCATAATAAATCCGTTTAAATATGGCGGGAAAAATTTTGGCAAAAAACACAAAAATGGTGCATTGTCCTAAGCTCTCAAATCGAAAACTATATTATCCCTTAAAAATCCCCGGCCTTTTGAATAAAAATTCTCGATATAGAACAAAGGTGGCAGCTTTTTTCAATTTGGGAATCCTCTCATCTCTCGACAATAATAAAAAGGGCTAACTCTGATTCCTGGCTAACTGATGAAGACCGATGGTTTTAAGTTAATATGATAGTGCCAAAAAATTTGGATGGTTATCAAAAATTCCCTCCCGTTTATTATTTCGATTACGTAAATCGTTCTTTTGTTCTTTGTTTTTTTTTTTTTTTTTTTTTTCGAGAAACCGGGAGAGGGGGGGAATTGTCAAATGGTCACGGCGAAATCGTTCACCCGGGGACATACCGTAGTTCTCGAACGAAGAAGCACAACCGGTATTTTCGCCATTTTAACGAAAATTCGTCGGTGTGTCCTCTCCCCCCCCCTCCTCCTCCTCTTCCCCCCTTCATGTGTCAAGTGTGAAGAACAAAAAAAATATTATATGGGGATATAAAATCATTGAGACGTGCAGGTACCACACATGAAGTGTGTAGAACGAGCCATAAGGACTTCTTTTGTACACTGCCTAACTCGTCTTAAAGATTGTTCCGTTTGATAACCTATCAAATTAGTTAACTCTTATGTTTAAATATATAAAGATCCTCAACGTAGGTTGTAGACTTTAGGCTTACCTGAATCACGGGTAGGAAATATTTCAGTATAAAGTTTGTACATTTATTGATAATTTGCTTCGTCTCGGTCTGGCCGCATGTTCTCTTATGTCCTGATAAGATTATCTTGTCTGCCGTATCGTCTACTTTCAAAAAAAAAAAAAAAGTGCATTTGAAAATCTTATCGGTCGGGAGGAAAAGATATGATGTGCGAAAATTTTAATGAATAATGCGTTTTTATACGCATGTTGTTTCTTTTATTATTTTACGACGTAAGTTTACAATCTACTTCCGGTGCTTTTTCAGTTGCGATATTTTCAAGAGGATCTCTTAAATTAGTTTGGATGTATTGCTCTATTAATGTAACTTCCCATCCGATTTCGTGTAGGTTTATTGTTTTTTTTTTCGTCTGTGGGGTAATAATGGGCGGATTTACGGTGATTTTATCACCTGAGAATTCAATATTATGATGCTTTTAAGGGGTTTATGTTCAAGGTTTTATTCAAATTTTAAGCTGGCTCGTGTGGTTAATAGGTAAAAAAATTTTGGAAAGTGGTGTAGGCAACGTAGCCAGTAGCTAATAGAAAATTTTTGAAAGGCATTGAAAACTGGCCTGCCGTTTAACCAAATCGAACCCTGATAGCCTTCATATTAGCAATAAGCGCCTGCGAGACGTACATGCTAGTTGGATGCACACTGGGTGCAAGGGCTCAGGGAATCAGCGAGGGTAATTCAATTCGCAACCCTTAGCGATTCTCGAAACTAGGGAAAAAAGCCTTGATGATTACAGCGGGATTATACCGTTTTTACCCGATTTCGATTTCTCTCAAATGTACTTTTTTAAACTTTTTTCTGTAGATTAGTGTTGAAGATCTCGCCTCAAATATTGGATGTAGGAGTTACTTTCTTGGTGTGGAAACTTTTTAAATGAAACAATCTTTTTGGTTTTAGCCGACGTTTCGTCTTTATTTAAGACATCATCAGGGCTTAACCTAACCAGATTAAAATTACATTTTCAGATACTTTGAACAGGGTAAAAACATGATGAACCGACTAGAAAATTGCACTAAACACGTCGACATATTTAAAATTTCCGATATAGTTAATTGATAAAATAAATTGGAAAAAAAAATGTATTGACAACCGATTCGAATCAAAATAGAATCTGTAGGTTTTTTCTGTAGGTACTTAGTCGGTGGGAACATTAACAGTTTTGCTTCAGGTTTGGCGCATCTGCTTTTGACGAGCTCCAGATTCCTGAAAGCAAATTCACTCTCCCTAGACCCTTGCCAAGCCGAGAAATATAATTTACGAAATGTTCGAGGCCGCGAACATTGCTCGAACATGTCTCGAACATGTCTCGATTGGGATTTATGTCTCGAACATTTCTCAAACACTTCAACCTCCCTAGACCCTTGTCAAGCTGAGAAATATAGTTTTTCAAATGCTGGAGGCCCCGAACATGGCTCGTACATCTTACGAACAATTCTCAAACACGAATTCACACTCCTAAAACAATGGCTGAGCCGAGAAATTCAGTTCTTCAAATGTACGAGGCTCCGAACATGGCTCGAACATCTTACGAACATTTCTCAAACATGACTTCACCCTCCCTAAACCCTTGCCAAGCCGAAAATTATAATTTTTCTATTGCTCGAGGCCGCGAACATTGCTCGAACATGTCTCGAACATTTCCTAAACACGAATTTACACTCCCTAGACACGTGCAAAGCCGAGAAATATAATCTTTAAAATGCTCGTGAAAATGTTCACGAACATGTTCGTTCGTGAAATCGCTTCCCGAACATGTTTGTGAACATGATCGTCAGTGAAATTCCGTCCTAAGATTTAAAAGACTTATTTCTGCTGGATTTCCAACTCGGTTTCACCCAAAACCTATTCAAGTTTTGTTTCTTCCAAAATATTTATTTGAAATCATTTTCCTAAGCCGCATTTTTCAAGCCAATGCATAGAAATTCTAGAAGAACTCTGTAAAATGCTTCCAAGTCAGCGCCAAATTTTTTTAAAGTAGCCATCCCATAAAACATCAACAAAACCAACAATTCCTTAGCTCAAGAGAAACTACCGAAAAAAAGAGAAAGAATCAAAATCACTTAACCTGCGTCGGACAATTAGTAAATTTCAATCAAAAATGTCAACTTTCCATTTCGTTACAGCAATAAAATTTCTTTTTTTTAAAAAAAAAAGGTCGACGATTTACAACGTTTTCAAAAAAAAATTTAATAAACGCGAAAAAAAAGCGAACAAAAGCTCCGAAGTTGAAATTAAACAGGAGATTTTTCATTGCAGTATTTTTTTTATAGTATCTCGATGGGAGACGTTGAGATTCAGGACTGGGTTTAAAAATAGAATTTGACTCCCTCGTTGAGATCAGCTCACGCTAAATAAATACGATCAGTCTCACATTTCTAAACTTCGCGGCCAAGTTGAAGAAATAAATTTCTGTCAGTGAAACAGTTTTTTTCCTCCTTTTTCTATACTTTCTTCGTTTATCATTATCCGAAGACAAAAAAAAAAATTACTGCTGATGCTGTGTTACGGGTGTGCTGCAATTTTAAATATTGTGATAATAAAAAGACCGAGTGTAGTTCTTGATTAATTTCAAAAAAAAAAAAAAAGGAAAATTAATCGGTTATAGTAAAAATAAATAAAATGAAGAGCCGGTCCGGATTTTAGCAATAAGAGAAACCATGTTGGGCCCCCCGCACCATTTCCAAACGGGAGACGGGACCCCTCCGGGTGGATTAAGCCCCCTACTTCCGAGTTTCGGTTTTACTCAGGAACAAGTGGCTTGTGTTTGTGAAGTGCTACAACAATCCGGGAATATAGAAAGACTGGGAAGGTTTTTGTGGTCGCTCCCTGCCTGCGAAAAACTTCATAAAAATGAAAGTGTACTCAAAGCCAAAGCAATAGTAGCTTTTCATAGGGGTAATTTTAAAGAATTGTATAGGATATTAGAAAGTCATCAATTTTCGCCTCATAACCATCCCAAACTTCAAGCTTTATGGCTTAAAGCTCATTACGTGGAAGCGGAAAAACTTCGGGGGAGACCGCTCGGTGCTGTTGGGAAATATAGAGTCCGGAGAAAATTTCCACTGCCTAGGACTATATGGGACGGAGAAGAGACTAGTTATTGCTTTAAAGAAAAATCTAGATCCGTTCTTAGAGACTGGTAAGTTTTGATTTTTTTTGTTGTTTCTAATTTGAAATAATGCGTGCGAGCAGATGTTAATGTGTTGAAAAATCTGTGATATTCTTGTTCTTCATTTAAGTTTGTTTACGATTTGCTTGAAAAATGTTTGAATTTTATTCGGAAATATTTATAGATGCATTTACGGTTTATTTTTATTTTTTAAAAGAGGAAATTTGCGCCATTTACTTAGAAAGAGTATTAAATTTTGGGGGGAAATTAAAGTGGCAAGAAAAAACTAATTTTTTCACTTAATCATGGGTTGAGATGATGTTGATTTAGATGTAAGTTTGTTCTTGGTAAAGTTTTCGGGACCGTACAGTTTAAAATAATATTCTCATTTGAGAAAAAAAAGAATTTTAACCTAAAAATTTAAATTTAAATCAGAAACTCGTTTGCGTTCAATTTAAAACTGAAAAGGTTTCATCCCCCAGTGAAACTTAAAAGTTTCAATTTTCCTCAAATATTTTGAACTGTGCGAAAGCTTTTAAATTGCTTATGAAAATCGGCGCAAGTCGATTGAGCCAATCCCTATGGCTTCCTTGGATTAACGAGTCATCGATTCAGCCAATCCTCCCCGAAAATAAATTTATCAATTGAGCCAATACAAAATAAATATTAAAAAATAATCTATCGAGCCCAAAACCGTTTTCTATCTTTACTTTTGGTCTAACTTACAGTGAAACTTGGTAAGAATTTGAACTCAAAATTTCCATTAGATTAGGGATTAGATTTAAATCCCAATTTTAAAGGAATTGATCAAATTTAACAAGTAAAACTTCAACTATTAAAAAAATCATTAAACATTTTATTTCAAAAAAAAAAAAAAAAAAAAAAAACACTATTTTTCAAGGAATTTATAGATTTTTCTTTTTAGTAAAATTAAAACTTTAAAAGTATTCGAAAATTGGATTGGAAGATTTTGGTTGAACATTAAAATTAAATCAATTTCGGTTTAATTTTAACGTTCCATCAACCAAAATCACCATTAAAGAATCATTCAAAGGAAACGAGATTATAATTCTCAAAAATATTGTAATAATCTTACAGATCGAATTTTTGCAAAATGGCAAATTTTGCTTATAGAAACATTTAGAAAGCCTTTATATGTCCTCGAAAACCGAAAATAAGGACAATGGGGATATGATAGGTTCACAACTTTTAACATGTTCCTTCAAGAACTCGCGCCCTCACAGTTCAAAATATTTGAGAAAAATTTTGTTTTTATTTGAAAAGAATTTTTTATGTCCATCAAAAAAAATTAAAATCTTACCTTAAATGCAGAATTGAAAGTGATGACCAATACTCAGAAAAGCTTTTTCCAGTGAAATTGCTAAAACGGTCAGAGAATTGTAGGTTGATGCGGTTCAGTCGATTGATAAAGCATATCTGTGGGGGAAAAAAAGATTTAGAAAAAATTGTTTTAACAGTTGACGATCTACTTTTATCAGTGTATCTAAAACTGGTTCCCCATCTACTAGCGGAATGGTGAAAATGTGAAAAATGTTCTGTGTTTTGCAGTTGAATTTTAATTTTAAAATCTTCAAATCTCAAAAATTTTTCAAATCTTCATGTAAAAAATGAAAGAACCATTTCCAAACATCTCAAGTACTTTAAGGAAACACAATTTTCTTTAAAGCCACATCATTTCATGTACCACCCAAGGCTCATTCAAATGATTTAATTTTTTTTAACGTCAAAATCGTTCAATTTCTTTATTGTTTCTAACCTCGTTTGACGCTATCTTCGGCATTCCGCCAAAATACAAAATGTATTATTTTAATTAAATTTTTCAAGAGCATGCGCAATCTGAGATCGTTGTACGACTTTGATAAAGCAAGGGACCCGGGAGGGCTAGAAGATGCTGAAGAGGAATCGAAAATTAGCAAGAGTTCTTTATGAAAGTCATAATGTCTTTCGATATGGACGCAGACAAAACACGGACTAGACTCGCATAGAAAATCAGAACCTTCTTTATGTTGTAATTTCTTCAAAATACGTGCTCACGCAGCAAGCAAACCGTGAGGAGGCTCAGTGCAAATGGGATTGAAAATCAAACCTTAAAGCTCAAAAAAAGCCCCAAGAAGCTTGTTCAGCTTAAATAATTAAACACTCCAATCGTGGATGATTCCTTTGGAGACAAAGGTTCATCTCCAACACGACACCAGTTTTTGTCAAGCTTTTTAATTCCGAATCCGATTTTTTCAAGCCTCCTTGCAGCCAGTCCGCAACTGGATTTCCTTACAAAAATAATTTTTAAATAAATACAAATAAAAAAATTTAAATATTATTTATTTTCTAATTTCAAACATAATCCGAACAGAATTAGGTCGACAGCAACACCCACTGACACAGCCTAATACTTTTACAAAGAACATTGCGATATCATAAATTTTTTGACACTCATCTTTACAGTTTGGAAATCGATTTTCGAGGACTTTAAGCATAGGAAATATAAAAAGGGTGTGACAAGCCAGGAACGCCATATTTAATGTATGTTTGCATTTCCATTGACTGACCACTTCACTCTCCAAACCGTGCGAAACGTCCGGACCTGCGCTCATCTTTCCCAAATATAAAAACTTTTTTGTTTACTTTTCCTCCCCTTTTGTCTTAAAACTTTCAAGTCCTGTATCATTAAAATCTTTCGCCCTGCTAGAATCTGTAAATACGATTAATTCCACGGTTGTAATAAATTTATCATTCATCTGATCTGAGATATATCGACCTTAAAACGACCTCGACATGGTTCCATGAAATCTCGGTTTAAAGATAAAAAAGGGATTTTTCGATGCTTGTTGAAATACTTCCGTTGTAGGGTCCTGTCATAAGGGTGCATCTGTTTCTTGTATATTTCCGTCATTTATAAAATATCGAGACGGTTTTTTTGTTTTTTTTTCTTCTACTTCTTTTCCCCTTGTTATACATTCATAAATGTAATTTGTGAATCAAAGAAAGAAAAAAAAAAGTTGGCAACATTTTAAAAAAGGTCTTATAACTACGAGAATTACTCATCTTCTTCTCTCGTTTTTTTTTTTTTCGTTTTGTAAAGTTTGAACGTCACGTTGTTTAACCTTCCTGCCAGTTGAGTTTCACGTTAAGAAATCGGATCTCGACCACAATAACAACCCAGTTATTTTTATTTTTACAGCGCCAGTTTCTTTTCATTCAATGATTCATTATACAAGACTGTTTTATTCGATTTTTACTTTGGCCGATATCCAAATTTTATGGAACGAGTTGCATTTACCTGTGAGAAAAAACGGAATGAGTTTTAGGACTTAATAAGCGAAAATTAATCATCTTCAGAAACAGTTTGTAGGCGTTAATAGAGCAGAAGATAAAAAGTATTAAAAATTGTCGTGTGGTTCGTTCAGATTCGGTAACTTAAAATGAAGCTACCAATTTAAAGCTCGGACAAGTTTTCTAAGGAGCTTTTTGCATTGCCTAGGAGCTTGAGCAATTTAAAAATCTGTAAAATTTTTTGCACCCACGATTGGCCAACAGAACAAAAAAAAAACAAACAAATCACATATGAAGAAGAAAATCAAACTATCATTTCCAGTAAATCATTCGCCCTGTTAAGCAATAGTAACCCGCTTGCGCCACTCAAAACAGAGTTTAAGACACTGCTACTCATCCTCAAGCCTTAATTTGGACCTTGTTCCCACAGCGAATTATTTTTTTAAGTCGCTCATCTTTAATAATAAGAAACGACTTCTGCAAATAAATTTTTTAGCCGTTTAATTTACACATTGTAAAAATCATTATTAAAAGAGGGGAGAAGCTTCTACTTCTCTTTTTGTTATAAGGCTTCAGTATAGAATTCTATTTCTTGCTTAATTTCCAATTTTCAATGGAAAAAAATTAAACATCAATTATTTTCTTCGAATTGGAACCATACCCGAAATTTTTTTCAACATCTCACTTTAAACGCAACTTCTCGTGTCAGAGCCGCACACAGTAAATTACAAACAAGACTGTCTTCCGTGTGAGCGATAATATGATAATGCATTTATTATTTTACCGGTCTTAAACCTGTACTTAAAAAAATAAATATAAAAGAGGTGATGATTTAAGCAATTAAAATTAAAGAAAATCACGTAATTAATTGTATGATAATTTTCATTTTCATATTTTACAACAATGTTTTTTAATGACCAGTTTCAAATTTCATCCTTAATCGTATTTAAATAACATATTAAATCCAGAATTAATTAAAAATATTCACGACTTTGATTTATAGGCCTGGATCAACCATTTCGCCAAATTTTTTAAATGTCTTGTGGCGCCAGCTAAATCCTTTTCACTCCCAACCTTTCAAACTCTTACCCTTCCTCAACTCTCTAAAGCCCCCCCCCCCCCCCCCCCTCGGACCAAAACCTGGCACCGCGTATGTACCACTAACTTTCGAGCTGTTCGGGTGTTGTATACTTCATATTTTGGAAATTTGGGTGTTGCTTAATCTAATTGTTTTTGGCCAAAAAGGGCTTTAAATGAATCGTTACGGGAAATCGATTTCTGCTTTTCGTATCAATTAGCCCGAGGAACGATTGTGCCGAATATGAACTCAATCGGCTGTTCAGTCATCGAGTTAAGACTTTGCCCTAAAAATGGCCAAAAATGATTTTCCCGAAAAAAAAAAAACGAAGATAGCCAATTTCTTTAGTGAAATGTAGGGAACGTGTGTATGAAATTTTAGGAAATTCGGCTGAGCGGTTTTTGAGAAAATAGGAATTGAAAATTTCATTTGGCCAAAAAGGGCTTCAAATGAATTATTTCGGGAAAACCGACTTCGGCTCTATGTATCGCTTTAGTTAACGATAGTTTATGCCGAATTTGGACGCGATCGTCTGTACTGTTATCGAGTCACGACTTTGCCCTAAAAATGGCCAAAAACGATTTTTCAGGAGAAAACGAAGACAACCATTCTTTATAGTAGGTTCAAAAAGAAGTATGTATCGAATTTGAGCCAATTCGGCTGAACGGTTTTTCAGCCAAAGTCTGGCAAAAGGCCAAAAAGGGCTTAAGTAAATGATGTTCGAAAAAACTACTTCGGTTCCTTGTATCGCTTTGCTAGAGGAACGACTGTGCCGAATTTGAACGCGATCGGCTGTTCCCTCATCGAGTTACGACTTTGCCCTAAAAATGGCCAAAAACAATTTTTCCGGAGAAAACGAAGATAGCCATTTTCTTTATTGGGATCTAGGAAACGTGTGTATGGAATTTTACGAAATTCGGCTGACCAGTTTTCGAGAAAATCGGATTCGAAATTTTTAAGCCCAAAAAAAAGCCGAAACAAAATTTAATCGGAAATTCGGCCCGATCATGTTGACTTGGCCGAAAGAACCTTTATGCAAAAAAAGGTCTTTCCGTTGTCGAGAAAATTAGCCGAACTTCAGTGGACGGATGGACGGACTTCCGGAAGGACGGGCGTTGGCCTGAAAACCATTTTTTGGGGATCTGGGGGTCTCGAAACGTCAAAATCCCGAGGTCGAAATTTTGCACCCGTCGCAATACTTCCTTCACTCCTAAGGTCGCTCGAAAGTAAAAAGTTATTATGTTCAAAAAAAGGATTAAAAACACAGTCTTGTAATATAAAAATGGTTTTAATACAAAATACATGAAAAACGATTTAAATAATTCACTAGAGATAACATCAACGTATTTTTGACGTGAAAAATTAACAGCAGTAGATGAATAATCCGATTTGAGCCTTTAAAGAATTGGATCTTTAACTGACAAGTTGTGACATTAGGATCGTGGACGGAGGTATGTCAACGTGTAGTTTATCGAAAAAAATTGAGTTATCAATCTTTCACGACTTGAATATAAAATTTATAAAAAACTTTTTCGTGATTTAATTGTGCGATTTCGGACAAATCCAGCTTATTAATAAAGAATAAGATGAAGGGGGAAAAAAAGGGACCCATTAATTAAGATAATGAACACGTATGAAACAAGATAGAAGCCTAATAGATTATAACACTAATAATGACACCACTGACGCAGTTACAATCTTGAGGCTATTCGAGTTTATAAGCAAACATTAACACAATCTAAATATAGGTTTACACGTCTGGCTTGAAATCTATAAGCTGTAATTATTATTTTTTATTTCATTCTCATATATGGTAAATATTTCTTTTTTTTCATTGCAGGTATTCACACAATCCTTATCCATCGCCTAGGGAAAAGAGAGAGCTTGCTGAAGCGACTGGATTAACGACGACGCAGGTTTCGAATTGGTTTAAAAATAGAAGGCAAAGGGATCGGGCAGCAGAGCAAAAAGACGGGTAAGTTTTATATATATTTGATACCGCATATGTGCGATGTGCAGAAAATAAAGATAAAAGATTCGGGAGATTAGTTTTTAGTATTTTTCCCTTCGGTATTATTTATTGGTTGATAACAAATGAATTTTTACTCCCGTTTAAACTTGACGCGATAATGATCTATTTTTTTTATTGATGAAAATTCGAACGGAGCAGCTGACCCCGTAATGATTAATAAATGGTCGATTGAAAGATTTTGAAACCGGGTGTTAGGAGGTGGTATGGGTAATATGAAGATAGATAAATAAGATTTGAAAGGAGATTTTTCTTGTTTTGGCAATGTTTGGCATTTGTACAGCATTTATTTCTGCTGAGTTCAGTTTAGCGCACTGTGTTTTAAAAAAGCTTATTCTTCTTCTTTAGTTGCCTCTCCTGTGGAGATCAGCGATCATCGTTGCGATTTATACTTATCTCGCCATGATAATTTACAAGGAACTAGTACTGTGGTGGTTTTTGCTTTCCACAGCGCCAGCTCCGATTGCTCGAATCCTGCCTATAGATGCCACTGGCGAGTCCTTAGGGAGATCAATTCTCGATGAGTTCAGCCAATTAATAGTGGCACTGCTTTATACCACTAAAGAAGCTTCTTCTTCTTTGGGTGCCATACTCGTTTTCGAGCGTAGGCGACCTCTCTGCATATAGCTGGTTTGTGTGTTTCGAGTTGACACAGCTATATGGGACCTACAGTTTAATGCCGGTTCCGAACGGCTAAGTAGAGAGGCTGCTCTAAGCAAGTTACCACCTGCTGGGTTGCCATCGCCTTTCAGGGGGGTGAGACCGAGCGACAACACACTTTAATCGCTTGTTCGGAATCCCCAAATCCTTCGAATTAAGTTCACATGACGCAGATGGCAGTGGTCAGAGGTGAAATACGGTCGAAAAAAATCCCGAACCGTAGAGTGGAATCGAACCCATAAACTCCCGAGTGTGAGTCGGGCACGCTATCCACTTAGCCACGAGTCTAGCTAAAAAAAGCTTCATGTTTCATAACGAACAACCGAAAGAGGCTCTTTCTATAGATTCTATTCTGTAAAATCCGGGTAGCCTCAAGAATTTAAAGAAAAGCCGGCAGGTCTCTAATGAAGTCTTTGACACTGCCTCTGACAATTTTAAGACAAAGAAAAGAAATGCCGCTGATAAAAACCCCTTAATTTATGCTCCAGAACCTAAAATGATCCAGAAAAAAAACTGTTACATTCTTTTATAAAATGACTGGCTCAGAATTTTAAAATTTGAATCAAGCTCATTAATACAGTATTTTCGACAGACTTTTAGTAAAACCCTTGAATCAGGCAGGTACAAAAAGTGGTAAGATTCTTGGTGTATTGCCACAAGTATGTTGCCACAAGCCTTCACAAAAAAAGTTAGCCAAGGCGCCTCACACTTAAGGACTGTTCAAACATTGCAAGTCAAAATTGTCGGCAGGGAGAAGTCTCTTATAAAAAAGTAAACGACGCTTGTGCTCACTTCAAACTCCAACCATATTATAAGTGTTTGGATACCTTTAAAAGCCACCCTCCCTCTTGGGTAATTGCACACCTTTAGTTATACTATACCTCTGCATCAGATCTGGGCAATAACCGTCCGCAATAAATAATCTTAATAGAGAGATAACAATATGAGTGCCGCTTAGTTTCGGTTTAGTGAAATTATGGAACTTTAATTTGCCTCTTAAAAATAGAATCCAGGGTTTAGCTGAGTCAAAAATTTGTTTTGGAGTCACAACAACTACCTTGAGGAATATTCGATTCTCAGTAAATTCCTGACTCTTTGGTAGCTTTGAAAAAACCCGAGACTTTGAATAAATAGTCAAAAGGGCACCACAAACTAAACTCCGGTCTACTTATTTTAAAAAAACATTCTGCTGCAAAATATTATTCTTTAAAAAAACTCGAGATTAACCGTTTTTAAAAAAAAATGCCTGCAGCAGTCCTGAACAAGCAGATTTAAAGACTTTGAGCCCTGCAACGTCCAGAACTTCAAACACATGAAACCTAATTCCAATCAACCTTAGTAAATCGGAGGTTCAAGTAGAAACCGCCACTACTTGAACTTTCACTCCTTCAAAAGATTTTAATGAACATGGATTTTTCCAGACAAGAATTTATCCAAGCCAGAGGGATGTATTAAATCTCAAAAAATTGTTTCCAGCCAAAACTTTCTTTGGTAGAATTAAAGTCAGATTTACAGCTTTGGCGAAGTTATTTAATTTTAAGAGCTTAGGTTATATAATAAAGCTTTAAGCAATGTCAAAGCAAAGCAATCACTTTTTTGCTCCAAAATTCACAAAGCTAGTACTTGCATTATTTTCCAGGTATCAATTACTGATATTTACCCTCTAAAAATCTTTGATGTTTACTAAATTATTTTCTGATAAAAGCTCCCTACAATGAATAAATTAATTCTTTGACTATTTGTTGTAAATAGGCTTTAAAATTTTCATTCTTATCGATATCATTAAATCAACTTTTCCTATTTTAATCAATAGCAACAACTGATTTAATCTTTAATCAAAATATCACTGCAAAGGCCATCAAATAAAACAGTACCTTGTTCAAAGATAGGCAGGGGGAAAAAAACAATTAGATAAAATTATTTCTTGGTTAAAAAAGTAGCAGGTACTAATTTAGGCCAAAATATTTCTCTGTTCGAGAATTAACGATTTAATTTTAACACGTGTAAAAATTTTTATAACGTTGTTGCAATCAAAAAAAATTATGCGAAATCGCCGGAATCTCATCACAATAAAACAAGAGAAAAATTCGTGATCTCTTATTACATATGATTCAACCGATTAAATACAGATAATTTAAGTCTAGACTAAGGATGAATTTTCTTATCTCATTATCAGTATTGTGATTTTTCACGCCCGAACACATGTAAAATCACAAAATGCGCTACAAAAATAAACTTTGGAAGTTGAATCATTCGATCAGCTTATGAAAAGCCCATACTCGACTTAATCCGTGACTTCTTTCCCTTAAAGATCTTTTAAAAATGAAAAACTCGCTTCCCCCTCAGGTGATATCAGTTAAGTGATTACCCGAAACACGTTCGGAAATGGTGTGAACGCCTTTCATGTTGACTGATGTACCATGTTTAACATAAAAGAAAATGATTATTTTCAAGTTTAGAAAACGCGATCCGATCATGAATCAATTTTAACAACGTGAAAACGGAAAATTACTAAACGGAAACCTTTATTCAATTCAATTTTCAGGACTGGTAGAAGCTCTTCAGCTGGGGAGGAAAAGGGGATATCAGCCGGACCTTCTGGATTGGATTCCAGCTCGGAATCGGTGGATGGTGATATGCCGGGACCTTCACTGTCATTAGATAGAAAACCGTCTTTAGAACTTGCTCACGTAAGAACTTGAAAAATATTTTTAAAATTTAAAAACAAAACTTGAATTTTATTTAATTTTCTTGAAATTTTTTTTTTTAGGTAACAAATGTTCCTCAAGCACATGTGAACGAACCTTTCGGGGAATTAAAACCGAACAGTACGACAGCGTACCAAGCACATGCACATGCTCAACAGCTACTAGGTACCCATGGCGACATCCCATTACTACATGATTATCATTCATTGTGACAATGGGCATCTGGCTGTCCATACAGCCAGTAAAATTTTGTATTATATTAAAAATATTCCAATTAAAAGAAATTTTATTCCTTGTAATGATAATATATTTGAAAAAAATTTTTTTTCTTCGTAGTGTCGGAAAAAACGGAAAAAAATAACACACCACCTGAAAAATTTTAGTTTTTAGTTGATAAAATATAAAAATTCAAAATTTAATTGATTGATTTTTCTAAAATGATTTCCTTTCTATCTAGATCGAATTCGAACTCGATTCCTTGGAATATTTTTGAAGCGAACAAATGTTTTGGCCAACCCTGCCCTTGCTGGCTTTAAAGCTTTGAACCAGTAACCACGAAGTGTTTAATCATTTTAAAGTCAAAATGTTTGCAACATAAACAAATTTTTAATAAAATGTTTTCAAATCGAGAAAAAAAATCTTTCCAACTCCAGTTGTTCAGGCTAAAGATTGCTAAGTAAGAAAATAATTTATCTTCAATTAGGAATTGTACAGAACAAGAATAAATTCTGGAAACGTTTTTTAACCATAAAGTTTTCTTCTTAATAACTGTGGTTTCCAAAAATGGTGGAAATTTTTTTTGGTATAAATTTTGAGTAATGCTAAAAAAAATATTTGAAAAATTATTTTCCAAGAAATAAAACTAGAAGTTCCTGGGGAACATGTTTCTTCAACAAAAAATCCTAGTCATCATTTTTTTGTCAATGGAAAAGTTCAAGTAAAATTTTTTGCCAAGAATAAATTTGAAATTTTTATGTCCTCCCAAAAGCTCTGTGAGTAACATTCAAATAGATCATTTCAATGGCTTATAAAAACGGGAACTTCTACGACCCACACAAAAATGATTCTATCGCTGAAAAAATGAGAAGTTATGAAAAGTCTAGATATAAGAAAAATGAAATTAAGTATCGCTGATAATATTACATCTCATCATCTTACTTCCATGAATATAAATTTTTCTTAAAACCAAATATTTTTTCAAAGCTAAAAACAGTCAAAAAAATTAATTTTAACTCAAGAAACTAAATCATTTCTAATCTTCCTCAAAACAACACAAACACAGTATAAAAATCAATAGGAGTGTATTTATTAATCTGTTCTTTCTAACGATTTCTTTCATTGAAATATTAACAGTATAACATCTTTTTTCTAAAAAGAAAAAAGAATAATTTCACTGCTTAATTTCTTCCGACAATTTCAAGCTTTTCCCCAAAATCCTAGCCCTATTAATATTCTCAAAATATTTGTATTAATTCCGCAGACTGACCAACTTAAATCGCGTTATATTTCCGGTTCGAATGCACCCTAACTTAACAAACCCAGTGAGGGTTACGTGCGTTCCTAAGACCTTTCACTAGTTTGTTAAACAAGGTATCGTACCAAGGCATCATAAACATCGAGAGGTTAATAAAAACCCCCCAGTCGTCCTAAAAGTGTAACGAGACCCCGATAGATGGCAACGAGTGATAGCGTTTCTTGTAAAATAAATGCAACTGACATCTTACGGAGTAGCTCCGAACTAACAACTCCTTTACGTTCTGCGAAAGTACACATTCAATTTTCGTTTCGTTTTCGTTACAATTTCTAATGATAATGTAAAGGTAAAGGCGAAAAAGTATCAGGCGATCATGAATGTTGGAAGGTAGCGTGATATTGTTTGTTAGGTGGCTTTTCGTGAGATCAGGATTTATTTTAATCGGCTTTTTGTTTTTACTTTGAATCGTAAGAGGAATGAACTTCCTTGTTTTTATATTCGACTAATTTATTCTCTACTTTTTCCCTTACTTTAGCATTGAAAAAGTGAATGGAAAAAAGAGACTTAGTTTGTTTTCCGATTGCGCTTTTTGTATTCATTAATTATAGGAGTTTTCTTTAATGTCATTTCACTATGAAAATAATTAATAATTGCATCTTCAGACTAATATGATTTAGGGAACAAAGTGCCAACAACTTTTCCCGAAAATAATCGAAAGCTTGAAAAAAAAATGCAAACACCTTTTAATGTAGTAGTATGCGCTTTCCCAGGAAAAACAAGCACAACAGCCGAGATAGACAGCCACTGCTCTTCATGTCAACACAGTGAAAAGTTATAAACTGATCCAAAGCCAAAAATCTAAATTCAATTTTATTTCACCCGACATTTTTTTAAGAATGGGTTAACTGGCGAAACATTTTCACTGTCATACACTTTCCCAAATACTCTTATTATTCCATGACTTGATATTCGAGTGTTTCCAAAATAAACCTGCATTTTTCTCAGGACAAAATTAAATCAAATGATGGGCTTATCTAAAACGAACATCACTTTTCAACTCATCCCATTTTCTTCCAATTAAAGCATTTGTCTAAAAAGTCCTCTCAATTAATTTTTTTTTTTTCAGAAATTCAACTACCACAGTTAGCGAGAAATGGAAAGGTGGTGAACCTGCCAACAGGCCAAAAAAAATACACATCACATTGAGCTTACCACTTTTTTTCCAGCTTACAGTAAGCTTACTCTGAGCCTAAATAGAATCAGATTCCTAATTTTAAAAAAAAAGTGATGCAGAAAATAATTATGTCTCAATCACGAAGACACAACTTAACCTCAGAATATGTAACAGCTAATGCACATCGATTTCAGTTATTCAAACCAAAAATGGAATATTTAATGAGCTTTAAATTGCACTGAGTTCCTTTTTTCCTTTGATGGCACCAGATTAAAACAAAAAAATCACATACCGCATGGTGGTAAAAAATATACATGCTATGTTATAGAACCACATGAATTCTAACCTCAATCTTTGCAACTGCAATTTAACGAGAGAAAAAAATCACCACTCACAAGCTATCTATTTCAGTCGATTAAATATCTCTTTAAAAAAAGGATGACAACGTTTTTTTGAAGGATTAACGAAATATTACTGACCTTTCACACCTCTGAAGCAGCTTTAGTTCCGAGCCTGAAGCAGACTCCTAAAGATGTTTTTACACGTTGTATTACAACGTGTTAGCACTATATTTCACATCAGCTGTATTAAACACACGCTTGTTAACAAAATTCAGTCATTTTAACTGCAAAAATCATTCATAAAACACGACTTTTTTAAACCACATCAAGCATTGCACAAATGAAGTTAAGCGGATAAAACTAAAAACATGGCGACTACATCCGTTGCCGCTTTCTTTTTTTTTTCTTTCATTTTCACATGATCCGACCACCCATTCAAACTTTTTCATTTATTTTGTAATTTTTAGGCTTCGAATCAGCTATGAGACATTTTGAAAAGGAAATAATGAAATCTGTTGAGGGAATTGTGCTCATTTCATGAATAACTTTTATCTTTGTAAAATTATTTCGACATTGTCCGTTTTAAACACAAATTATTAGAGACTGACTGTTAAATGAATCTTTCATCTGCTGGCTGTTTGTCATATCAGAAGCGAAACCAGGCAATTTAAAAAAACTGAGCAAGGGACTAGAAAAATTATCTGATATGATAATAGGTGGGTGCAGATATCAGAGGAAAAAACCAGTGGCTTATTAAGGTTCATTAAAAGCTGACAAGCCACGATCATTCAGTTTTGAAATTAAGTGACTACATAGTTATGCAAATTTTTTTCCCCAAACATTTCCTCCACTATATAGGACCAAACCAAACCTAACACAACTCCCAACTCACAACTCCCCAGCACTTTCCTTCCAGTAAAGTGAAACTGGAGAAATTAAATGATGTGCCGAAAAATTTCTCTCGATTTAATATTCCACCATATAATCTTGCCTTTTTATAATCAACATGCAATAAATGCCTAATCGACACTGCTAGGTATAAGTCGATGATTGGCCTTGCAGCAATGCTAGAAATTCCAAAAAAAAAAGCATTCAATAATGCAATATGTTTTTGATTCATAACGCTTGTGCTGTGCCTGCAGGGCCTATAAACGGAATCAGATTTCTAATTTTTAATGAGATCACGGTGCACAAAATAATTATTAACTAATTCAGATTCAAATTGTCAAGAATAGATGCAGCCTCTTTTTACCTTTGACGTTACCAATAAACACTTGTAAGTAAAACTTAAATGAAAGTTTTACCTTTTTTCTTTGAATTAGACCGCATTAAAGAACTGTTACCCACAAGCACATGGTATTAAAAGCATATAAAACTTTTAGCACAAATCATAAAAATCCTAACCTCAATGTTTATTGGCATTCGCAATTTATACGTAAAAAAAAATCCAATCGTAACAGCTAGCTACTTCAGCCAATTAAAAATCTCTCCAAAAAAATGTTGAAAACGTTTTCTTGACAGAATTGGTTAAGTATTACTAACCTTCGATAATAACAGCAGTTTTACACCAAGCCCATCCTGAAGCTTCTGTTCTGAAGATATGCTTATGCTTTCACATTTCATATTTTAACGGTTTAGCATTGTGTTTCACATTAATTATAATAACACCACACGTTTATTAAGAATTTCTAGTTATTGCCACCCAAAAAATCATTCATTAAACACGATTTATTTAAATGAACATTACACAACTGAAATCAACGCACTTGAAGCTAGTCTAACAGTAAACATGGCGGCTTCTTCTATTTGAAAATTAAATTGAAACAATGTCATTTTCACATGATCCGACCACTGGTAATTTTTTTTCTTTTTCATTCATTTTTAGGCATTGAAATTAATTACTGAATTGAAAAAAGGGTAAAATACAAATAACCTCTGAACTGATGAATCGTTTTGATGTAATTACACTCCCATATCTCGTATTTTCACTAGACAACAGATAAACCAATGTTAATTTCATAAGACAGGAGAAAAATTTATAGAATCTCGCAAGACGAGAATTTTAAAAAAAAACCTATATTTATCTTGAGTAAATGATTCTATGCTACTTTGTAAGAGGCCGTGTAAAACTAGTCACTCGCCATTTAACAATGTGACCTTAATTCAACAACATACCTTAAATTTATCTCACAAGTCTTAAGATGTGAATTGTGCTTTCTTCCTCTAAACATTTTAAGTTTAATGGAAGGAGACGAATAGCTAATTGTAAGATAGCAGAACCCTTAAAAAAAATTTCAGCAAGAGAATATTTTTTCCTGAGGCCCGAATTAAAAAAATTCACCAGAAATATGAATGGTACCATTTTTTCTCACAGCTCTCTTCTTCTTTCCTGGAAAAAAAATCCTCAATATTGTTAGGGCAAAAAATAAAATGAAAAAACCCAAGGCCTTTCTTTAAATTTTTTTATTAGTTATTATTTTTAATCTTCCATTCTGCTCAGCAATAAAAATCACAATACAGTATTTTGTGTTGACGCCTACGAATTATTTACAATTTTTTTTTCATATGTTTCTAATATTAGCTTATTTTTATCAGTGCAAATATCTTGTGCAAACATTGTGATTATAGTATTATAGATATTACATTCAACACTTTTTTTTATTTATCATAACTACATATAAGTTTACTATTTTATAATTATCTTCTTCTTTTTTTTCTTTAAAATAATGAGTCGATAAAAAATTTGCATGTCGATTTGCATTCTCCTAAAAATAGTAAAACGAAACGATACAATTGTAGTAGCATCGTTTACCACAAATCTCGGGAAAGAACTGTTGGCACTTTTTTCATTAAAAAGTTTTTAAAATATGGTCATTTTGACAAAAAAGCCAATACTCATCGCCATTTGGTTGTTTTCAATACAAATCGTTTGCAAATTTTAAACGGCGCATAATAAAACGGTTTTCCTCCCCGAAAATGAGCTTTGAAAGCGTTTGTCAAATTTTTATAATTCACCTTCATTCATGTAATTTTTTTCGATCGTGGTTTATCAAAAGCTATTTTTTAAGAAAAGATTAAAAAAAGAATTCCCAGTTGACCCACGCGTATTTCCAAAACTCAAATTCAGTTCGTATTGATAATGTTTTCGAAACAATAACAAGTTTTCATTTTTTTTTATCATTTTTTAGAAAAATTCACGTTCCAAAAATAAATAAATTTTATTCTTTTTTTAATATTTTTATTTTTTTCCTTTTTTTTTTTTTAATTTTTTATTTTTAATTTTTGGAAAATATGTAAATTTATTATTTCGTGGCAGATGAAGTCAAATCTTTTTTTTTTTTCATTCGTTTCGTTCGATTGGCAATTCAACTGAGAAACTAATTTGATTTTTTATTTCTTGCACGCGGGTCAAATAATTATTTAAATTAATCACGAACCAATAACTCGCAAACTACATTTGCTGGGAGCTGAATCAGAATTTATC
Source organism: Liposcelis brunnea (assembly GCA_023512825.1). Taxonomy (NCBI): domain Eukaryota; kingdom Metazoa; phylum Arthropoda; class Insecta; order Psocodea; family Liposcelididae; genus Liposcelis; species Liposcelis brunnea. The sequence goes on from CM042073.1 coordinate 18,498,020, forward strand.
AGTATTAAAAATGTTTTTAAGAAAATGGAAAAAATCGGCAGTGGTGTTGAGGGAGACACGAAAAAATGGATATTTTATTATTTTTTTGAGCGGTGAGCGTCAAGTAGTTTAAAAGGCACTGGTTCTTAATATTCGAATAAAAACAAAAAAAAAATCAAGAAATAAAAAATCAAATCAAAACTTGAAAAATTTCTTTTAAAATATATTTTTTATTTTCTTTACTGATATCGAAGACGGATTCCATTATCAAAAAGGTTTGCGCTGAAGTGAATATTAAAAAAATTTTGAATTATTCCTCGCAGTTGACTTCATTCATTCTTTCAAAAAATAAAATTTACACCACAATGCAACCCTTTTCTTTTTCAAAACTTTAAAAAAAATTCTCCCGGGCGTATAACATCGCGGTTCATGAAAATGATTTAAAAAACGTTTTTAGCACATAAATGCTAGAATCACCAATAAAATTTTCAACAAGATTTTTTTTTACATACTTTGATTTAAGTCAAAGTTCGTTATTATATTTTTTTTATTTTAATTTAATCGTTAATTTTTTATATACGTTATTATTATGTTATAGATATACAGGATATCAATATAGCTCCTAAGTAATAAGACTAAATGTTCAGCGTTCTAACAACAAAATCAACAAAAAAAGTTTTTTTTTCCTTTTAAAAAATGAAAAATTTTTCGCTAGTATAATATACATACTAATAAAGCATTTGGTCCATCTCTTCTAACGTTTTTTTTTTGTACAAATCTAACACTGTAATACTGTCTACATGTCTTATTTAAGGAGAGACCTAGGCTATCGGTTTTTAATTACAGCCCCCAAATATTTTTTTTATAAATTGACCAGTATACTTAAACATACGAAATTATAATGGTTTTTGTTGCTTTTTTTGTCAGTTTGAAATTAATACAAGGAAATAAATAGAAATGTATTTGGTTTTTACGGTGACCAGAGCAGGTTTTTCTTCAGTAATCGATTCTGGCAGATATTTTAAAAAATTAAATAAAAGTGCGTGTGACAATGAAAATATCTGAAGAGTGAAACGATCGGCTTTTAAAAAAAAACTTGATGACTTCACTCGAGATCGAAAAACAGCTCAATTTTTCACGTCTGAATTTAAATTTTTTTAGTCGCTTCTCAATCCCGTTTATTACAAGAAAGCATTTGTAAGTGTAGCCTTCCTTAATCAAATGGCTTTTTAACAAAAAAAGCTTTTCCACTACTTAAATACAGTTCTTAGCCAAGATAAGAATTTAGGTTGAAAAATAATAAATTTGAATACTTCTAATTTCGCCATAAACCGATTACTGTCACCTACAGATAACTTTTAAAGTTTTTTTTTCCCCACGATTTAGGCAATGTAATTCCTTATTTCAAAAAATTTTTACCAAATTCCAATCCCTTTTAAAATAAAACACTTTTACTAAAACTCCATCACTCTTCCAAATTTGGTAAAAATTATTCCTTAATCCTTTTCAAATATAGATTTGGCTGCATCTACAAAACTTATGCATTTATACAACTTCAAAAAAACAAATGATAACCAAACCAAAAAAAAACTCTTCTCCCATTTTATTTCACTAACCACATTATTAAATGAGTATTTATTTGTTATTTCCTTCTTTTTCATTAAATTAAAAAAAAATCCAATCACCGTTCATACAGAAAATGTCATTTTACATACTTCCGTATTCTTTTTTTTTACTTTATTTTATTTACTCCATTTAAAAACTATTTAAGCCTTGTACCAGAAACTGCGCGATTACAAGCTTTTTTTTAAATATTTTTTTTATATATTTTCTTTAATTTTTTTATTTATTTTTTTGTTTTCAAGCAATATCAAATTCTATACCTGAAGTGTATGGTTTTTCTTAAAGCTTTTTTTTTTGTTTAAATATTATTATAGTATGTACAATATTTATTATCTAATCTACCAACTTTTTTGGGGGTATCTTAAATTTACGTGTATCAAATATTTTCATGTTACCTTTTTTTCATTTTTTTTTTTAAATTAATTTATTTATTCTATAAACTATTTCTATTTCATTTTTTTTTTTTATAATAGACTAGAATATGTTATATACTATATTTACAGGTGTCCCGCCTATTAAGCCTAATCCTGGATTTTTTTATACAAGACGAAAAAATCGTTTTCGTTGTTCAAATATTTTAATATAATATAAAAAAGAAAAACATTGAAATTAACAATAAAATCCGGCGCCTAAAAAGGCGAGCACCCATATATTTAAGCCGTTTGACCTATTTAGTTTACTTTTTTTTTAAATAAAAAAAAATCGTTCAATCAATGTCTCCATTTGTGTTAGAAAAAATAAATGTTTTATTCTTTTTCTTTCGAAGCATTCCGTATTTTCAAATATAAAAAAAAAAATTCATCCGATTTTTGTCGCGAAACTTTGACAAATAACGTCGATGTTAAAAAATAACACAGACAAGAATCAAACATGTAATTAAATATCCTAATCTTTAATCAATTTTTTTAATTAATTAATTAATTAACAGATAAATTAATTCATCAACAACGATTGACATTTTGTTTTTTTTTTTATTACTTTTATCCACATTGATAAAATGTGAAAAAAACAGATACATCGATTTATACTTCACATTGTATGGTTATAATTGAAATGAAGAAAATTAAGAAATTAATCGAACGAAGTATGAAAAATTAAAAATGAAATAACGATATTCTTTGTTTTTATTTTGATGGTGGAAGCGTGTTTGTGTTTGTGAAAAAAAAATACGTGGAAAGTAATAAAAATTTCGTGAAAATGGCGAAGTCAAAGCGTCATATTAATTAAAAAATGCTTTACACCACTAAGTTCAAAAAACTTAGTTTAAAGAATCATAGATAAATGGCGCTGATGTCAATACTTCAGTTGGAAATAAAAAAACAAGGAAAGAGATGACGCCACCGTCGCTGTAGTTTGCCATTTGGTTGTTTGATGGCGCTGAAGTAGTTCCAGCTTGCCATATTGCTCAACTTTCATTCTACCACTTCCCACTTTAGTTTGACATCAACGCCACCGCTGTCTCTTAATTATAACACATTAATTTTAACGCGTTAACTGTGACATTTTCACGAAATGAAAATTATAACACCGACAAATCATTCTTCACACGATGGCTATTTTCATTTTTAAAAAATAAAAACCTAAAAAAATTGCTTATAAAAATTTGTACCATAACAATATATGGCCATAAAAATATTTTTTTTTGTAGATTGTCCATTTTTTATCCTCTTTTTATATGACGAAGAGTTTTTAAATTTGTTTTAAAACTAACTCGAATTTAAATACTACTAGAAAAAAATTTAATAATAAAAAAAACTTAACGTTCGTTTTATTTTTATCGCTCACAGTCAGTTCCATTAAGTTAAAAAAAAAAAGATTGGTAACGTAAATTTTTGCTGTCATTTGATTCAAAGAGCAACATTTTTTTTAACAAACATTGGAAGTCAAATAGAAGTCTTAGCCCGAAAATCAAAAATTTAAAAAAAAATAGTTGGAAGACGATTTTACGAGAAAACAGAAAATTAGGGTGTACTATCATTTCTCTATCAGATGCAAAAAAAAAATCAACAATTTTTGTTTAAATTTTGTGAGGCAAATGGTGTCCGTTAATTTTTTTCAGGCTATTACAATTTATTCCTACAGCATTTTTTTAAGCTAATTTTTTACTAAAAACCGAAAGATCACCTGAAATTTTTTTAGGACGTATTATTTTAATAAACACAAAATTTTTTTTAGTACACCGATTTTGAAAAACAAGCAGAACTGAATTTTTGAAACTAACTATCGAGCCTATTGAAAAAAAAAAAAATTAACGCAAGACAACGTACTATTTTACATGTTTCGATATTTAAAAATGAAAGACTTGGTTTATATTTTTCAAAAACCAAAAAATAAAAAATTGATAGATTTCGTTGTACCCGGAAATAAACGCTAATCCACCTTCGTTGTCAACAATATAACAAACTAAAATAATTTTTTTTACCGTTTGAAAGTAACATTAAATTTTTTTTTATACACAGTTACCATAAAAAGAAGTAAACATTTTATTTATTTAAACTGAGCGTTCATGGTGCTACCATCAGACTAGCAAACTAGGCGCTGGCCATTCCTCTTCAGCAAGCTTGAAAATATAAAAAAAATTAATCATGTCTCACAATTTTCATTTAAAAAAATTTTTAAAGTTGAAATTGACAAATGAATAAAGCGGAAAATGTAATAAAGCAGGTAATACATACTTTAACTCACCTGGAATCGCTGTACTGGGTAGGCAGCTACCATACTTCCTGGCTGCTGGAGTGTGGCACCCTGGGCAATGTGTTGAGTCGCTGCTGGGAGTTGTGTTTGACCAGGCATTCCGTTCCACATCGATGATAAATTCATACTCAGTCTTCTGAAAGGAAATCCGTAAGGATTATATTAAGGAAATAAAATAAAGGGCGATAAAAAAATTGAATTTGAAATTTTACGGTTTGCTCACCCAAAATTATTTGGTTCTATCTTCATTGCGCAGATTGATGCTCTTTCACTATAAAAGTAAACAAGTATTGATCATTACATTGGAGATAGAACGAAATAGTTTTGAATGCAAATTGGTTAAGAGTTCTTCAGGTGCTGAAAATCAAAGTGTAAAAAAATCAGGCACAAGGAGAAAGGGGTAATTTATATAGTCGAACAAGGTTTGTCTGAATTGTTACAGTCGAACAAGTTTTTCAGAATTTTTATTGTCGAACAGGTTTTTTCAGAATTGTTATAGTCAAACAGGTTTTATCAGAATTTTTATGGTTGAACAAATTTTCCCAGAATTTTTGTAGTCGAACAAGTTTTTTCAGTATTGTTACAGTTGAACAAGTTTTTCAGGATTTTTGTAGTCGAACAAGTTTTATCAAAATTTTTAGAGTTGAACAGGTTTTGTCAGAATTTTGGTAGTCGAACAAGTTTTAAGTTTTTTCAGAATTTTTGAAGTCAAACAAGTTTTGTCAGAATTGTTACAGTTGAACAAATTTTTCAGGATTTTTGAAGTCGAACAAGTTGTTTCAGAATTATTATAGTCAAACATGTTTTTCAGAATTTTTACTTGTCTACTGACAACTTTTTCTTGTTAAACAAATCTTCTGATGGTGTCCTGTTATAATTTTTTCAAAAATTTTTTGTGCTTATAAAGTTTTTCAGAATTTTTTTTGGCAAATCAATTTCTTCAAGAGAAACTCTTCCAAAAAAAATTCTGAATAAGCACAAAAATTTTTTAAAAAAATCTGACATTTTTAAAATAGGGACCAAGTTTAATCCCTGCTAGGGGCTATTTTTTTCTTTTTCTGTCAACCAGTTAAATTTTAATGCCCAATTACCCAAATCCGAATTTCATTCTCGCACTAAATCAAAAAAAGTCGATTAAAAATTAAATTTCATTCTCAAAAATTTAATTCAACGACTGTTAACTTACCCGATGAAATCTTGATGGTAACCAAATTGCCCGAGCGAAAATCCTCCTCCCTGAAGATACTGACCAGGTATTTGTGGTGTGGCTGCTGGGAAGCTCTGTGGATACCAATAACCCATTTGCTGCCCGTAACTATATGGAAAGGTAGCGCTAGTAATCGGTTGATCTCCGAGCTGTGCACCCGGTTGAATATTATTTGGATCACCACTCTCCTTCCCCCATGAGCATTTAACTATTTGACCATTAATATCCGTATTGTGAACAGCTACTATGGCGTGTGCGGCTGATTCCTTCGTAGAAAACCTTTGAAAAATCGATTAATCATCTTATTAAAAAAGATTCATCAACACTTGAGAAATATAATATCAAGAGCATTTAACGACTTTTGAGGCGATTAATCTTCTTAAAAATTGTTTTTTTTTTTTTACTTTTCTGAGATGAAAACTTTTTTTTTTAAAGCGAAAAATTATATAAAGTATTATCGATCTTGTCGAAGCGACTAGGTAACACATTTATAGCTTTACAGAAACTAATTAATGCAGACCGGGAGACCATAAAACGAGATAGTGAGGTTTATGAGGTAAGTGACAAATGTACTAGGATGAATATGTTTTTCACATCTGCGAGTGTTGTATTCTTTGCATCAGGGACGTAGTAAAAACATAAGCCACCTCCAGCCAAAAGTCTTTTCCAGTTCTTCACTAATCTTGAACTTTAAAGTTTAATAGGCGAATGCTGAAGTTTTCAGGGTAGAACTCGATTTCTCACATATTAAGGACTTCAGATTCTTTTTAGGAAAAAACAGAATTCTTTAAAAAATTTATTAAAACAAAAAATTATTTGAAATAGATTGTAAGAAATTTTTGATTAGTAAAAATCTTTTTTTTGGCAAAGAAAAATTTCCTTGACAAAAATTCGATGATGAATTTCGATGATTTTTCGTTGTCGACCGAATCTTTCGATGATTTTTGGTTGTCGACTAAATCTTTCGATGATTTTTCGTTGTCGACTGAATCTTTCGACGATTTTTCGTTGTCGACTGAATCTTTCGACGATTTTTCGTTGTCGACTGAATCTCAAAGCCTCTCAACAAGTTTGTAGGTTCACTCAGGCTAAAAGTAGCTGTTTTCAGCTTTAATTCAGTCATGACTAAGCCTAATTCTGATTCCTTCCAGCCCTGCAATAGTTGCTTCGTTAGCCAACCTCTCAACAACGGCCCTGATTCCCCATGTGTGAATGCGCGCATTCTACTGTCGAAAAAAAAACCTCTACTATGTTTTAAACATAAAAATTTTGAAACTTTTATGAATGTAAGGCTCTTGAGGGAACGACTGAAAAATTTATATGCCCAGTTTAGGGAATGAGAAAATGATTCATTACGAAAGGAAAAAAAAAAGCGAGAAGTCGCATAAGAAAGCAATCTCGTTTTTATGGGTTTAGTTAAAAAAAATAAAAATCAAATTCTAGTAAAAGAATAAGAAATGAAACCCCGGGAACAAAAGGTAATAGTTGAGAGGTCACATGGTAGAATCAAATGGTAGTTTACGACCATTTTTTGCCATTTTTTTTCCCTCTGTTTTTTTTTTATTGCAAAAAGATAAGGCATCCGTTTAGCTAAAAGTAATAAAAAATAATAAAGCTTCTTTAAGGAATCGGGTGTAAGTGCTCACGCAAGCATAAGCTCAGGACATAATGTCTTTTAAATTCCTCGTTTAAGCTTGACTTAAGGCGAAGGGATTTACACAATTAACCTGATTTTCCTTTGTTCTTGAAAGCTAAAATTTTAAAATAACCAAAACTATTTCCCTAGCGCGCTTTAGGTCGGGGGTTGTTTTCTCAAGGCGGTGGCGGTTTTCAAATAAGTGCGGGGCTTTTGAATGAAATTTTTGTTGCTTACCTAACAAAAGCGTATCCTTTATCTTTGAAAACCCGTATTTCTTGAATAGTACCAAAAGGTGAAAAGGTTTTTTGCACAAGTTCTTCCGTAAGGCCGTTAATTAATCCTCCGCAGTATACCGTACAGTTCGTTGCGCTCGATTGCTTATACACTTCGTCAAACGTTAATGGTAAAGGATTGCCTGGAAAAAAATTAAAATTTTTTTAATGTCAAAATTTTCCCAAACGACAAACGGCACGAATGCGACGTATAATATACGTATATCATACGACGCAGTCATGCTGATTGTTATTGAGGTTTAAACAGTTTTTTCAGGAGTTAAAAAAAATTGCTTCGAGAAAATCCGCTAGGCGGCCAATGATTTTAAAAATAAAGATTCTCCGAATTATAACTAATGACGTCATTAGTTCCGCTTCTACTCAACAGAGATTAAGGAAACCTATGAAGATTTTCAGGAATGTTGCAACATGTCTAATTTTAACGATTCGAGGCTGGAGCACACGCTGTATATAGTTTAGCCATAAAACACGTCTAAACCCTGGCACATCTCCTCGAAGAAGAAGAAGAAGAAGAAGAAAAAGAACGGCGATATAAAAAAAATCATACGCTAATAGGTTAAATCTCCAGATAGTATGTCTCCTTAAGAGAGGAGACATAAAATCCGGTTTTATATTTTTTCCCTTGCCTTGGGGAGTAGAACAAGAAGAAAATAAGGCTGAAAACCAGAAAGTTTCCTTTTTTCTTTCGAACAGCTACGATCTTTAATAATGAAACGAGGTACTCAAACGTAAACAATAAAACTGCAACGCGGCATTAAAAATTTAAAACCAGGTGAACCGTTTAATATTTGAAAAACTTTGGGAGTCGTATAAAAGGAATTAAAAAATATTCAAGCCGTAATTCTTTCCTCGAAAATTCGGCTTCTAAGCCGATGTATGATTGATTTAAGCCCAAAGTAAAATCAAAAATGGATTCACTTACACCTTTAATTATTCCTATTAACAGTACTTCATTACTATAATTATTTTTGGTGGCAGCGGAAACAAATTTAAAAAAAAATAGTTTCATGGCGGCGCTGGCCTGCATTGCTGCTAATTTTTTACCGCTTAAAGCCTTTAGATGGATCAAAATACTCGTTATCAGACCCCACTCTGCGAGCTCAATTCTTTCGTGCAACAACCGGCTAAACTGAGTTCTTTTCAATATTGACAAAAACTCCAGTATTTAACATTAAATCGTTTAATGAAAGATTGATAGTCGCAGGTTATCTGTCAATATATTACAAAAATAAATCAGTTAATTTTTCAATTGCCCTTAAGGTCATAATCTAACGTACAAAATTCCGATTTTAAATTTGATCATGCTTGCAAAGTTAATTAGAAATAATATCAAAAGTTCAGGGATATTCCTATTCGACAGTTATTTTCAACCATACCGACTAAAATTTACAACTCAGCTAAAAACAACCCCTCCCTAGAATTAATTATGCATAATGGCATGATTGTCCACATATTTTACAAAATCGATTCAATAAAAACTTCAAAAACTAAAAAAAAAAAAAAAAAAACGTTTAATTTCCGTAAACATTTTTATTTAATTCATTTTTTCTTTTTTTTGGAAATGATTCAACCTTTTTTCTAGTTCATTAGCTTTGGTAATCATAAAATAATATTTTTTATTGACAGATTCGTTTAATTTCAAAAAAACCCCGATAGAGAATTTAATCTTTTAAAAAAATTCATTTTTTAAAATCGAGCTTTCACAGCCGCAGAGCAGTTGATCCCGACAACTCCCCCTCAAGCCTCAACGCACCTACCCAGTGTGCAAGATGACGTCTTAAAGACGTACACTCCCAAAGAAGACGTCAAAAAGACATCGTACACAAGGAGTACGTGGCCTTCCGAATTCAACAGAAAAAGGCACAGCTGCATTGCTTGCGGTGGCTTTGTTCTAAAATGTCTTCTGCTTCTTCTACCTTTTAAGAGGCAGAGTTGAACTTCAACTCTGCCGCTGGGAGCGTGAGAGATTAAAGGGCGACCAATTAGACGTGTTCGAAAATTTAAAATCCAACAAAAGAAAAACCGTTAACACTCTTATTGGTCGGCTACAGCCCTTTATTCACTTGCGCTCGTAGCGGTGAAATTGGTGAACTATTTTTTTGACTTCAACAACGAGTTTTCCTCCTGGACCCGAGCTTCGCGACCATGCCTTTACGACCATGCTTGTGTAGCTCGCCATCTTGCTCAATATGGCGTTCAAATTTTTTAATGGCTGACATAATTTTAATGGTCTGGTCTGGTCATAGTTTTAATGGCTTGCCAGTCTCTTTTAATTTAGGATCTCTACACATTCCTTCATCCTGCGTTCTCCCCCTTTCGCAAATATTATAAAATCAATACTCACATTCTAAAAAAATAAAAAAATAAAAAAAATATAAACAAAAGACCTTAGCTGAGATTAATCATTAGATTATTGTTTATGAGATATCATCCAAATGTCATTTTTATAGGTTACGAGGGGAATTAGCTTCAGAAATTAAAAATTGAAATGTTAATGATATTTTAATAGTATTAACCAGGAGTGGAACGGGAAGGCGAAAGCTCTCGTACCCCGTGCATTGTGTATAGTATACGTTGTTGGAAATGCGAAAAGGTTTTTTAAAACAAAAGCCGACATTTCTAGCCAGGCCAAATTGCGAAAAGGGCTGAATACAAATTTTAAGCGGGAAGTCCCGGTTTCAATTATTTAAAAGGGAGAAGGGTAATGAAGAATTGTTAGTTCGAAGAGATTGACATTTCTTTGCCCGCAAACCGAGAGTTTGAGGTCATTTATATTTTATAAGGGTTAAAAATTTATACCACCTGATTTCTTTTTTTCTTTTTTTCCCTTTCGGGTTAAAGGTAAACACGTACCATCGGCTTTTGTGGCAGGAGGTTTTCTAGTCGCCCAATTTGTTCTGATGCTTCGGCTACCTAACCATCTACCATTCATTGCTGCTATGGCACTTTCTGCCTCCTGAAAAATAAAAATTGAAAATTAGTGAGTTGTTGATTTAATGAAATGTTATTATTCGACGTAGATTTTATTGAACGTGGAACGTGGATTTTATTTTATTTTCCTAATTAATAAAATGCATTAAAAACATATTAAAATTGCGTAATCATTGCTTTACAAGGTTGAAAATGGTAGGATGTTTAAAGCGATTAAATTTCTTTATTGAGAGGCTAGCTAATCCATAAAGAATCAATTAAATGCATCAAGTTAAGTTTAGTTGAAAAATCTGATTGCTTAGTTTTAAAAACATCCGAAAAATTTTGAAAGAGAAACATTCTGGCAAAAGCAGGATGTTCTATCAGGAATCTGAGTGTAGAAGGGTCATCGTCAATTTTGACGGTGTGATATTATTATCAGCTTTTGCCTAACTTTGCCTAAACTCAGCTTTTGCTTAACTTGGTACTCGGCTAAGGTGGTGCGTCCTAACGGCGTCACTATCCTCCAATGCCGAATGTGCAGAGACCTGAAATTTTGGTCATACTCGAAATATGTTTTGCCAAAACTTCATATTTTTTACTCCTAGTTGCCACAAGGGACCTTGACAGAGCTCCAACTCCACTCTAAGTCCCTCACGACACAATTAGCCTACATCTTCTGCTTGACATCTCAAAATCGACATTACCTCTCCCCGACGTCATAAAATCAACATCACCCACAATATTGGCGCTGCTCAGAAATTACTTCATAGCAATTTTTTTTATAACATACACGCTACTATTAAAATCTGGCATGAACTAGCCTCCCAAAACCCATTTGAAAACACCATCAGGATCAACCCAGGCGCAATCTTTACGATTTATTCTACAAAACACTTTTTATTGATCATTTCTCTCCGGGAGCTTGAAAATAAAATAAAAAACAAAAAGTAATAAACATTAAGTCGACTTTAAGTTCAAAGAAACGGAAAATGATTACGCAATTTTCGAAATAGAAAATACAGAAAAAGGGAAAGTGGTAATCAAAACAAAATCGATCCCCTTTAAAAAAAAAAAAAAGAAAAGAAGAAAGAAAGTGTTCTACTCACAGATTTCTTAATGAAAGAAACAAATCCGTATCCTTTCGACTTGAGTGTTTGAGCGTCCCGCACCACTCTCGAGTCCCTGTAAAAACAGACAATCACATAAATTACAAAGGGGAAAATTAATTTTCCATTTTCCAACTCGGTGCTGGCTGGAGAGAGATGGCTCATGCATGAATTATTTCAAATAAATTGCATCGTGAATTCTGAATCAAATTGTGCTTAACTAAGAACGAGAATTCGTGCTCCCTTTCTACTCTCTCTCTCTCTCTCTAAGTTCCCTGTTTCGGGTGAACTTCGGGGGAGAAAGCTTTTTAGGCGCATTTCAAAAACCTTTCATACCCCTTTCAATTTTGTGTTGGTTTTAAAAACAATATTTATTTATGGCTTTGCAATATTGTTTCGACCCGAAATTTTTTTAACAATAAAAATAATATATTATAAATAGCTCTTATTCTCCCTTCCATCAAAATTCTCCGAAAATGAATCAGAGTTGGGGAAATTCAATCAAGCGGATATATCCCGCATTTCACTGACTTTACGAGCAAATTCCTAGAAAAACAAAGATCATAAAAGGTAATTTTAAACCGTAAAATTATCTCGACAGTTTAAAACGGTTTCGGATCGATTTACTGTAAAAGGAAAAGCATACAATACCCTAAAGTAATTTTCTCCTGGAATTCCGGTTTATTAAAAACGACTTTCAACGGATTTTTAAAAAAATCAACTACCACACATTCGATGTTAAAATAAAAATGATTCAGGAATGGCAACAAGGCCAACTTGGGAAATAGCAGTCGATTAAGGCGTCATTGGGGATTTGGGAGGTGGGGGGGTTGGCTTGAAATCACAAAATTAACCGAAAATCCAAAATCGCAGACTATTAATTAATCGAAATCGAGTCCCATATCAGCGCTATCCGTAAAACTTTAAAATTTTCGGGTTTCCCGGATTTTTCGGGTAGGGCGATTTATTACGAAAAATTGCCAAAGGGAAAAGTTGCTCCTAACAGGGTCAGGCATTTTCACACAAAAAATAAGAAAAATCGTTAGAGCCGTTTTCGAGAAAATCTTTGAAAACTTATCATTTGGCCTTTTTCGGCCCTGCCAAAGCCGTAAACTTGGCAGGGTGGCTATCAAATCAGAAAAACAACCGAAAATTTGAAATCCTCAATCATTTTTCAGTCGAAATCTAGTACCATGTCGGCGCAATTGGTAAAACTTCAAAAATTTTGCTTTTTACGGATTTTCCAGAGAGAGTGATTTTTCACAAAAAAATGCCAAAGGGAAAAGTTGTTGCAAAAAAAATGCAAAAAATCGTGAAAGGCGTTTTTGAGAAAATTCTCGAAAACTCTAAATTTGGCCTTGTTTGGCCAAACCCGTAAATTTGACCGGATGATCTTGACTGTAGCATAAAATTTTTCCACCTGCCCAAGGAAGGCGGTCGCCAATTTTCGTTGCACCGGCTTGTTAAGTCCTGAAAATACACTCGAAAAACGAAAGTGCACGAACGAACGAACGGACGTCAGCCCAAAAACCATTTTAACGGTTATTTTTCGTCATTCCCCAGCAAAATACAAGGTTTGGCCAAATTTTATTTTAGAGGCGATCTCAATACTTCCTCACTCTAGAGAACTCGAAAGTAAAAACATCCAACTGCAAGCTCGACCACGCTCCTTTAAGAATAATTCTGGTCCCCAGTCTTAGCACCTTTAATTTTTAGCCCTAACACCGCCACTGAAGACATTAAAAACCTTCAAGATCGCATTCCCTCTTATTTCCCACGTACCGCAAGTCAAAATTTCTCGAATCAGCAAAAATGTTACATAACACGACCAGATTTTCAATCATTTTCCATAAAGTAATTCGACCCTGCGGTTTGAATACCCAGTTTTTAATATCCAAACGACAAACAAGAAATAAATGATCCGTTTTAAATTCTCGAAATGAAGTTTTTCTCCCTTTTATATTTAAGTAAACAGGAGAAAGCTTGGAACATTAAAAATGGAAAAGGGTGCAATACGTTGAGAATAAGGAAGCGCGATTTTCTTAATCTAACATTCTCTCAGCACGTGAGACATCTTTATTATTCTCAAGAGTGCCATATCTCGCTAATTACTGTTAGTTTCCTTCTCGTAAGTACAGCAAAGGCGATGTTTTTTCCAGGCTCATATTTAATTTATAATTTTTAATAATCCGATTTGGATTTAAGAAGGGAAGCATTTAGCATTTTACTTAGGGCTTTTCGGAAATATATGTAGATTTAAGGTATAAGGTATTTTGGGAGTGGGAGAAAAAAAATTTAAAAAAAAGATTCAACGGGAAATAAAATGGGGGATAAAGGAAGTCATTTTGAAGCATTGGCTTGAACTGTATTCTGCCCCTTTGACCTAATTTTAAACCTAATGGATTTCTTAGCTTTATCCATAAGAAATCCAAGCCAGCTATTAATCAGGATGAATTCTACAAGGGTAGATTGTTTTCCAAAAGAATTTTTTTTGTAATTTGGCCACCTCAATTTTATAGGGTTCTATCTCCACTGCTCAAGTTGACCCCGGCTTGCCATACGCTAAATATATGAACTCGAGATCAACCTCGGTAGTGGAGGTTGAACCTTATAATATTGAGGTCGCGATCTATCTACAGAAGGTTAAAAAAAAAAAATAGAGGTAAAAAGTCAATATGTTGTAGTTCCAAGATTTTTGAATAGATGGCGTTAGTGTTAGTGTCACTGAGGAAAATCGCCTCTAAATGACGCTGTGGGCGTAGTGCCACTAAACTGTATAGTGACTGCTAGGAGCCCCAACGAGGTTAAACTTCAGTGGCGTAGCAACCACTCCCGCAACCCCCGCAGTCGCTGGGGGACCCCGTGGTCAAAGGGGCCCCCGATCGTTCAGCAGGAAAGTAATTTTACACTAGATAAAAAACTGTAAAAATGTGAAGTTTTTAGTTAAAATATTGATGTGGCTTTCTTGTCCAAGGGCTGAGGCTGGACTGGCCAGAAAAATAATTGATTTAACCGCGCTTGCAAGCTGCAACTTAACATTTCCTCTGACTCTTAAAACTGTTTTCAACAAATTTTTGAAAGAGTCACCATATAAAAAAATTTTGATTACAATGCAAATCTCGGTTTATTTTTAAATTTTAAATAAAAAGGTGCAAAAAAACCAGCTTCATACAAAAAGTTTTCAAATCTTTTCATGGCTTTATAAAAATGGGTTTGTTTGACACAAAATTTTCCAAGAATTGTTTTGTTGAAATAGTTTAAAGAAACCTCTCCATATATAGAAGCGTGGGAATGAAAGATCATAGCACCCGTTTTGGTGGGGTCTAATTTGCAGAGGAACTATTACTTTTGCCAGCAACCTATTACCGGTAATAATTTCGTGTCAGCAACACCGGATTCTGTTTCCTCTCATCGAATAACGTCTTTCAAGACCATAACCCACCCCCTATAAACAACCCCTAGGAAGTTAACATCTTACCCCTATGCCAGCAACCTATTACCCGTAATAATTTCGTGTCAGCGACACCGGATTCTATTTCCTCGCAACCAATAACGTCTTTTAAGACCACAACCCACCCCCTATAAACCACCCCTAGAAAGTTAACATCTTACCCCTATGCCAGCAACCTATTTCCCGTAATAATTCCGTGTCAGCGACACCGGATTATTATTCCTCACATCAAATAACCTTTTTCTAATACTTTGCTGGCCCCCAAAAACCTACCCCTAAAAAGTTGACATTTTACTCCTATGCCAGCAACATGTTTCCCGTTATAATTTCGTGTCAGCGACACCGGATTTTTATTCCTCGCATCGAATAACCTTTTTCTAATACTTTGCTGGCCCCCAAAAACCTACCCCTAAAAAGTTGACGTTTCACTCCTACGCCAGCAACCTATTTCCAGTGATAATTTCGTGTCAGCGACACCGGATTCTGTTTCCTCGCATCCAATAACGTCTTTTAAGACCATAACCCACCCCCTATAGACCACCCCTGAGAAGTTAACATCTTACCCCTATGCCAGCAACCTATTTCCCGTAATAATTTCGTGTCAGCGACACCGGATTTTTATTCCTCACATCAAATAACCTTTTTCTGATACTTTGCTGGCCCCTAAAAACCTACCCCTAAAAAGTTGACATTTTACCCCTATGCCAGCAACATGTTTCCATTGATAATTCATAAAATCCGGTGTCGCTGACACGGAATTATCACTGGAAATAGGTTGCTGGCGTAGGAGTGAAACGTCAACTTTTTAGGGGTAGGTTTTTGGGGGCCAGCAAAGTATTAGAAAAAGGTTATTCGATGCGAGGAATAAAAATCCGGTGTCGCTGACACGAAATTATAACGGGAAACATGTTGCTGGCATAGGAGTAAAATGTCAACTTTTTAGGGGTAGGTTTTTGGGGGCCAGCAAAGTATTAGAAAAAGGTTATTTGATGTGAGGAATAATAATCCGGTGTCGCTGACACGGAATTATTACGGGAAATAGGTTGCTGGCATAGGGGTAAGATGTTAACTTCCTAGGGGTGGTTTATAGGGGGTGGGTTGTGGTCTTAAAAGACGTTATTGGATACGAGGAAACAGAATCCGGTGTTGCTGACACGAAATTATTACCGGTAATAGGTTGCTGGCAAAAGTAATAGTTCCTCTGCAAATTAGACCCCACCTCCGTTTTCATAGTCTTCCAATGAATGAAATTTTTACATCGAAAAAACGACCAAATATAAGTTTTTCCTCGTTTTCAAGTCGGTCAACAATTCTTTTTATTCTTGTTGAAGATTTTTATTCTTAGGCCTTCGGAGAAAGCAACAATGACAAAGTAAAACGTATATGCAAAACGCTACAAGTAAAAAAATTTCGAAAAGTTATTTTTAGAAGAAAACTGAAGCGATTTAAAAATGGCGATAAACTAATTTAACAAATAAACTTGATGAAAAAGAAAGAATTCCAATAAGAAAAGCGCATTGAAGGATTGCTCGGATGGAACTTCCACTTTTTAAAGGCAGTGACATATGACCAAATGAGTTCAGCATATCACGGTTCATGAAAAATTCGTGCCTTGTTACTGTAGCGAAAAATTGCATTTTTCTTTTTTTTCCCTTTCTGTTCTCAGTTTCGCTCGTAATATATCCAACGAATGCAAAAATATTTGTCATCCTCTCATTTTTCCCCCTTTATTTTTTTCCCTCGCCCAACAACGAATTCTTAAAATATCTAAAATTCCTGCTATTAATTCAATTTTAACTTGTTGATCACTGCAACGAGCAACAAAAAGGAAAAGGGTATTTCCCAGACGAAATAATGCAACTTAGTTTATTCATTTATCATAACGACTAAAATGGTAACTTTTCAACGGTTCGTCTGCTGAAAATAACATCCCCAAGAGGGATTCCTGGTATATATATCTCGAAAAAGCTTCTTTCCATCTCGAGGGTCCGGTTTGTTCATTTCATTCTGCTGATAATCTAATTACTTTAACCTTTGAGTTCACGAAGATTGCTTCATCGAAGCACTTACTCGGTGGGGGGGATCCAAAAAAGGGGCGCAGCACAGTACATATTTTTCGGGGGGAGGGCCATGCGGGAAGCGAATTTACAATTTCACTTTTCTCTCTGCCCCGGACAATATTTGTATTAGTAAATATCAGTCGTGTCGAAGTAAACAAACCTTTTTGCTGTGTCAACAAATTAACTGTGGATGTTCGGATTTAATGTCGAAAATCTCGTGAACGGACTCGGGTGGTAAATTGGAAAGAGGATTTCCATCCTTTCATGATTTTCCCGTCGCAAGTTTTCAAGTAAAGCTTTTGATAATGTTTGCAGGCTAAATATAAAAAGGTTACTTGTTTTTAAAATAGGTTAAATTTTATTTTTTAAAAATGGCTAGAAAATTTTTTTTGGTGATTTTTATTTTCGATTTCAAGCTGAGGTGAATTAAGAGTTTCATCCTGGATTTTACTGAAAATTCAGATTCTGAAACTAAAGGAGAAAAGAAGGTATCTACAGGCACGGACTGGCTCTTCCAGAGGAGCAGGTAAAAATACCAGAAGCCGCTATCTCCGCTATCTGTAAAATTCCAGAAAGATGTTTTCATTTTTTAAAAAAAAAATTGGCTCACACTCTAAGAAGACAGGACGAAGTATTTCATTTCATTTTATATTGGATCTATGGAAAGTAGTCAACATGGAAACTGGTCAACTTTGTTTTTGACCAGTTTTCAGAGACCAGTTTCCATGTTGATCACTTTCCAGATAGTATTGGAAACTGGTCAACATTTTATGTAACAACAACAATTATGCAAAAAATAAAAATGGAGGTCAGTTCAAGCTCTAGCTCCATCCCTAAATAAAAAAGGGGAGAGGTCCTTAGGAAAGGTTTACCTAAAAATTTACGGGGACCCTATGATATTTTACAACGCTGAAAAGAAGTAGCTTGTGCAAGGCAAACCGTGCCTTGGTGCAACTTTTTCAAGTGCCTCTCTTATTTCTCTCGTCCACAATTATCTAGTAAATAAGATATTGTGTGGCTTCAAGAATTTATGACCTCAATATCAGAGAATTCCATCTCCACTGCGCAGGTTGAACCCCGGTAGCCATAAGCTAAACATATGGACTTCATGTCAACCTCCCACTAAAGCACTAAAGATGGAACCCTTTAATATTGAGGTAGCGAATCCAAAGCCTCGGATTGCTTCTTTCTCAGCCCATTTTTGCCTTCATCAACTGCAATCCTCCTTTCTCCACAAATGGTCAACAAGCAATCATTAAACCAAAATCTAAATTACAAGAAAATCTCATCCTTGTTTCCATTTTTAAAAAAAAATTATCGCATCTTTCTACTGCTACATGCGGAGGAGGTAACGAAAAGTACTTCATCGTCGGGTATGATGAAAAGCTCCGATGTAACAGCTTCATATAATGTGTAATAGGCTAATTGAATCGGTGCATGTCTGCCCCTAACACAGCTTTGTACTTCCATTTCATTTCACTTGAGGCATTATTTTAACAGAAACATTTTTTTTTTTTTTGCAAAAAAAGAGCATTCATTTTTCTTTCGTATCAACGTCAGTTATAATTATTCGGGTCAACAACAAAAAAAAAAACCGGGGCAAAAAAAATTAATCAGGAATAGATAACGAATATTATTTACTTTACACATTTGCGATTCAATGGCGAACACAAAGAACAAAGTGTTTTTTTTTTGCTTTAGAAAAAAAAAATTGTCGTCCTTTTCCATTTGTATACTATTTTATTATTTTTTATTCTCTCTCCCAAAGGAGGAGGAGGAAAAAAAATGGTAAGGACGAAGCCTATGTAACATAATAAATTTTCATACTTACGATATTTCTCCAAATGGTGCGAATGCATCCCTAAGTGTTTGCGTATCAATTTCTGGACTAAGGTCGCCTACGAATATGTGATAATGTTCTGAAAACAAAAGAAAAATAAAAAATTGTGGCTTTTAAAAAAAAAATACGAAGGGGGAAAAGGTTCCTTCGCCGCACGTGTAAGAATTGTTAAAACGTATGCCTTTCGTTTATTTTCATTTTTTTTTTTTTTTTTTAGGAAATGCGATATGTTTTCTGTGGGCGATGAAATTTTAACCTCACCAATAAGTTTTTGAAATTTGCTAGCCGTGCAAAATTAATTTAAAATTGTTTTTAAAATGGACATTGCAGTGGAAGGATAGAGAGAATACAAGGAAAGAAGGGTCTTAACGGATAAGCTCTGATTGGTCGATTTCTGGTTTCTTTTCAACTTTAACCAGGTGAGGTTAGGGTCAACTAAACTCTTTTTAATCGACCAATCACAAAAGAGCTAATGTAGTTGGCTAATGGCCGCTCTGCCGAGCTACCTGCCAAGATAGGGCCGCTTGGTGCAGCGTTTGCGATGGGTCAATGGGCTTCATACACCGTAAAGCCACAAGAGAAAGAAAAAATGGCCACTCTTCTTCTAGGCTCTGTAGTTTTGGATGTTTTTATCCAAGAAAATAAACTTTATTAAGAGATGATCTCTCTTTACAGTATTTCAAGGCCTCAGGCTTTGTCGTGGCACCCCTTCCTACCGCCATTTTTAACTTGGCAGGTGGCTTATATGTGGCAGCCACACTACATGCCCCGCCCACTGAAATCGACGGGCCTTTTATATTTAACTAGAAAGTGGTCAGACAGGGGGATTCCTGGACGCCATTTTTGAACCATGGTGTAGTCACCAAAAGCTAAGTGCGAAGATCAGATGACGTCATAATTTCTCTGGCCACTTTCTGGTTATACAGGCTCTCTGATTTCATTGGCAATCAGAGGCAACCAAACCAGTGAGTCAGAGGTCAGGTGGCAGTGTCTTCGAATTTCCTCATTAAAACGCACCCTCAAATCCTATTCACCGGGTCTCTCTTTGTTGGTTTCAAAATTCAAAGCAACATCTTATTTTCGAGGTTCAACATTCACGCGGAGGGTCAAATTCCATCGCAAGTAGCTCTTGGAAAATTAACTTCATTCCATGCCGTAAGATTTGCGCTTACTCTGATTTTTATTGGTGCCACTGGTCTTAAGGTAAATATGGCACTTGCCTTGGGCTGTTGGGCAAGTCCACACCTGAATACTGGGACGACACGAGCAACGAAGACCTTTTGGGATTCACTAGGGCTTTCATTTTTGCAACGAATCCCTCAGATTTGCAAATGCTGCCAGAGCAAAACCCTTTCACCTAACCAATTTTTCCGATCCTTTGCAAATCCGTGGCTTTGCCATTTCCTTAATGAAAAAGCAAAGTGGATTGATGCAAAGTAAATTACATTAGCAGGACGTATAAGATCGCACCTCGTTAGAAGGAAATATTTCCGAAAATGGAGAGTAGTGTGATAGGGAATTAGCGATAATTAATGAAGTAGTCAGTACTCCGAGGTCGGGAGATAATTTATCAACGGCCTTAAAGGACGTATTTGCCTACTTATTAGCAGCAGACCTGCGGATTAAGATTGTTCGTGTAGAATTTCGAAAACTTTACCATAAAGTTTTGCCTAGGCTGGAATCGTAACAATTAATACGTCCGGAAATATTTTCAACTCGTTAAAAAGTTTTAACATGGGGAGAGGATAAATGGATGGATGGTTGAAAAGAAAATATAAAATGTATAATGTTTTCGTTATTAAGTTAAATGAGCAAATCACTCCGCTTTTCTGTATATACTTCATTAGATATGAATGAATGAGGTGAATGAATGGAATTACAGTTAGTTAGAAATTGTTTTGTTATAATTACATCAATGATTCATAAACCCCGCGCGTAGCTCGTTACCGATGACTACGGCCTGTGTCAAGAATTTGGAATGTAGATAACCTTTTCACCTGGGGAGAATTTCGGATTGAAATTAAAGCACGCTATGGTAGATCTTAGCTGGTCCACAAAATCTAAGAATAGGGGAATTTATGTGAAGCATTTTGATGATAAGTTCCTGATTTCGTTCAGACTCAATGGCGCAATGGACTAACAACTGCTCTCTATCGAGGGGCGTTACTGCTCGTGTTCAAAAACCGCATCTTACGTATGATCCTTGGGCCGACGTTTGACCCTGTGAACCGGACAGCCGCAACTTTGTAGTAACCTCGATATCTGGAATCTCATTGCCCAGTCTCTTATCGCTAATGTGATGAAGCTGCGGAAAGCAGGGCACATGGTGAGGAGCAATGACAAGGCTTTGTAGGGCCAGGCGGCTGGTCGGTGACCACAGGGAATAGGTGGATCGATAACATTCATACGCTGCCTTCCCCTGGGGAGTCAGGGATTGGCAGATTACGGCCTTGGATCGCAGTCAATGGAGGAATTTCGTGGAGGCGGAGGTAGAGCTACAGGATCTGTAGTGCCAGCGGAGTAAGATTAAGAACACAAATTTCAAGATTTGGAGCTTCAAAAATACTGTCCCGCAACTCGCCATACTAATGGCAGAATAAATTGTTTGGATACGTAAAAGGTACATAGTAGAGCTCTACCAGTCGGACCCATTTGTTTTTTATTTTCATCAGGCTCGTCTTCAGTTCAAAAACTGGGCAAGCCATCAAATCAAAGAGCAGAAAAACCTGCAAAACCGCAGAAAAATCTTTTCATTCGGGACTAAGAGGCTCGTTCGGATCTGGCTGGGTCTGAGCGCACATTCAAAGGGCTGGATTAGGCCCAGACCTTAAAACTTAGGACTCTAAAAAATATTATCAGACTCTGCGATACTTTTTAGTCAATTTTTCACTTTACAAATATTTCTAGCCCAAAACTTTAATTTTTGTATCATAAATACTTAAAAATTTTTTAACACAGAATATCGCGTTTCAAAAGAACGCACCTATCTCGTTCCCTCTTTCCTTTTTCCTTGTTTCCTATTTCCCCATTTTCTTGATAACATCTTTTGAAATAAAATACTTAATTGAAACATAATCGTCGAAATTTTTTTTCTCGTCGTTAAATTATACTGTATACTCCGTGAGATCATAGCCGCCTGAGAAATATTTGCAACTTCGCAAAAAAAAATGGTATCATAAACTCTGGGAGATAATCTATAAACAAACATGCCACAGAATAAAAATACGAAAGATAAAAAAGATTTTTTTTTTTTATTATTTTTTAACTTGATAAAATCATTCTAGCAAGCTCAACATTGGCAACTAAAAGCTGACAAATGATTTTGGAAGATTTATTTAACTTCGAATTTAGAGTAATTTAAAGGGAATCGGGATTGGGACTTTCCAAACCGTTGGCTAAAATCTTGGCATCATCAACTGTTTTCATTCTCTAAATAATTTTTATTTAAAAAAAAAAAAAAAAGGATTATTGCCCCCAAGTTTTGGATCGTTACTGGCAAACGGGGGAAAAATCATTATAATATACTATTTTATTTTTAATCGTTAAATTTTTAGTTTATTTTCCATTCTCGCATTTATCGCCGATTATAATAAAATCGATTTTAAAAAAAATTACCGTGCTTTTTAAAAATTATGATTTTTGATACAACATTTATATGTGTTTAAATTCACTTAATACATTTTTGCCAATAATGTTATACGGCCCGCACTGCGCTTATGATTTGAATGGATAATCAATCCCTCTAAACGCCGACTAACTTTTTTTTTTCATTAAAGGCACGAAATAATTTTTTTATCGGTGTAATTAATAATTAATTTCTGAAAGCTGGATCACACGCTTGAGCTTTTTCATTACTATTTATATAAAATAAGCATGCGATCCGATAAAAAAAAAGCGATTTTGATCAGGTAATAATGAAATTGTAAAAGAGGCAATAAAGATGGCGAGGGGCGTCGAATGGTTCGGTGACTGGAAAAGCGCGTTGCAATATTTTTTTTTAATGTCTAATCGCGATATTTCATGAAGGCCCGCCAGCTATGAAAATTTTATTTCGGTCACATTCCCCAAATTAATTAATTATGATGGAGGTTTAAGAACAAAAATCTAAAGAAAAAATATTTTTAGATTTTTTTAGGGGCATTAAAATTTTTGCCAAGCTCATTGACCTCGAAGGCCCGTGAATACCCAGGTTTGGCCATTCCACGATCTTGCAAATATATTTCAGGCGTAATAGCCTTTAGCTACAAGCAATTAGCGCACTTAAAAAGCCTAAAGCCCGGTTCGTACAACGCACACATCTAAAAACAACTTGCAAAGTCTTTCAAAAATATTTCACGACTTTTGTTTTCTTGTTCTTTTTCATTTTCATAAATATTCAAAAAAAAAAAGGGTCGTTAGTAGTGCTAGAGAAAGAGAGAGCACAGGAAAAGGAAACTCGAATCTCGTCCTTGCTTTACATTTTATATAACAATAAGGATTTTTCATCTCTATGTCGCGAATACTCCGTATTTAAAAGCATAAAATATTAGTCGTCTGCTTGCAGTTAGCGTATCCGGGATTCCTGTAAAGCGAATATCTGAAACTCTTCATGCCCTCGTTCTCTTTTGTATCATTTCCCCACCGTCGTCGGGATTTAGCGATTCCGGCTGCAAACTTTCTTCTCGGAGACCGTTCCACTTTTCTTAGAAAATGGAAACTGGGTTGCTTTCTTAGAAAACGATGATGATGACTATGATTCTTTCACGGCTGACAACAATGCAATTAGAGGATAAGGTCCAATTAAATTGGGACAAATGCTGAGAAGTAAGAAAAACGAAATCCAAGCGTGCTCCGATGACGGATACCAATTTCCACCGAGAAGAGAAGGGAATGATAAAAAAAAAAAATAAGAAAAAGAAAGGAGGATTCAGCTTAATTAACCGCTAACTACAGCCTTAATTAGAAGCGTATAATTTTATCAGCGACTTTTTTTTTTATTTAAGATAACAATCATTTAATTCGTGGCATAGAAAAAGTAACATCTGGTTTTTGTTGATATTTTTTTCCCTTTCTTTTTTTCGGCGGAAAGGAAAAAGTTTTTCTTTTTCCAGCCCGCTGAAAGTTTACGTGCTAAGGTGATTAATTAATTAGAAGGAATCTTCATCTCCGTAATAAAAATTTAATGGAGTAAATAAATGTTAAAAATAAATTATGGCAGATTTCCTTTTGGTTATTAAAATCCATTATTTTTTCCCCGTTATTTCCTGCGTATTATTTTATGGTTTTCTTAAAAGAAGTTTTTTTTTTTAAAAAGCGCTTTTCCGGAAATTTAGCAGTGTTAACACTTTGGTAACCAATTTTTACACTTGTGATATTGCTTTAATTCCCCAGATTTTATTTCGAGTGACCAACCATCATATAATGAAGTGCTAGGCTCAATAAATTTGCCGGAAATATGAAAAAGCCTGAATCGTGGATATGCAACTTGCCGTACATGCGTGAACATACATTGCCGATTATCATGCAAAGTTTTAAAATCGGTTTTAAGATCGCGGGAGAGGTTTACAAACTTGACCTAGTTCTAAAAAATTTTTAATAACTATGCAATAAGTAAACTTGAAAGTACTACAAGTAACATAATTGCAGTCTGAGAGCCAATTTTCCGAAAAGTTAAGCACGATTGATATTTTTATAAATGTTTATTTGCTATGAACTTAAATGCAAAGAAATACAGAAATAACTTGTGAACAAAAATTTAGGGTATGTCAAAAAAATGGCTTTCCGCCATTCGGAATTCAAAGTCGGAATCCAAAATCACCCCTATAACCAAATTTTCATAAAAATTCATTAAAAAATAAGATGGGAATTACTATTTTTTTTAGACCCCTTGTAAGGCAAAGAGTTAAATCGTAGTTATCTCAAATAAATGCAAAAAAACCATAAGCCATTTTTGCATTTTTGGATGCAGCGAGGAAGAGAGAACCGGAGTAAATATTCTAGAGCTCAAGAAACCTAAAAAGGCCAAAGAAAAAAATAAACACACACACGAAAAAAAAAATTAACTTGAGATGTTCGCTTAGTTTTCCTTACTAAAGACAATATTAAAGACCTTGAAAATCTTTTTTTATTTCCTTAAAGCTGAAACTCTTCACGGATGAAAACTTGGGCGAAACTCTTGAGAACAACAAAAGCAGAGGGAAAATATTCCAAATTTACTTTAATCACGCCCCTCCGACAAACGGTTCTTTTTTTGTCCATGAATCTGTCTTGAAAATGTACCCCCTCCTGTTTAAGGCTTTTGTTTTCACGGCTTATAGCCGCTTGGGAGAAATGCCAAAAAAAAACGAAGGGGGGAAAAAAACTTGATCTTCCAAATAGATTTTCACTCGACTTCCGTTAAGAAATAAATTCGGTTCAGTTTTTGTGCTGTTTCGGGTTAAAGAGGATCACTTTCTGTAATCGAACACACCAAGGCTCGAGTAGGAAGCTATTTCTCTGATTTCCTCTAATGTAAGATTCGATTATCGAGAAGCGATGCATGGTGTCGTTTGTTTTCCTTATTTTTTTTTCCTTCAAGATGATCTAATTTAATACAGAAAAAAGCTAAGCTCGTGCCACCCTGTAAATAATATTTCCTTCCAACTTTATTTCCTTTTCTTTTGTACATCTCAGTTATCTTGTAATTAAACGGACGTTTTTCCCCAGCGCGCCTTTTTGTGTAACACAATACAATGAAAAGAGGGTTAAAAACAGAGAAAAATCTTCTTATCAAGGCTTGAGAGAACGATTCTCGTGTGTCCTACGTTAAGGTATTTTATGAGCTTTACAGTAACGTCGCGCTTTAAGAGAGATATCTTTTATTCTTCGTTAAATCCCCGTTATAAAGCCACCAATATTTTAGTAAATATTACCTAAGAAGACGGGACGGGACATCCGTTGGCCGTTATCAAAAAAAGTCAACTAAAATAGCAAATTAATTGCGATGAAAATGAGGGGGAAAAAATGTTCTTTTTTTTTATTAGCTCCTATGCGTTGGGGAGGGCTTCTTACATAAAGAAAGAACCCGTGATATAAATTAAATGAGATCAATGAAGCCTTCAGACACAGAGGCACTGCACTGTATGGAAAACCAATAAATTCTTTATGGTTTTGGAAAATATCTGGTCCTTTGTCACGTTGGGTTCAGAGAATGAAAAGTTATGCCGCATAAACAACTATTTCGAATCATGGGTTATGAACGAAAATCGTTGATTTATTTCAACTTTATTACATTTATGATAGTTTTATTGAGTTTGAACGTAAGTGATTTTGTCTTTCTTTTTCTCCCTTTTTTTCGCTTTTAAAGGGAAATTTGAAAAATCAAGTGAGAAGATTTGGGATTTTTGTTTTTGATTTTCTCCTAATCGTTTTTGCTTGGCAAATCTTTTTCTCGTCCACGGAGAATGATCATTTTTAGTCCAGATGTAAAAAACTGACTGAGCAGCCGTTGATTACTAGCGTGATCAAAGTTAGTAGGCTTTAGTGGGAGAACATGTAGCACTAGCGCCCTCCGACACGGAGGATTCGGCAGGTCCTGGATGGAAGTTTGACTAGCCTTTGACCTATACGAAGACCGCGGGTTCGTTGGGAGGATAATGTGTCGATGGGTGCGGGACGTCAGGGGATCCCTGACTGCCGGGCCACCTGTCAGGTAGAGCCGCTTGGAGCGGTGTTTGTGATGCGGTGATAGGGCTTTGCGCCCAACAGAGACGTGTGTGTGTTTAATAAAAAATTTGCGACCCTTCATATTTAATGTAGTGACTCTATTCTTTCCCAAATTTTTAAGTCTAAGGGGAAAAATACCACCATTAATCGCGTTCACGCGGTCAGCAGCAATTATGGCCTAAACATGAATATCCGTAAAACGAAATTCATGGTTGTTAGCAAGCGAGATTTTAATGCTCAACTAATAGTCGCTGGCGGGGTGCTGGAAAAGATTGGAGGAGAAGATTGAGGGCAGGCGTAGACCGGGTCGGAGGAAAACATCTTGGCTCAAGAATCTAAGAGACTGGTACGGCCAAAATTCGGTATCCCTTTTTCGTTCGGCAGCCTCCAAAGTTAGGATCGCCATGATGATCGCTTGACCCCTTGAAATTGCTTGACCCCGGCACCAGATTACCCGGCACCAGCACCAGTTAATTCGGCCAGCTTTCTTCAAAACAATGCCTTCTTAACAAAGCAGCGATCTCGTAATCTTTTTCTTCTTTTTCAGCCTTTTTGCATCCACTTTAGGATATAGGCCTCTCCAAAACATGTCGTACGGTTCCCCGCTCTTCGGAACCAACCCCTTCCTGCCGTATGAATGATATGGTCGAGCCACCGTTTTCGAGGTCTTCCCCTACTTCTTGATGGTTAACGCTGCCTCTGTAGGATTAATGTTACTGACCACCGCTCCTGGTCCTGCCTGGCCGTATGTCCTTCCCACAGCCACTTCAGCCCTGGAGCACGCTTTACCACGTCCATCACTCGCGTCTGCCTCCGCATCATTTCATTTCTGATCCGATCTCGTTGGCTTATGCCCAAAATGAACCTCTCCATCGTACGCTGCGCCACGCGGAGCTTGTAGACACTTCTGATAATTAGAGTCATCGTCTCTCAGCCATAGGTTAGAACTGACAGTACCATTTTTTAATTCTAGAACTCACAAAATCTGCTCTACTATCTGCGTCGGAGGAGCATTGTTGAAGTCGGCATGCCTTGACCATGTTCGTGATCAAAGTTTGTCCACTGATCAGCCTACAGATCATTATGTGATCTCTTCTACGTCACCGAATCTCCGGCTGCACGGAAAAACCAAACTGAATGCTCAGCGACCTAGTCTTCATCAAACATCCCAAATAAATTCTTCCTCACACTCATCACCATTTCCTGATTAAAACCCGAAATCCATTTAAAATCCCGATCCACACCTTGATTATATAACAAGCCTAAACACGGATGGGTTCAAAGAGGATTGTATTTATGACGAAAAAGTAATGACGGTCTAGAGTAAGTTGACTTGGACCCATAAAAGAGGAACAAATTGAATTCGCTATTTGAATGACAAGGAGCGTGCTCACGTCTCTAAATGAGAGCAGCGGTCTCGTTTATATTAGCCGTTACGTCTCGCACGTGACACACATTTATAACTAGAACTTTGCTCCCGCTTTTAACAAAAATGAAGAGGATATATTCGACTTGATCCGTCATTGTATTTTTTTTCTCCTCCCCTTTGTTCCTTTTTTTCTCCTTTCTCTCTCTCTCTCTTTCCAAATTACCGATGAATTTCAATAACTCACCCTTTCCAATGAGGAAATTCGAATTCACCACTTGACGATTTTCCCCTTCGATCTCCCGCGTTCATGGGAAGTTGTTTAGAATTTACTTGATGAATACAAATCTCAGAACACGAGGGAATCGTTAGCCCCGAAAGCGTTAGTTATAAACAATCTAAGTATATACCTAACACAAATAAAGATATTAGTTTTGACGTTTCGAATCCTTCATTTCTCCCGTCGTAAATAGGGCAACCTGTAAGACCTTTATTTAACAAGATTGACTAATTGTTTCTCGGAAAATTCTTTATCGTCGGCAGCGTGAGATAACAGGTTACGTTGGCTCTATTTAATTGCTTTACGATGAAAAGGATCGATAGAATCACAACGGCAGCTAAAAACAGGCACGAGCAATAACAAGATGGGAAGAGTAATGCCCATTTAGGCCAACTTTTTAGACCTTTTTGGAGGAGGCAAGATTAAGCGATCGCCTTATTTCTTTCCTAATGAGCTTAGGACTTTTTATGTTCCTTTAAATTCCTTAAATATAAATCCGCCTAAGAAACCTTTCTCCCATAAGGTGAAACTAGGCCTTAAAAGCCTTGAAAACAACAAAATTAGAAATTCTATTAATAATTCATCGGATTCCTGTATCTTTAAATACTACGTTTGAATAAGAAAAAAAAATAGAAAAAAAGGGAAAGGGGGAAAAAAAAATTATAATATAACAAAATCGAAAAATGAAAATAAAGAAGAAGTTTCGCTTTTCTTTCCCAAAACAACCACGGATTTTCTTTCTGTTTATTTTTTCCTTTTATTCCTTCCTCTTTTTCTTGATCTTGGATCGGCGAGGCCATTCATACGGAAAATTTTATATTTGCTCTGACTTAGTTCCAGATCTCGGGGAATTTTTTTTTCTCCGTTCTACCCCCTCGCCGCCCCTTTTTTTTTGTCTCGTTACAATTCGAAAAATCCTTTATTAATTTTTGCCCCGGTTTATAATTGAGACGACAAAAAAGGAGACAATGCGCGACTAAGCCCCTTTGGGGATTAAGCGGAGTTACTTTCCCCGCTTTTTTTTTTGCTTTCTTTCTTCGTTTATATATACCGAGAGGCATGATATTCCCCGAAACTTGAGATTCTCCGACGGGGAAAAAAATAATTAAACGAAATAGAACCGTGATCTTAAATACGAAGGAAAAAACGCAATCTAAACGGAAACAAAAACGAATGAAAACATCTGTAAAATGCTTTCAAAACGGAAAAGGGAAAAAATCCATTTTTCTTTTTTTTTTTCAGACGATAAAAAAAATGAAAAGCGTTCAGCTTCCCACCTCCTTGTTTAATTTAAATAAAAGAACGGTAATTATACTAATTATTATTAATTAGTAAAATGTCTCCAGAAAACTCTTGCAGATTCAACTTGGAAATCATTTTTTTTTTACTTTTTATTTCATTTTACAGTAGTGTATGACCTAGTTCTAGATCATATGTTGGCGCCAAAAAAAGGCTTTATTACTGTAACTGGCTAAAAGGAGACGAAAGCGTTCGAGTTTTTTTATAGGGTACTTGATTTGATTGTCTCTCAAAAGCAAAATTGTGGCCATTGTGAGTGTGCAATGCAAACAAAGATTTTCTGTCTCTGCAGCTTGCACATCTCCCACAATCTGCTAAACGGCTAATCAACTGACCAGGATAACAGTTCTTCAAGGCTGCAAATATTATTCGCCGGCTGAACGCATTTCACAAAATTTAAGGAAAGCAGCTGAAGGAGAAAATTTTGGGAGCAGAAATTTGAGCAAAAAGCTATTGCAGCCGGCTGAAATATAGTCAACATCTAACTGCAAAAAATTTTTTACGACCTTGATACGAGAAATTTCATGAATCGTGGCCTCTTCGACCGCTTTTCCTTTCCATACAACTTCATCCACTTTATAAAATCCCACCTTTCCTTTAAACTTTCAAAAAGTGTACAAGTTCCCTTTCCAAAAAGAAACTTCGACACCGAAAAAAGAGAGAAAAAACTGCAGTCCTATTTTGATTTAAGAAAACCCCGTTACGGAAAACAGCGTTGGGCACTATACGGAATTGAATAACTTAAGGTTTTTCCTTCTGGGGGAAAAGATTTGCATAATGAAGTAATTTCCAAAATCAATTTTGAAAAAAAAAAAAATTCTTCGACCTTTTGCCGTCAGTTTTGAATTTCTGACCGAAACTTTATTTTTATGGTTAAGATTTTTACGATGAATATACAAGGTCGGGTTAAACCCACAAAAAAAAACGAAAAGGGAATATACAACGACGATCCATGCAAAAAGGAAATAGAAATTTATCGTCGGTGTAATTTCGAAAATATAATCATTTTTGTCGAAGAAGAAAACAACAGGGGAGGGAAAAAAATCTGAACGGAAATCAAAAGATAAAAAGAAACTGAGGAAAAAGGAAATATAAACACTCTCTTTTAACTCCTTTGTACAGATGTATGTTACATTAGTGAAGTGAGAGAGAAAGAGAGAATACGTGATGTTCAACTCGTTTCCGCTTTCCTTCTTCCTTCATCTATAGCTAACCTAACAATCAACAAACGCCGTTTCTAATTCCGCAGTGCCTCTGCTGATACTGCTGCTTTTGCTATTATATCCTGAATTATCCTGCACTTTTTAAGCCCCATGAAACGGAGGAAATGAAATGAAGTTTTAACAACTTTAGGACTCGAGGATGGGTGGAAATTGTAAATATGAAAATAAGGCGAGGAATGCAGCCTGTTTTGAAAACAAATCCAAATGTTAAGGTGGATAAAAATTTAGGCGATGCTGAGATCTAAAAAAAGGATTCCTTGTCTCGAGTCTTAAAATCCATCACTACCCCCAGTCACAGTCGGTTTGATTTTGGAATAAGAACTCGCACAGTTGTCCTCTTTGCGATTATTATTATTATTATTATATTAAATATCCATAGTACATACAATACAATAATATACAGTTGTACATCGGACTTGTCGCCTTGCGAGGCTCCTGGCACTCATTAGTTTAAAATAAATAAGTGAAACTTTAGAACTCAGATACTGAGTAAAGACCCCTCTCTATTAGATACCCCTTCAATAAAAGAAAAAAATGTTTGTTAGTTTTCTTGTCTTTCAGATCTTGCGGTAACTTATTAAAAAAAGTGGCACCGGCATGATTGACCTTCCTTTCCGATTTCCTAAGCCTAGTAAACTTTATGTGAAAGTCTGCAGACTGCCTCGTGCTGCGCACCGCATTTTCTCCCACCAGGGGAGCTTCCCCAAATTTTAAGAAATATTTAATGGTCTCAAATATGTAGCATGCCGGAGCTGTCAGCAGACCTAGGTTTTTAAAATGTTCCTCGCAGGAAGGGGGCTGGAAGTGGTCCTTGATCCACTCCCATCTCTCCGCTCCCGCAAGACATCTCACCGCATCCTTCTGAATGATGAGCACCCTCTGCATGTTCTCATCAGAAGATCCGCCCCAACAAGTTAACCTAGTTCAACGTCCTAACAACCGTTCAGTAATGGATGCTGTTGAGTTATGCTTCTATCGCTATTACGTCATGGAAAGAAAAAAAAGGCCGCTTTTATTTCTCTCGGATCGCACATCAAATCGCATCAACCGCACAATGTCAGTAATATTCATCAAACCCATAAAATTGTATTGGATCAATCAATACTAACCCTCCTGTTTTGAATAACATTCAAATCAAAATATATACACAAATGCATTTCCATCCCGATCTGCACATAACCGTGCTTAACTAGCTTTGTCCACGGTAATTCCGGCTAGGCTTGACGTTTAAACTGAAAATGATTTCCCAAAAGTGCTACGAATTTTAAATGAAGAGCATATAAGCAGAGAAGAGGGAGGGAGAGGGGAGGAAGAGAGAGAGAGAGAGACGGACAGACAGAAAAAGCGCGAGCGAGCGAAAGGAAAAAAAAAATGAATGATTCTCTGGGAAAAAAAAGTTTTATGGAGCAATAAATAAAATATGTTGGGAGAATGTAAATGGCGATTTTGGCGTGATTCACTGTTTTCACCGCTCAACAAATGTTCTAATTAATTTCTATTGACTCTATCGGTTTCAGTTTTAACCATTTTTTTTTTCGGGTTTCATTGTTTTCAAGTGACACTTTGATTTCGTTTTTGTTGAAATATGATCCCTGCTGAATTTTTTTCCCTCCCGTCCCTTGAAACGCTTTTTGATTTTATTATTTGCCATAATGCAATGGAAATCCCATTTGGAAACTGCAGTATAATAAAAAGAAAAACGGATCTCTTGAAAGAGGTATCGAAATGCGTTATCTCGAGTTAATATTTAGATCGTGTGTAAT
Source organism: Liposcelis brunnea (assembly GCA_023512825.1). Lineage (NCBI taxonomy): Eukaryota > Metazoa > Arthropoda > Insecta > Psocodea > Liposcelididae > Liposcelis > Liposcelis brunnea. Next base: position 18,530,439 of record CM042073.1, read on the forward strand.
TAATTAACCAAACAATGGCTAGGTTGTTAATAATACCGCCGATAGGAAGTTTCCTTTTGCCTTCGAAAATATTGTATTTACATTTAGGGTCTCGGGGTTTGCCATTCCCAATTAATCCCTTTTACTATTTTAAGATGTTTGTGAGAAACGAATTGATCTTTATAAATTAGGAGAATCCCGGATTTAAATAGGAATATAAATCAAACCGCTTTCGGGAATATTTTACCGAGCGTTCGTATACGTATGCTATGGTTTCACCTGTTGTGTCATAGAATAATTCATGATTTTATATTTTTTTAATTTAAAGCAAGGATCACATAACTCTAATTAAAATTATCGATCAATCTTTTGCGATATTAAAAAAAGACCTATCGGCATTCGATAATTAATTTTTTTGATTTATTTATTGCAGCTTCGGGTGAAATGTACCAATCATTCTCTTTTTTTCGCAAGCGTTCGTCACCCGTAAAAAAAAAAGGAATGAATTGTGTACGGGTTTTTTTTGATTTGTGTGTATGAGTTTTGATGTGCTATAAAAGCTAGAGGATCTTTTGAAAATGTTAGGAACTAGAATCTGACGAAGGGTTTAGACGCTTTAGGGCTTTGACGCTGAAAATGTATTTCTCCTCGATGCAGGTCTTGGTGCAGAAGCGCCAGGCTTCACTAATTATCAGAAGCCGTTCGATTAGATCCAGTATGAAAAAAGCTCGAGATCTTGAAACGCATAGAACTTGATAATACAGTAGATTCTGCTCATTGCAAACAAAGTTGACTTTGTCCTTTGCGAGCTTGAGGGAACCTGTCGTCGAGCTCGCCCCTCGGCACAGTATTGGTTGATCGCTAACAAGTTAAGAAATTGATTTCATAGGAAATTTGTTAGCTCGTCGTAAAGCGGAATACGCTAAAAAGCGACTAGTGATATATGTAGAAAAGTATCGCTGCTACCTAACACCAGCTAATAACCCTAAGTAGAGGACGCCGCGCTTGCAACTGCGTGGTGGCGAGACCGCACACTTCGATCACTTTGAGACCGCATAAGGAATGAAGAGATCCGACAAATCACCAAGGTAACTGACGTCATTGATCGAGCGGCGAGGCTGAAATGTGATTACGCGGGACACGTGACAAGGAGAAATGATGGCAGGTGGAACAGGAAAATCCTGCAGTGGAGTCCATGGGCTGGGCAGCGAAGTAGAGGGAGGCCAATAACCCGCTGGTATGATGACTTAAAGAGAACGGCGGGTTTGCACTGGGTGAGGACAGCGGAGGACCGAGACAGATGGCATGAGTTGAGAGAGGCCTGTGTCGGCTTCTTGTGCCGTATTTCTTGTAATTCATTCAATTAATTCCGTTTTTGCGTTATTAAATAAAATCTTTTACCAAATCAATAAATCATTGTTTATTTTTTAAGACAACATCAGACAACTCAAAAACAAAAAACATTAGACCGCTTTTCACTTTTTTCCTTTTCTGGAACACCGAACCGAACAAGACCTATGTTCAAAATTGGACGCATTAAGGGCTGAAAAAAAAGAGGATACATCACAAGGGGCTTATCATCAGGTCGCTAATCCTAAGCAAGATTTCTGATGCAGGAATTTCCGCCTGCGACCTTTCCTCTATCAAAAACGTCCATCAGATGCATCAAATCTCACCTCTATCTCCGATCCTATTCTTCCCCAGGCAAAAACCCCATAAACCAACTCATGAACTACACCTATGCAAGGCGGAAACCCCCAGACATTCCCCTTTGACGTAACCGAGTGATATTACTCAAGTAAACTCCATTAAAGTTAACGTAAATAAATTATTTACTTCTTATTCATAAATTCACTTTTCATGTACAAACCGTACTTTATTTACACTTAACAAAGTTTTTCTGACGAACAGAAAGGAAAGGAAGAAGTTATCCAACCCGACGCGACGTTAAGCTCTAAAATTACGGCAGTTTTTTCTTTTCCCAGTTTAAAAAAAAAAAAAAAAAAGTATATAATAAAAATCTGGCCTCGTTTACGTTTAAATATTTATATGCTCAGCATTATTTATATACCGTACGTTTCAATCTTTTGTGTCAAGCAAACAATCAGAAGCGAATTACATTTCAACGGGGGGAATAAAAAAAAATTTCATTTACTTCTCTACATATACTCGGTATATTTTAATTTCCTTCGATCCTTCCACAAGGCAAATATCCTTCCATTCTCAGAGAAATCCCGTTTTTCAAACGTTTCAATTTAAGAGAGAGAGAGAAAACTCGAGTTTTAAAAATTTGCGATTAATAAAGTTAAAATCAAAAAGGAGAAAGCAAAATCCTTTTGTGCCCGATTTCTAAACAAATGGATTAGAAACATTCCATTTAATATATTAGACATTTCCACACCCTGGTACCTCTATTACAACTTCCCAGCTTTCCTTTTCGTGAATGTCGTCTTTCTCAAGCCTCCTAAAATAAACCCTTTTCTTCTCGTTTCCCACTTTTTACGTCAAGAGCTCGAAAACCCATATTTTGCACGATGGGGCGAGGAGGGATTCTCGTGATATTAACGAAAGGATCGATTTGGCATAATTGCTAAAAATAAAAAAAAGAGGGGAAAAAATTGAAGCATGAGAGTGTAATTTTTCAATTATTGATTCTCAATCTAATAGGTTCTCTCTCTTCGTAATTTGGTATTTTTCCTCCCTGTTTTTAGGGATGAGAGGGGGTTGATTGAAGGTTTTAGTAAATGAACAGTTTCGTAGGAAAAGTTATGATCATTGGTAACGCCTTAACATCGGATAAATTTAATTATCTGTGGAGGAAAAGGGAAGGAGGAGACAGAAGGGAATCGGAAAACATAATTTAGTGAAATATTCGGATATTGCCATTTGGAATTGCTATTGAGGAAAAATTTCACCGTCGAGCAGTAAAAAAAATAGGATAGGAAAGCGGGATATCAGGGAAAATAAATTTTGGATGTATGATCGGTGGAGCGAAAAATCAGGAAGACCAGAAGGGGATTCTTAGTAAGTGCTTAACTTTTTTTTAAAACAATCCTTTTTTGGGGGGAATTATTATTTATGGCGTTTTTCTGGGAATGAGAAATAATGCTAAAAGATTACACTTGCTTCATGCTTCATATTGCTTACGGCCGTTCCTTTTAAGAATATGAGAATTAGGTAATTAAAATAGTTCGGATGTGAAAAAAAATTAACGGAGTTTGCCAGTGGCAACAAACGGGATTCAAAAAAGCTTGTCACCCTTGAAATTCACAAAAATCCTAATTTTAAAAAATCATTTATACATGAAAAGAGATCACTTGGAATTTGCGGCGCAAGTTGATTGAGCCAATCCTTCCAGAAATAAATTATCATTTTAGCCAATACCGTTTTTCATCTTTACTTTTAATCAAACGCGGTTGAATTGAGGCACGTAGTGGGCACCTACTGACCAGAATTAATTAATAAAAATAACACCACCTTACAGGTCAGTAAAATCTATATTGCTCAATCTTGGTAAGAATTTCAACTCAAAATTTCGGCTTTAAGACCAGCGGAACTCTGAAACACAGAGAGAGCCGGGATTGTGACTCTTTAAACCCGAATCTCAAAAGAAATTATAAGTGTCTATTCCACACCCTTTAACTATAATGTTTTCTGACAATTTTCACCGTGAAGCAACGGTGTCTTCGTCATTTGGACTTAAATTTCAGCATTTCATAAAATGCGAATAAAGTGAGTTCATCGCACATCTAGTAAGATGGCGTAATCACAAAAAAATTTCGTTCTCTATCTACTTTCCAAAAAACGATACCTAAAGCTAAAATTACCATGTTCTAGTTGTTATTCCATCATCGTTAAGTCAAGATTTTCACTATAAACGGAAGGTTAGGGTCTGTAATTGTAGATTATTTGTTATACTTTCGAGTGAAAAGCCTTAGCAACATTAACTATAGACCAATCAATGATTGGCTCAACTGATACGAAATATTTGAGAAAATTTGAAACTTTTAGGTTTCACTGGGGGATGAAACCTTTTCGGTTTCAAATTGAATGCAAACGAGTTTCAAATGTACTTTCCTGAAACTATTTACACAAAAAGTTTCAATTTTGAAACTTTTTTGACTTCAAATTGAAACTTTTAGGCTGAAACTCTTTTTTTTTTTCAAATGAGAATATTATTTTGAACTGTGAGCCCGGACTTAGTCGCAAAGTTTGTTTTGGTAAACTCAAGACTGTTTATCATTGAATTAACTCATTGAGTTACTTATCACTTAGAGGAGTCTGCTGAACAATTGATCTGGTATACATACCTGAAAAGAAAAGAAACGAAAATGTTAGTATGCATAAAATATTCCCGCCTCTAATTTAGAAGAAAAGACCAGCATTAGTTGCAAAATAAAGCTCCAAATTTTTAGCTAGTTTTTAGCCGAAGCACAAATTACTCTTGACATGGGTTAAAAAGCCCCGTCTAGATCTTTAAGTTTGCGTTTCTTACCGCTAATTTTTTCAAGATTTTTCAAAAACAGATTTATTAATTTTAAAATATTTTCAACCAGCCATGCGGCAAATATTTACGAGCTCAAAATTCTTGAATTTGGCTGCTTTATCACACCTCCTTGAATCCGCTCCTCTTTTAAATTTACAAAGCAAATGATCATCAAAGTAAAATTCAAAAATCGACCGACCCGTAGCGCTCGCGCACACTTTTATATAAAACCCGCTAATATCCGTAACGAATAATATACAAACTATATATATACGTTTCCCGATAAAACATACGAAATTGAATAATGTTTTTTAAATTTTAAATCTCAAATATATTTAAATATTTAATATTTTCCGGGGGGAGGAAGCGGGGGAGCGAGCGCGGGAAAACAGAAATATAAAATTATATCTAGGTTGAAATTATTGTAAATCCGTATCAGAAGAATCCAATAAATAAATTTTGCATTCAATCTCTGATAAATTGTAGAAAAAAAAAGCAATAAAACGCCGAGTTTTACAACCGTTTTATAAAATTTATTTAACGGCTAACCCTTTGCTAGTCGCACCTGACGCAAGTGTACGAAAAAGGGGAAAGAGAGGGAGGAGAGAGAGAAAAAAAAAAGGAAAACGATTAAAATTTGTCTTGAAATCGATTTTATCGGTCAGCCGTAAACGATTCATCTTCCAGATCCGAAGATTAAAATTTTCGGCCGGGGTAAGAAAAAGAATAAAAAAAAAAAAAAAAAAAATCTGGAGCTATTTTTGTGACCGAAGAAAATCCGACGCGTTCATTCACTGTGATGTTACGATAACGCTTCTCTTTCCCCTCTCTCTCTTTTTTTATATTTCAAGATCGCGGATCCGATTAATTTTTGTTTAACTTTCATTTTCATGGATAAAAGATGACGTATTGCTTTCTGGAAAGGGTTGCCAGAATTTCAAAAGAAGAAAGAGTGTATACCCAGAGAGGAATAAAATTTAATGGAAAAGGGCCTTCTTTATTGTGGCTTGTAAAAAAAGATAGAGCCAGAAAAAATTGAAGGATGGGGAGGCTTAACCCGGGAAAAATTTTTATGCGAAGCCAAATCCTACAACGGCCTCGTTTTTCATTTACCTTCCCCTTCCTAACCAAACTTATCCTAAAATACCTTACATACCTGGTTTACTTAATGACGTATTATTAGTATTGTTGTTAGTATAATTGATGATAACCTTAGCTGCCGTATGAGCTGGCGGTGTCGTCGGTATATGTGTCGGTGTTATGGCCGCCATGGGTGGACCAGGAACCATCATGGTCGACATGGTCAACATTATTCCAACGATTTATATGCCAAGTCACTTATCACACTGGGTTTCCCCTGATTAAAAGCACGACGTGATTACCGTTTCGGATGAGGAGGGGGGGAAAACAACTTAGATTGGCGCTATGCCCTCCAACTAGCCATGATGAATGAACAATCCTATCATCAGCAACGAAACCTTAACCGCACTATTTCTCTCTTATCTCTATATATAAAACGTATTTAGCTCGTTCCGTCTCACTATGAATGCACACTTATCTCTGTTATTTAACTCTTTTCCCCGCGTTTCACTTAATAAAACTTATCTCGCGTATTTCATGAATTTATCAGTTTTATTTCGTTTCACCTCTGGAAAAAAATATAAACGATTTAACCTCATCGCTGTTTTATAATGGGAATAATTATCTCCGCAGTAAAAAAAAAAGAAAAAAAGAAATTCAAGGTGTGAGTCGAAATACATTAAACGCAATACGCACAAAACGACGTCGGGGGAAAAAAAGCAAACTCAATCTCGTGTAGCAAAAAAAAAACCTCTATTTTTCTCCGATTTTTGTATTCGGGTAATGCCCCGAGATTCTTGAAAGATCGTAAACGCGGTGTATCGTGTAAATCTGACATTTAAATAGCGAGATTTAAGATTCCATACGTCTTTTCATTTCTGCATGGTTATCTCTTATCTCCCGGCAAGAAACGCGTTCTCAAAAAGTTTTTACTTACATTTCTCTAAGCTACTTTCATAGATGTAGTTTATATTTAAGCTTATTTTTAACGATGTTGGAAATCTGAGAATGATTTGAATTTCTTTGTGAAATAAATGGGAAATGTTTAAATAGTTAGAGGTCAGTGGAGCTAAACTCAGGGGCCGGATTTTCCCAAGGAAAATAATTTATCCGCTGCCACCAGTTTGCCAAAAAAATTTCAAGAAGAGAAATGGCCTCTGTTCTAAGCGCATAGTAGTAGTAATTTTCTTAACAATACCTTGGTTGTTTCTATGAGCACGACCTTTACTACATTGACCAGTGGCAGCCATGTCAGAGTTTTTTTTTCTAATTGTTCTCAGTAGCGGGTGCCAGTCTTAAAGGGGTGCAAAAAATACGAACAAATTGAATTTATCTTAGACAAGATTTACAGTTTATATAAAAAAATTCAACAAAGGAACATTTTCCCATTCCCCCTTTTCCACTAAACTATCATTTCCCCTTCTTTTTGTGACGTAGTTCCCACGGCTACCAGCAGCAGCGCCGCCGTCGCCCGCTATATAAGTAACGTCATTTCCCCGCTACCCTCAAGCAGTGTTGCCAGATGACAGGAAACCTGATTGCCAGGAGATTTTGAACCCTTGCAGGAAGAGGAATTCCTGCAAAAAAAACCAGGAAATTGCAACATTGGAGGAAGGAATTTTACGATTTTGAATCTGGCAACACTGACCCTCAGTCATACTCGAACTTCTGAAGCTTTCGCACTGTTTAAAAATTTAATAATTAAGTAAGTTTTTCACTATAATTATAAAAATCGGGAGTGAAATTATAAAATACATAACTTGCTCTATCTGAGCAGAGCAAAAGTGAAGTGAAATTTATCACATTTGGATACCTATTGGATTGGATCAGCGCTGGGTAGCAAAAGGGCTTGAAATGCCACTTATTGTTCTACAGAACAGAGCCTCAGAATTACCAAAGGGCACCGGTCCGTCTATTATTGCTGCAAACCTCTGCTACAGATAAAAAAAAATGAATTCGCACTGTTTCAGTCACATACGATCAACATTTATCCGTCCCCAGAAATAAATCCTTTCCCAATTTTTCCCTCCAACTAAAAACAAAAAAAAAAAAACTCGACGCCTTCGTCTCAATCTAACCAACAGCTTATAATTTGCCTCAGGGTCAAAACCTTTTTTCCCCCCATAAATATCCCCTAAAGCTCTAAACCTTATGAATGACTCAGTCATCAATTTACTTCTTGCGGCTAAAAATGAAAAAAGGATTAATCGAAGAATGCTTCACAGTAAAAAAAAAGATCCTCTAAAAACAGTTTAGACCCCTCAGGTTCGGTTGTCGGGTTTAAAATTTCAATTAAAACAAAGCCGTTTTCGGTTTCCCATATTCTTAAAAATTTTTGAATATAGCCCGTGGTAAACAAAATCAACGTCAGATAAGGTACAGAGAGGTTTAAATCCACACATACTTCCTTCTTCAATGAATTTCCCTCGCAATGGAAAAAAGATTTACTTTCAATAAAAAAAATAATCGAGAATTTTTTTTAAAAAAGAATTCCACGACAAAAATTTATGCACAAACCCGATTAAGTTAATGTCCCTTTTGCTGGAACTCCCAAATTACAGCATCAAGGCTAATTCTCGAAAATTTAACGTTCAAACGAGTCCAAGCAATCTAATCCTGATGGTTACACTGCCCCAGCATATTAATCGCCTATATTAATACGAAATCAGTCAGGCGAAGCTATTTCCCAGCGACCATCTCATTGCTTACTTGCTAATATAGAGAATTAGCAATAACTGGAAACGGAAATCAATTTAGCAAAGAAAATAACCCTTTGCCGTTTGTCGGGTAAAGGGAGAGAGGGAGGGAGGGAGGGGGGAAACGGAAGGAAGGAAAGAGGAAGACTCGGGTTTTTAAAGGTAAAAAGGGGTAAGGGCGTAAAAAAAATCTAATTAATTTTCTTCATTTGTAGATTTTAAACACGTCTCATTCGCAATAAAGTCTGCAAAGAAACAAGTAAAAACCACACGCACGTTTGAAACGGCCGCAGTCACATGGAACAAAGCTATCAAGAAACTGGAAAGTAAGGGTTGGAAGGGACAAAAGGGGGGGAAAAGAGGAAGGGAATAATACAAAAATAAAAATCCGACATTTTCAGCATTCGGTTATATGGCTCGACAAAAGAGAAGAGGAGGAAGAAAAAAAATTTCAAAATGATTTATTAAATATTTCATTTTACCCAAGCTAACCCATTTTCTTCGACCGAGAAAACATCTGACTGGGATTGTGGACTTCCGGTCATTTACAATTCCACGATATTTAGGATGCGAGGGGGAGTTATCAGCAAAGTGCCTGGAATTTTTAAGTCTGGCTAATTATCAGCCACTTTGTTCGATATTGTAATATTCATGCTCTGGAGTCTATGCCTCTCCTTAGAAATTGCTTATGCATCGAGGAGCCCCCTTTTAGCTGCTTCCAAATCTTAATGAATCCCACGTGTAACCGGTGAGGAATGTTTTGTCTTGCTCAAGGAATGGCGTCCTTGCCCTGTGGTGAGCTCCCTTTTCAGGGTTATGAGTTAGTGGAGGGCAGCAGCTTCGCTAATACTGACCTAGGGCTGAAGATGGTAGTAATCGGCAAGGCCTAGGCTCAGATACCGGGAGGCAGAGTTGGATCAATGGTATGGCTCCCGTACTGCGATGTGGAAGATTATGGAAAGTCACCACATTATTTGATATTTCTAGTAAAATCATCAATGGTTGGCCATGATGATCGCCAATCTCCGACGAGGAGAGGGCATTTAAAGAAGAAGAAGAATGAATCCCTTAGAGCCACTGAATGGCCTTTGAGGACCCCTTTTAGTCATAATAGAATCTTCTCAGCCACTGCTTAGTCTTTTTAGATGCCTTTCGGCCACTGACTGGTCTCAACGGACACCTTTACGCCATTAAGTGGCCACTGATTGATTCCGGACTCTTTTAAGACACTGATTGGCCTTTGTGGACTCCTCTCAGAAAATGCTTGGTTTTCCTAAACTCTTTTCAGCAACTCATTGGAATTCAAAGGTTCCTTCCAGCTAATAATTGCTTTTTACAAACTTCTTTCAACACTGACTGGCCTTTATACTTTTTTTAGTCAATGATTGGCCCTTATTCTTCAGCCGCTGCGCGCCACTGATTCTTCTCAGCGTCTACTTGGCAATACATGCCCTATTCGCTTCAGGGGATACTTTATCCCTCAAGGACCATCGTCAAGGAACCCCCATCAGGATTTTCAAACATACCTCAAGAAATATATGATCTATCTATTTTCCTTATAACCAAAGGTCAAACACATATGTGTGTAATATTTTGAAAAATGGGAAAAGTTGAACATTGAATCGGGTTTGTCTTTTAGTTGGAATAAAAGTTTCAGCTGTACTTCAACTTTTTCCGGCTTAAGAAAACGTTGGTAACCGTTCAAGCACTTAAGACAAAAAAAAAAGGATAAATAAAAGAAGATTCCAAACAATTTTCGCTTGACTGCCAAAAAACACCAGGGAAACTTACAACTGTCGCAATATGAGCGTTTTAATTTTTTTATAACTCAGCAATTTATTGTTCAATTTTTCTTTCGACTAATCTTTAAATGTTGCCAATTGTTTTTTCTTTCAGGGCTTGGATTTTTTCCCGGAGTAAAATGTAATCCTTCTTCTTCTTCTTCTTCCCTTTCCTTTTTTAAATGAAATATATAAATAAATAAATAAAAGGTAGGGGATAAATCGAGAATGCGAGTTTTGTTAAAATGCTGATTCAATTCTTTTTTCCCATGAATAATTTAAAATTCGATGTCAAATTTTATTTAATAATCCCATTTTCATTTAAATTGGTCAAAAAGGGATAAAAATGAAAATGATAAATACTATTTCCCCCCCATATAGTATTAAAATTAATGCGCGGGTTCGAATACGTAGCGATGTTTTCCCTACGAAGAGATTTAGTAGATTAGTTTGTCCGATGTTCAGGTTTCGTGTGGCGGATGTTTGATGGATAAAGCGAATTTAAAAAAAAAAAAAATTCAATCAATATCGATATTATTGTTGACGAGGCAAGGTTCATTCGACTCAAGGTCCTAAATAAATGCGACAGGTAGACTCTCTGGCATCTAAAGCTATTATGACTTGTTCGGAAACCCGTGTAGAACCTTTGGAAGCGCTATACGGTTGATTAGGCTGCAGCCTGCGGGCGTTGTGGCTTCAGGAATTTTTCTTTTCAAACTAATTCAAGTTCACGGGTTATTCCTAGCTGGTTTTCAAAAGCAACGGCGCTACATACCAGTACTTTTTAGGATACCAGCTTTTCTCAGAAATGTACCGCTCAACCGACACCAAGAGCACAATAATTCTTCGGCTCTTACCAGAGGTTCCGTAAGCCCCCGCCCCCAGCTACATGGTTTACTGCTTTGACCCGCGTGCTTTTCTCAAAAAAATTCTGATCGATTATATTTGCGAAAGACTCTAGACTCTACTTCCTAAACTCTCTCATTTTAAAAGACAAAAAATAATTTTGCTTCTTATGTCTCCAAAGAATTTTGCTCTTATTTCCTCGAAATGACAAAGTTTTCTGCTTTTCTCCTTCAAACTTTTCAAACTTCCCTTTGTTTTTTAATGTTGAAAAAGCAACACCTTTGTTTTTTTTTCAATCGGCAAGAGTTTGTATCGAAAAAACTCTTTTTCTTTTAAAGAAATTTGCTAAAAGGGGGAAAAAAAAGAACTCCTATTTAATCCTCAAACGATTTACCTTTCCGACGGGATAAAAAAAATCCATTCAATGAATCGGAAACTGCGACGTCCTTCGAAATCATCTAATTGTCAATAGGCACACATCCCTCAAAAAAAGAAGCGAAAAAAAGGATATAAAAAAAAAGAAAAATCGTCACTGAAACGATATCTTTCTCCTTCGTGTAAACGATAACGATTCGCCTCGTTTAGAAATAAAAACAAGAACAGATATCTCTCTTCAAAATAGACCCATTGTGCTCCAACCCCTGACAAAGAAAAGTTCAAAGAATATAAAAGTCGTAGACTGCAGATGCTATTTCCGAAGAAAAAAAAATAAAGAGAAACTCAAAGAAAATGGATTATTGTCTAATAATACTGGTAGTTCTTTGATTTCGATCCGAATTTGAGAAACTGTTAATACTTTTTAATGTAGTTTGACCAAACTCGAGTGTGCTGTAAGGTTATCTTCGTTTCTGCAGTGTTTGTGTTGTCCGAAAAAGGAAGGAGAATCAAGTATTGCTTATTTAAATCTCAGCTTTGTTTAGAACACTTTTCGGCGTTCTTAGTTGCTTCAAGTTAGATCTTGCGGATGAGGACCCTTTGGAAGTAGCCGGACTGAGTTTCGGTTTCTCGGTTCGTTCGTAACGAGCGACAATGATAGAGGATCCAAAGTGGTAGAGGATGAATTTTTTTGCTTCGCCATGATTTCCGCAGTCGAGTCTTATCCTAGCTAAGCTTCTGTAACGCCATTCTTCGCCTGTTGTCAATTACGGCTGTTACCTGACCTTTCGCGTGCAAAGGAGGCTGCTGACTTTTGAGTACAAGGTCTTAGGTCGGATACTCGGACCTAAGCGGGATTCGCTCACGGGGCGCTTGCGAATGCCATCGAATGAGGAAGTCAGAAGTCCAAAAACTCACTGGCCAACCGTTAATCGTCTAGGCTCAGGTGGGCGGGACATGCCGCTCGTACGCCGGCGACATGATATATACGTCGAAGGAAGATCTACAAGTTCCAGACCTCAGACCAGGCTGAGGCTTCTTAAGGAGGATTACGCGTCGAAGGATGCAGGTCGGCTTGGAGTTTCTGACTGGAAAGTGTCATGCCACAAGAGGATCGCCTGGCGTAAACATGCGATGCGGCAGTAGGGCTTCAAGCCCTGTAAAGGCCGTAATTAGTTTTACTTAGCCAGCCTCGTGGCTCAATGGATAGCGTGCCCGGCTCACACTCGGGAGTTTAAGGGTTCGATTCCATTCCACAGTTCGGATTTTTTCCCACGGTATTTCACCTCTGACCAATGTCATCTGCGTCGTGTGAACTTAATTGGAAGATTTGAGGATTTGGAGATTCCGAAAAAAGCGATTAATGTGTGTGGGGCAGTGGACATTGTACCCGACCTTCTCCAGACGTTCGCTTTAACTATCTCTATGACCAAGCACCTTTTACCCGGATAAAATGAAAGTCCTATATTTTCTCTTTTCTTGCACTGCCCCGAAACCCGATCAGTCAGCCAAGATATTTTTAAGTTTACGATAAAGATTACCTTCCTCATCGATTTCCAATCCAAAGCCTAGCTTAAATATTTTCTTAGGTCTATTTCCCGAGCCATTTCATAAGAAAAACACATTTTCTCCTCAATCTAAAACACTTTAACCGACTTCCTACTTCTCTTTAATAAAAGTTTGTTTTGGATGATGCGATACACTAGGCAAGCAGCCCACTGTTTAACACTTCCCCTCAATATTTCTGATCCTCTTTCTCTCCCTGACTCATCACTACATTGAATCCGAAAGATCTAAGAAATTCATTTTGATAAGTTTACCCTTCGAAAAAGCTATTTGAAAGTGCAATTCACACTTTTCAAAACGTAAAACGAAAGTTAAAACTAATTAACAATATTACGCTTTGTTTACCCTTGTTAAAAAAATTAAGTTTTCCCACAACGGAAAAAAAAATTTCCTTTCCGATTAAAGAAAAAAAATTTTCACCGCGAAATATTTTTTCAGTAGATGAAAAACAATTCAGTGACCTCACTTAAACAGTGTTTAACTCTTTTTATACATGTGAAATGTTAAGATAGTAAAGTAAAAAAAAAAATTCTCCGGTTTTTTGTTGATAAACAAACAGAATATTTTCTTCGGCAAGAAAAACGGTTCTTTGAAGTGAGTGCTTTGAAAACAGAAATGTGGGAGAGGAAAAAACGAGGAAAGGAAAGGGGGGAAAAAAACCGAGTAAAAAAATATAAAACGAATTTTTTTTCTCTCGGGCACAAATCGCATTCTAAAAAATGTTTTTCCTCCCCTGCTCCGCGCGATAGCTTGCAGCCAGTCATTATTGCACGAAGTTTTTCTGCGATGAAATTGTCCTTCGGCTTTACATGATCATTGCTTGCCGGCTTCTCATGAACATGCTTCGTAATAAACTTTATCGGTTCTGCTATACGATTCAATTAATGTCCGTCCTTTTTTCTTTAGATTTTTTTTCTCTCCCCGATTTTTCGCGGTGATCATTTATCAAAAACCCTAAAGGAATTTCAGCAAGAAAAATTTTTACCTGTTGTGGTTTAACTTATCAAGATGTAATTACATTAACAATCATAGACGGTTTTTAATAACCTTTCCCGGTATAAAAAAGGCAAACCCCCCCGCGCTAACACGAACCTTTTTTTCGTCTTAAATCTATCCCGTAATTTATTTCCCATCTAAATTAAATTTATTTTATAAAGCATTTCATATGCAAATGAATATTTTATTTTAAAAACGAAAAATCCACTGTTAAGCATTTTCCTAGCTTCCACATGGGGATTTTACTATTTTTCCGGAAATGAAACCGGGGAGGGAAAGGTGGGGGAGGGGGGAGGGGACGGATAATGCAAAAAGATTACGCATCGTAAATCTAACATCCCATTTCCTCCATCTTTTTACCGTTCTCGGGGAAAATATTTTAAATCTAAAAATAGACATTTCGCGCCGAGACTTATTCATCGGGTATAAGTCAATCTCTTTGCGGTTGTTTTATACGAATGTTTGCTGTTCCCGCCTCGCCGCCTTTCCCCCCCCCCCCCCCAACCGACCCTCCGTCTTGGAGAAAGAAATTTTCTCTCGAAATCTCGTTTTATACATCCCGACCCGAGATTTTAATAGATCATTATCAAAATCCGGTTATCGGTGAAATTTCATCAATGAAAATCGGAATTCGATTACACCGAACAGTCACCTGTGACGTTTTCCGGTATTTTACCCGTATAGCTTTTCCAGCGAATAAAGCTCTTCGGGTTTTTGAGACTTTCAGCCAGAAGAAAGACCCCCGCTTGGTATAAAAAAAAATGAATGGGAAAAATGCGGCGAGGCTTTCGGGTTGAGGTGGGGGTGGGTAAATCCTCTCCCATCCGCCACACATACATACGAATCTTTTTTTTTTTTTTTTTTTTTTGAAATCCCCATTCAGAGTAAAATAGAAGTCAGATTCTTATAAATACCCGGTTAGATAAATGGTTGCGTCTTGTCTCCTCTGGAAACTATAATGTTTTCAAGTGCCTGGAATCTAAAGCTCAATTTTGTAACATCATTGTTTTAATGATCCTATCCTTAGGTGACACAGTAAAACCCTTCCCAGGATCGTTTCTCTTTTTCTTTAATATTTATTTTAAATCTTTTTTCCCCCTTCTCGTTTTCTTTTTTTTTTATTTCTCTTTCTTTCTTTTCTTTTTAATCTTGGGAGTTCACGCAAACTGTTTTGCTGTTTTGAGATTCACTTTGAGAGGCTTGAACAAGTGTTTTAGAAAAAAAAAAATAAAGGAGATGAGATTTAATAAAGAAATGTCGCGGATTTAAGAATTACAAGAAAAAAATTGTAACTGTTAGTTCGTGCTTTAACGTCGCCACTTTTTCCTATTATCGAAAATTGCTAAAGAAGGGGTAGGTTTTTAGGGAAGGTTGCTTTAAAATTTGAAGGGGACGAATGTTGTATTTGGAAAAAGGAACTTCTTTAAGGGGTTCAGCATAAAATGCTAAAGCAGATTTTTCTTCTGGAACGGAATGAGCTGAGCTTCACATGTTCATTAAATCTTTTTGAATTTTGAATATTTAAGAATTCAACCGCTTAACCCGCACCTAAATATCATGTGCACCCCACTGCAAGCAGAATTTGGGGCCTTCTTTTTCTCTCCAACAATTTTATCTTGGTGAAAAAATGTTTCCAAGTTACTTTCTTCTAAGTTTTTCTTGGACTTTCTCTGGACAAAAAATTTTTCAACGACTTTCCAAATTTTTTTTAGTTTTCTTCAAGATGGAAAAATTATTATTTTTCTCAAGAAATTTTTTCAAAAATTTTTTTTGTTAAGGAGTTGAATCCGAATTTCTATGACTTATTTCACTTCTCACGTTCCAGAAACCTAATAACGTTGCTGAATGTTTGTGAAACGTTGCTAAATGTTTCTGAAATGTTTCAACGTGAATGAAGTGAAGAAGAATTTTTTCTTGGCAGAAACTTGCATTAACATTTTTCCCTGGCGACTGGCAAGAAATATTTGTACTATTTTTCTTGGCTAAAAATTTTCCTAAACATTCCTTGAATCGAAGATTTTTTCATAAATATTTTTTATCTATTCTATTGCTTTGATATTGCTTCTATAATTTTTAGGTTGAAAAGGAATCATTCTGAAATTTGATGAGACAAAAATTCAAACCATATTTTCTAAAAAAAATTGTAGAAGGCTCTGAGGTAAGTTTCTTAAAGGCACGCCTCCCCTCCCAGGCTTCGAAGCCGTTATTTTGCCACCAGGCGACCTAACTACCTGAACATTAAGAAAGAAAAGAAAAAGACTAGATAAATGCCTTTGTATTTGCACAACACATTTCACTAACCGCTCGAAATTTTTTCTTTTGTTCGACTAAAAAAAGGTCAAACCGAAAAGGGATCTAACGAGGTCCTAAATACAATAATTTTAACCTGAGTTCAACGCTCTGCCTACTCTTCAAGATTCACAAAAAAAAATCGCCTAACCACTGAATTTATTTTGATTTTTAACCTCTTCAAAATATTCCAATACTTCCTAGATTCAAAAAATCCCCTCAACAAAAATGAAAAAGCATTATCTTTTTTTGCTGACATTTGTTTCCCCGAAAAAAAAAGGGGGGGAGGAAGCGAATTTTCGAAGTTTTCCCATGGGTGCCACTTTCTTTCGCACCATATTCTGTAAGTACGACTGCCCTTTTTACTTCCCTCTTTAAAAAATATTATCAGCAGTCTCTCATTTAAAGAGCTGCATCAGCTAAAATCAGAAACTTAATTCAACTAAAACATTTTTGCGGTTTAACAAGGATTTCGTGGCACTCGAAACCCAGAAACTTACTTAGAACCTAATTCTTGGAAAACACGATATTATAAAAATTCCTGATGGTTTTTCTCGTTAATATATATCTACGCTCAAATTCCACGCCCTCGAATCCTTTTATCTTCCGTTAAATAGAGATAAAAAATTATCTTAATCAACGCTGTGACTAATTATTCATTTTTCCGTCACAAACACCTTGAGGAATGAAAACACGAGGCAGATTATTTTTAAAAAAAAAAAAAAAGAAGAAAAATCCGACTGGATTCCATTGCGTGACAAGCATTTAAATTTCAAAAACTCAGAGACGTGTCAACAGGGAGAAGCATTAGAAAATTATTATTTATAAAACGGGCTGAGTATAATAACTCGCTCTAATGTCCCAAAAGAGAGAAAGCGAAACTCGTGTGAAGAAAAGAAAAACCGATGATTCTTTTCCCTAATACATATATAAGGGAAAAGTTATAAAGTCTACGAAGGAAGCGTAATTTTCTCTCGGCAACAAAGCGTTGGACTGGAGAAGAGAGCTGCGGGACGAAGAAAGGGGAAGGGAGGGATAAGGAAAGGGTGCTTGTGGTCCCTTATCTGGAATATAGTAAATGGGAAGACGGGAGGTTAAGAAGGACGGGCAGGGAAAGATGTTTCGGTCCGCTTATTTCGTATTGTGGTCGGAATTAAAAATTCAAAATGGGTTTGGTAAATAAGTTTGCCTGATGGGGGAGAAACAGAACTTTGAACTCCGAAAAAAACAAAAACCGAAAGAGGTGGAGTTTTTGATTTGAGGAAAAAGAAACAAAGGGGCACCCCTTTCCCTCTCCATGCACGGGGATACGACGTGAAATGGCACAGTGCATAGTTTATTCCGCTATGCATGACGAAGACATTAAGATAAAAGCTTTTCTTTGAAATGGAGAAAAACAACATGAGGGAATTTTCTCAGAAGAAGCAATGACTGATAATCGTGGTTGTGTAGAGTGTTTAAAATCGGATTTTTCTTGTGATTTTGATTTTTTTTAAAAGCGAAAGATGATGTGAGTTTTTGAAGTGCACCGAGGAAAAGTTCGATAAAAGGGATAATTTATCCCGGATTAGTTGAATAAAATAATATTCAGAATGGCTTCCGGGAATTCATTTAAGTATCTGGTAATCTATTAATATGGATAAAAGAATAGTCTATTGAAGTCGACAAAGGGAAAGGGGCAATAATGGTGCACGCACTAAAATAATCATTATTTGTCATTAGATAAGTGGAGTTCGTATCAGTTTGTTAACGGTCTCTCAAGTAATAACAAAAAGTGAGGCAAAGACGTTTTCAGTTGTAAACTTTTTTTGCCTTGTAACATTTTTTAATTAGTTGTAATCAATAATCAGCCAAACTCACGCTCTCGCACCTCTGCTCTGGAACGACCCACGTCTCAGGCTTACCAGATGAGATAATAATTTTAATAAGTTATTACTTATCACCCCGGCAATATCAGATATCTCAGTATTCTCCACAAAAGGCTTCTCAATAATAAAGGTTTCAATAAAATAGGAATAAATACCAAAAATTAAAACAAAAAAGTGTCATGAACCGAAAATACCCAACGCGGCAGATGAAAATTTACACGAACGGCACGTTTCACAATCAGCAGATAACTAAACCCATAATTTTCAGAATCGTACTTAAAAATGCACTGACAACATGACCGAAGAGTCAATTTAACCTTCGTGATACTTAATTAACAATTTTTAAAAAACATGTTTAAAGGAGATTACGATCAAGAAAAAGAAAATAATCAATACACCGCGAACTCTACTAACAAGCTTCACAATTAATAATAAATTAATTTTCAATTACCACTAATTTTTTTCAACTCCCACAGATCGTGGTAATCGTCAATCAACAACAACAAAAAAATTTTACGTATGTAAATCACTATCATCTTCAAAATTCTCCTGATAAAAATATTTCTCATGTGTCCAGAACGACCGAGACCAACTAGCCTAAATCCTAAATTTTTAGGCTTGAAAAATTAACCATTTACTCACGCGTATCGGAATCACGTGACATACGCGTGGGATAAATAACGTCCATTCATCCCGATAAAAACGAAAAACATTCCAACCAGCCTGAGTGAAAACCTAACGATCATTTTACAAAGTTCCTTCCTATTATTTTTTTTAAAAGTTGTGAAATAACAATTTTCAAACAGCTGCGCATGCGTTTATTTTTAAACAATTACCCATTAATAGTACCAAAGTTTTTTCACTCACAAATCGTAAGACTCACACCTTGAATAAAGAATATTTCTAAAAAGAAACAAAAAAAAAATAAACAAACAAACAAATAAAAACCAATCCGTTTTCAAAAACACGATCCCCGAAAAAAGAAACGAAAATCGTAACTAGTTGATTGTTATTTACATTTCAGTGTCGGAAAAAACAGAAGATAATCTTTCAGAAGACATTTTCGTGTTTTCAGATAATAGAAAAAAAAAAAAAAAAAAGAAAAAGAAAAAGTATATCTGTTACAAATCTTCCGACGGAAATAATTATTTTCCCCCCTCTTTTTTCATTTCATTCCTCTCCATTTCTTCCCCCCGCGCGCGAACCAAAAAAAAAAAAAAAAAGAAAATTCCTCGGGAGAAGCTCATATCTCAAGATTTCAGAAGTTACCTGTCTTCCCATTCAGGTAATAATTAGTTGAAATCACACGAAACGAATCCCGGCGTCACGTTAGAAAACTTTACAGAGAATAACAAGATTCTTGATAAAAACACGAACCAACTACAATTCACGAAAAACTTTTTCTTTTTTTTTCTTCTTCTTCCTCTCTCTCTTTATTTTTATGAAGAGACCTAAATAATCGTTGTCTAATTTTCTACAAGTTTCCAGATGGCAGGCACGGTTGTCTCGAAACGTTGGGTCAGTCACGAAAATCTTTCCCCTCTTTACTTTTTATTATTATTATTATTTTTTATTTTACTAAATAGAAAACTACGTGTCGCCCGCGATGCGATGTTACAAAAAAAAAAAAAAAAACTTTCCTCGGGAAAATATACGAACCGGGTTTCCCGTTTTAACGGATCACGTTTTTCGCTCGGCACCTGACGCTCTTGTGAAACGTACTGACGCTTTCGTTCCAGCGATTCCGACTATATCCTTATGGAGAAAGACTCCCGATCCCGTTAATTTAACCCGTTCGGTATCCGTCAACTAACGGATCCGCTAACGGGATTTCCCGAATGTGCCCGAACGAGAAAACGGAGGGAGGGGAGAGATCGGGACGGGAGGGGGGGAAACTCGTCGCTGCGTTTCCGAAGAATGAGGTTAAACATGCACTTTAATCAGCGGCTGACCAACGCTGTGTGAATTCTACGCTTTATTATACAATGACTGATATTTTTGTCATCAATTTCGATCGATGCAACTAACTCGGGTTATTTATCATTCATATAATTTTCCCTTTTACTATGTATTTAACGAAAGTGGCCAGAGGGAAGGAAGGGCGGGAGGTACTTATCTTTCAACAAGTGCTTTTCTTGTTCTCCTTTTGCAGCCGTCTTTCTTTCTCTCTCTCTTCTCCTTTTTTTTTTTTTTACAGTTCGTTTTTATTTCTTGCGAGACGTGTTTGTTTGCGTACTTAAAAAAGAGAAGAGAGCCCGAGGTAAAGGTGAGAGATCTCAGAGAGATTTAAAGAGTTCGGAGAAGTAATAAAAACTGCCTTTTTTTGCAATGTCATTTTTATTGCGGATCGTTTCGGAATGGTCAGAAGATATTTAGGATTTAAGGGATTAAGGGTAGAGGAAAACAATGCCAAAATTTAGAAGGATTAAGAGAGAGAGAGAGGGGGGGGATGGAAATCTCGATTTCCCTCTGATGTAATAAAATCGGATCAAAAACCTGCCTTTTTCTTTTCACAGAAAAAAAAGAGAGGAAAAAATTCCAATTTAAATTTTTAGTCCTTTTTACTATTGGGCAGCAAATGGGGAGCAGGAACCCGATGGAAATCCGACGGGAATTTTTTTTTTTTTTTTCGAGTTGCCAAAGTTTAAAAATCTAGTTCAAAGCGAGAATTTTTCTTTTCGGTGGATTGGTAGCTTTTTTTGAATTTTCACGAGAGTAGAGGTTTTGTTGCAAGTGGGGAAGATTCCTCACATCGTCCACAAAAAAATTCGACGTTCGATTGACAGGAAAATTTATTTTTGGCTATTTTGAGTGGAAAAAGCTGAATGTTAGCAAACGAAAGAAAGTAAGCTTTCGGGTAATAAGATGTCTGCGGTGGAGGATTAAAAAAATTTGAAATTGAGCGCTTGATTGGCTTAAAAATTATGATGCCCTCAGTAGAGTAACAATTTTTTGCGAGTCTCACAGCAAACAAAATTTGAGACTTTTGTTTAGTGAGAAAATTTTTCAATTTTTTTCGTTCACATATTTTTTTGTCGAATTTTTTCTTGAAAATTCAAAATTTTTAAATTTTTTAAAAATTACAAGATTTTGGAAATCTTGAATTTGTCCAAATTTGAATTTCGCAAGATAATTTTCCTCAAATCTTGAGGAATCTTAATTTTGAAAATTTGAGATTCCTTAAATAGAGTCAAATTGGAATCTAAATTTCACATCCATTAAGTTACGTTATTAGGTTACTCGAATCGAAACTAATAAGAACGCTATTAAGCTCTCGATTCAAGATTTTCGATATTTGAATTTCTCAAAATTCCAAATTCTCAAAAATTTTCAGAATAAAATTTTGAGAATTTTTTTTGAGAATTGAAATTATCAAAATCTCTAGACAAGAAACCTTGTGTAGAACTTCCAGTCGGAATCAACTCAGAATTTTCGCTACAAAATTAGGTTATTGATTAAAAATTTTTCACTGGCGCCTGGCAATTTTTCCTGGAGACATTCTCTGAATCAAAGATTTTTTTCTTACTGTTTCTGAAAACTTTCTATTCTCAAGAAATTGTTCTAGAATTTTTGATCGAAAAGATGCTGCTCTGAAAATTATTTACAAATTTTTTTCAGCAAGAAGTACTAGCTACTGTAGATTTTGGGAAAGAAAGCAGCAAAAGTATTATTTTTTAAAAATAAGAATTTGTAAGAGGCTGTGGTAGGCCTCTTAAGAGGCATAAAAGAACTGTTTGGCTGTTGTTGCGCCACTGGTTGCCAATTAGTAGCTCTCAGTAACTTTTAAGAATCAGGGATTCGGCGCCTCAAGTCCCCAAAAATCACCTAAATCGCTTTCGTTTCTTAAACTCTCTATTTTCCAACCTTTTTCATGCAAGCCTTAAAATCCTCAGTCAAAATTCCACCTGTTTTATCGCCAACTCTTACTTATAGCACTTAATAAAAACGTATCATAAAAAATACTTTCAACGTATTTTCACCCTTACACGCTCTTAATATTTCTCACTGATTACTGTAATTATACGCATGCATATAATCTTGTTTTCAATCGATCATTATAATCCCCATTTTCATAATATTGAATTTCGCCCATTTATTTTCTAAAAAGCAAAATAATAACAAAAAAAAATAACGAAAACGCTTAAAATTTTAATCCCACGTAAAAACAGAAAGATTTTACCGAGTAAGCTCGACAGGAAGTTAAAACGGCTTAAAAGGGTAGACCTACGGTCATACTCAAAAATAATTATATTGGCTTTCCTACAGGAAATTAAAAGAAACCGCAGAAAATTGTTATGAGACAGCCATATAAGGTCATTAGGCATAAAAACGTAAGAATTGTAAGTTATGAAGCTGTATATGATAAAAGCTATCGTCTTTTTTTTTTCTTTTTTCCTCAATTTTTTCCCTCTCTTGCTTCTTCTCAGGGATATACATCATCATAAGGAGAAGCAAGAGAAGAAAAAACTATATAATATATTGCAATTTTCTCCTGTTGCTTGTTTGATGCTTTTATTAAATTTATTTGTTTATTTTTCCGAGGAAACATTTTTAAATAATCATTTTTGCATTATCTTTCTCCTTTTCAGAATTAAATGTGATGAAACATTTAAACGCACCTGAGTCCGAATTTCAGCTAAGTGAACAATTTAATTTTTCTTTCCACTTTACCGGCTTAAAAATAAATTTTTTTCATAAAATAAAAAAAAAAGAATTCCCATCGACTAGTTTGATCCGATAATCAAGTTACGCTGAGGAAACCGCATTTGCCTCATAACGATCCCGGGTTTAAATGAATTTCCCGCAGCCTAAAACCGCAATTTTTTTTTTCGTCGTGATGATATAAAAATAAGAGCGAAGCTATTATTTTCGAGTGAAGTGTAGTTAGTGGCTAAAATAAGGATCGGTTATTTTTATACTGGCAAAAATATTAAAAAAAAAAGTTTGCAAAGACCGATCAAGGGAGTAAATTCAGAAAAGCGTTCCAGGACGTTAATCTGATCATTTTCTTCGTTGCGAGCTCAAAAAACGGGTTGAATAAGACCTTCCACGAAAAATAGAAAGTTTCCGAGAATTTAAACACGCTGCGTCTGATGGACCCTTTTTAATTAGTTTTCAACGGTCTTAAGTGGGGGTTCCCTATTGCTCTAAAATTTTGATATATTTTCTATCCCGATTCCAGACGAACTGAATAATCAAATCTTTTTATTTTCTTCTTTTAATGGTGAAAGGGAAAAAGTTGTCCATTGGTTGTCGATCAAGTAACTAATGAAGGAAATACAGAGCCATATAAGAATCGACTTAGAAGCAAAATTAAGCAACGATAGCTTAGTATTATTTTCGGGGCCCAGCAGAATTTTTTCAAGAATCGCTTTTTAATTACTTATCATAAGTCAATTTCTTAGCTTGTTAGCGATCAACCATAACATATTTTAGAATTTTCAATAGCAGTTCGAAGAATATGAAACTAGTGACCTATTGTAATCTTGATTTAATACTTCAAAGATTTACTTATCTTCACATGGCTGGCTTATCTCAAAAAAAAATTGACAGTAAACTTACCTGAAAAGAAAAGAAATAAATATAATTAGTATTTTTTTACACATCCAAATAATTTAAAATAACAAAACCATATCAAAATTTTTTTTCATAAAATTAAACAGTTTTTTTTTTTTTTAATAACGCGTACTAAATAAAATTTATGAGCATGAATCGGATCAAGTTTAACTCATATGCGTTAAAAAGAATAAAAATGAAACGCAAAGCTGTCACAGCAAAATAATATCAAAGGCTCGAATAATAATTAAACACTTTGCATATTCCAATCTCTCTCTCACTCTCTCCCACGCAACTTTTCGAAATGTTCGCACGTAGATTATTTCCTACTATCAAAATTTTAGGGGCGAACTTGTAATCCCTACAGAACACCCTCTCTCTCTCTCTCTCTCGCGATCCCCGTAATAAAAATATGCAATATACGAGACGGAACCCTTTTACGTATTAACCCGTGCGGACCTTAAAACACGAAAAAAAAAAAACCCTTTACAAAGAAGAAAAAAAATCCGATCGATTCGATCTAACTTTTTAAATTTCTATCAAGTCCGACTTCAGCAAAACTTTTTTCCCCCTTCGAACTCGTTACGTGGGAACCGCAGGAGGTCTCATATGGAAAAAAAAAAATCTTAAACGGAAATCAAAATGTTTAAGTATTTTTAAAAAAAAAGACTAAACGATTTGTTATCTTTTTTCTTAAAATTAGCTCACTTGAAACCGTTTGTAAAGAGGATGAGGATGATGATGATGATGATTGTTCTTCAAGTGCACTAGATTCTAAGAACGAGTCTAATAGCGTAAGACGATACGATTACATCTAATGTCAAGTGCTGTCGAGTTTCTCGGTTTCTGATTTAACATCTTCCGATTCCTTATATCAGATTTAATATCTCGGGGAAATAATATTTCTGTTTTTTTTTTTAACTTCAAAATTGAAACATTACAATATCCATCTTTTTTCTTTAAATTGAAGACTACGGGAGGAGTAATAATAAAGCCATCGGATTGTAAAATTCTTCAAGTCTACACCGGGAAGAACAAATATTGTGGAAGTTATGATTTCCCAGAGCTCGCCGTTCCTCCATACGACCAATGCCTCGCGTAACTTGTCCTACGGGAAATCGTGTAGCAATTTCATCGTCGCTTTCGTCTGGAACAAGACCTGTCACCGCTAACTGGAACTTGTATTCCATCGGGATTAATTCCGGCTCCTATCTTTATCTTGTTCCACGGCTATTCAATCAAACAACTTCCCCCGCCGACCGATTCTTTGTTATATAATGATTCGCGAATGAAGATCTTCGACGAAAAAAAGAAAAAAAATTTTCAACAGATGGCTTTTCATTTTCAGAGTTTTTTTTTTTTGTCTAACGTTGGGACGATTCGGTTTTATTATTGATCACCGTGGTTTATGAATTGGCAATTTGTAAATACCCTGCATTAATTAGCTAGGATTACCACGGCAGTACATATTGACAGAAAATGCATCGAACGGGGACATGTTACAACCTGCCTCGTGGGATCACAAGTTTTATGTATACATTTATCATTTATTGCCCGCGTTATTGATCTATTAGGAACATGATATCGAAAATTGGCTTTTCTAGTTTGGCATACTTTCGTTTTTTGTCAAGATAAATATTTACGAGATCCATGCATCGATTTTCATTAAGTTGAGAAAAACTAAAAAAGGGTCATGTTGTAGAGCAGCTCGAATGGTCGAACTTAGAGTAGAAAGTCACCAACTCAATGAACTGCTTTGTGATTGGCTGTGGCCGAACTTAAGTCAAGAACGGAGCAGTAGAAGACGTCTGACGTCAACACCAATTTGATGCAAACTTTGGTCACAGCCAATCAAACGTTAGGATTTCAATATACAGAGTTGGCGAATTTCTCCTTTCAGACTCTCTAGTCGAACTTGAGCTTAGTGAGAGGAACACAAAATGTCTGCATATGGCGGCAGATTTGAAGTGCTCTGGAAGTGGAAAAGATGCGGTGCAGGAAGGTTACGGTAAAAGTCCCTCGTCGGAGCGATAGCAATATAAAGACAAGTCACTGCACAGATCGGATTCAAAATGAAGATCAGGGATCTGACCTGATTTTAGTAACACATGGTTTGTCCATACTCTCTGCAGTAGAGATTTCTCTATCCGAGCCAAACTCACAAACATAAGCGCAATGGTCATTTGTGGTTTGAAATTTGTGGTTGGGGCGCAGGAGAAAATGTCGGTCTTAGAAAATGAGAGTCGTGAGCAGGACTTAAGGACTAAAGAGAGATCCAATATTCAACATTTAAGAACCTGCTCCTATCATGATGTTCGAAAGCTCATCTGAGCAACCTTCGATCACCATGACAAGTAAAATTTAGAAATTCGAACCTAAAGAGAGTGCTCTTCTAATCTGGGTAACCGTCTTAAGAGTTTTAGACTTCTGAGAAGATCGTGGTTTTGCGGGCAAGCAATATAAGAAAAGATGCAGGTTGTCTGGGATCTATGACTAGCAGTCTACGAGAGGGGACACCGCGATTGGAATTTTACAGGCCTCCAGACGATACAGACATCAGTGCCTAGCCAAATTAGCCTCACAGATTCTTAAGCCGTAAGTTTTCTTCCACCTGATTTGCACTAGCTCTTATCTTTTAAATTCAGGCCCTAGCAATAACAAAACTCAGCACGAGGATGAGCCTTTCCGCTCTTAACTCATGCAGGCAGTCTTGTTGTTTATGTGCTAGACGATAGAATGCTGCAGAGATCTGTATTTTGGCCGCAGTCGCACGGCACAGAGACCTGGAGCACAAGCGAACCAGCTTGTTTAATTTTGATAGAATAATCAGGTCTCTTTACATAGCACGTGACCAAAACATTGAAGCTTTCGCAGCTTAACCTCGTGGAGAACCTTTTAAATTCAGCACCCCACCATTTTTCACTCTATTCCTCCACACAAAAAAAATAACACGGATAATGTGGCTTAAAGTTTAAACTCAAAAGAAGAAGACAGTAAACCACTGCAAGTGAAAAATCTTTAACAAACACACAAGTCATCAAAAAGACATTGTAAGTCCTAAAAAATCCGCATTTTTTCACTAATAAAATCAAAGACCACGAACACCACTACTTTTCCCTCCCAATTGATTCCCACTAGCCGCTAAAAAGCATAAACACCATATCTAAGGCGTTTTGTTAAAAATATGCACGCCCCATCTAAACACGAATTAACAGGCGAAAGCCGTAACTTTGATTCCTTCCCAATTAGTAAAATATTCCCGCAACCCGTGCCAGATAATCATTCTTTCTTATCATTCTCCTTCACGCTGTGACATTTATAGCATCGGAAATTTATGTATTCAATTACGCCAAAGGAATCCCTGTAAAAATCCTCTCCGAAAACACGATTTTCTTGTAACCAATTTAATATCAATTTTGTATAACAATGTTTTACGGGATCGCGGTTAAAGCAAACACAATAATGATCTCCTATGATGCCACAAAATTTTCTTTACAATCGAGATATTTTTTTTCCCCCCCATGATAAAATATTTTTTTTTCCTTCGCCGCTGCAGAAAAAACTAATCTTGTGGATTTTCTTCTTTACTTTTTGTTTTCCCAAACCCTCCTTCCACCGATTTGTTTTTTCTGCGGCTTCTGCTCCTCGGTAGCTAAATTTGCATGTACATTTTTGTTCATCCTTTGCCTGAGAAAAAGGCATTATCTGATCGGTATTCACGTTTTAGAGTTAAATTAAAGTTGTCCGCGTCAAGTTAATGATCCGTCTTTCCACTCCGGGAGATGCAAGAAGAAGAAGAAGAAGAAAAAAAAAATAAGAAGAAAAGAAGAAGGAAAAAAATGAGTTTTTCAACGCTTCTGTTTTCTTTGAAAGCAGACTGCGAATTTCAATACGGAACCTCGTTTTCGAGAGAAGGATATAGTTGACATTCTTCTCTTCGACTTTTTACTATTAAAGGCCATCCGGAATATAAATGGGCGGTTAAGAAGGCTTAGCTACGGGTTTAATGAGACTTCAAGATGTCTTTGCTTAAAAAACTCAGTTCCGAGATGATGCCACTTACCCAATCCCGAGAGAATGATTCCCATCGATAAAAAAGAAAGACTTTCTTTTCTAGGAGAGGTGTGAGTGTTTAAAAAAAGGTAAGGAAGCGGATATTCTCTTTTTAAATTTTCTTATCCTCCTTTCTTTTCTTTTGCTAGCTGTTTGTTTTTGAAGAACTTTGTGTTTAGTATACTCTCTTAGATTTTGTGCTGCGCTATCGCACCGGGTCGGACTCGGGTCAGAAAATTCCGGGCCGGACCGGATCGGGTACAAAATTTAAAGTCGGGCCTATTCGGGCCCAAAAAATTCGGCCTGTGCAGGGGTCTAATTTTTATTTATATAAAAATCGATTTCATATATTTTGATCCTTTTGGCCAAGAGGCCATTTCTTCTTCGTTCATTTGAATCCAAGTAGTGACCACTTTGAAGTAGGCAGAAAACTGGATGATTCCATTCTTTCCTGTTAGGGAAATCGCTGCACAAACTTGCAACCGAATTCAGAAGAATTATCTAGCAGATGCAATTGAGAGTTGAGAAACATTTAAATGCGTTCGTGAACCCTGCGATCCTTTAATGTTGTGACCATAAGGAGGGATTTTCAATTATTATCCAGTTAAGAAGCAATCGAAATTTTGAGACTGTCTTGAGTCAACAAAGCGAAGAGAAGTATCCAGACTCTCCCAGCGCCTTCTCAAGCTACAAAAAAATGCTGTGTACATACCACTCGCTTTGGAGATACCAAAACCCGTCTAATCCTAAAAACGCAGCGTCTTCTATTTCCTCTCAAAATTTTTATGTCGAATCTTACGTAATAATAACCGACAAATGTGATATTTTCACTATGATGAATACTTTTCATTTTAAATTTGAAAAAGAAGGAAACAATCCCTGAAATGTTTCTCCGGGAAATGGAACTCGGTAATAAATTTTCCTGTTATTACCACAATATGTAAATGATACACTCTTTAAAAAAAATAAAATAGGGTTCTCGCAAACATCTTTTTCTCCAAATATTTAATACGCAATATTTCATGATTTTTATTTAAGAAAAAAAATATATATATAAATACAGCAGCGACGTACGAGTCGAAAAACCCCCCGCTTTAAAGCGTTTTATTTCAAGATTTTAAATTTCCGCTTCCAACAAAGTGAGGATAACTCGTTAATTACATCTATTGATTTCGAACCTTGCGACTTTCTTACAAGCGTAGGAGGGTATTAGGATTACGATAACAGCCGTGGGTTGATCTAGCCAAAGTTTATTAACAACTATATTAAATCTCATAACTGACCACTGACCTTTTTAATTGTTTTAATATTTCATCGGGATTGACTCCTTAAACAAATGAAAGTTATACGACCTTGGCTGGCGCATGCAAATGTATATGCATAAAGTGGTAAAAAGTTTTTTTTATACACAAAACACACACATCAACTTTGAGCCCGTGGAATAGACTTGGCCTATCGCACGAAAACTTCGCACCCTTCGAATAAATCTTATAACATCGTATGCTCGACATCGGGAATAAGCGGCAATAACCAAGTCCGCATCATTAATTTGATATGCAATTTTTTTTTAACGTTGTTACAATCTCCGTTTCATATTCACGAAAGCTTTGCTTGAACTCTGTGATATGAAAGACTGATTTTAAATCAAGAAAAAGAATTTTCTTTTTTTCTTTTTCTCCCCCTCCTGGATCTTTTTTTTTTGTGCGGAATGAGTTAGCTCGTTTTTAAGTCGAGGGGGAAGTGAGAAATTCTAAAAGTGGGTTGATTGTCTTTTTTTCTTTTTTTTAAATTTTTATGTTATGTTTCGCTGCATAATCAGAATGGTCCAGATTTATATTGTGAAAAATTACGAGACCGTGGAAGGAATTTTTTTCTAAAAAAAAAGGTCCTTAAAATTGAAATTAAAACCAGAGTGGGGGGAGCTTATTTTATTCTCTGAGGTTTAACTGGTTGCTTTTAATATTCCTGATAGCATTTTTATGTTTTCGTTTCTTTTATTTTTAGAGTGACCACCATGTCTTAAAATGAAAAAACTTACAAGGGAAGTATCCAACCTCGAAAATTCTGATTTTAAAAATACTTCACAGGTTTAAAGAAAACATTAGTCTGATACTCAGAAAAATATTTTTAGCGGCCCATTTTGCTTTTAAGGCTACGTAAAATTAGTTGAAAATCGCAAATTTTAACCTTATCTGGTCCAAAAATGTACTATTTTTGATTTTTTATTGTATAAATCAATTTTATGGAATATATAAGTTAAATGGGGCTCATGATCATGAAAAGGATAAATTTCTTTTAAAAATTTCCATTTTATTAACATTTTTTGACCAGATAAGGTTAAAATTCGCGATATTCAACTAATTTTACGTAGCCTTAAAAGCAAAATGGGCCGCTAAAAATATTTTTCCGAGTATCAGATTAATGTTTTCTTTAAACCTGTGAAGTATTTTTAAAATCAGAATTTTCGAGGTTGGATAGAAAAGAAAAACGGAGTTCCGCCCTAGATATATCTGCTACTTTACTAGCCAAATTTTTCTTTTAAGGAGAAAACCCCGATTTCGAACCTTTCATATTTCAAAATTAAAATTTCCAAAACTTCAAATATCAAAAATTATGAAACAATCTCGCTAGCAGCATTCTATTCAATCATTAAGCTGGGTCATTCCGAATGAATAATTTTCCAACCTTTAACTGAATCGCTTTTCCTTTTCCGCAAAATACCACTTTCCATATCACCTCTCTTCTCCCGTTTATATGTCATTCTTTTTTATACCCGAGTAAAAATAAACAACAAAATTCAATGTTTCTCATCCGCATCTTTTCCTCACTTCTTATATATCATATCCTTTCCCCGTGAATATTTTTTTTCTCTCTCCCCGAGCCTCCCAAAACTATTTCAAGATGCAAATGATAGTTACTCCCCAAAATGAGCCCTCGTATACTAAAACAATGATACAAAACTTTCCACCTAGATTTCCCAGTCTACCAATTTCAAATAATGTTTTTGAGGTGTATTGTCATTATCTTTAGAGAAAAGGCAAATGGTAGAAAGTTGTCCCGTTTTTGCAAAACGAGCGCGAGGCCTCCTTGTGGAAAGCAATATTAAAAATGTATGCCCGAGAACGTTTTAACTTGGATTTTCGTTGTTTTGAATAAAAGGATGGATTTACTTAACTTATGCTAGTTCTATTATTCTCTAGATCAGAGTAAAGGGTTTTTAATGGAACAAAAACCTTTTCACCCGTTAACCTTGTTTTTACTGCCAGCGACAAACTCGATAGATAAAGGTTTTCGTTATATGACCGTGCCTCAGACATATAGATGGATATTTTGTGAAATTTGATTTTTTTCCTTCTTCTTTCTCTTTTCGTTTCTCGCTTTCTTTTTTTTTTTTGATCGGGGAAGCTCGAGAGTGACGTGTAGGCGTGATAAAGAAAAAGAAAGGAATTTTTATGCGTTTAGAGAAAATCTTTTCGTAAAAAAAAAGGATTGGGAATGGTCTCCGGGATTTTTAATCAGTTCGGGAGAGACGTTTGTATGTTTTACGAGTTTTTTCAATAAGGGTTTTTGGTGTACGAGTTAAAGAATACGCAAGACAAATATAAACTCTATCAAAAAAAAATGAAGGCCTCAAGTATTTTAAGTTTTTAGTCATTCTTAATTCCAAGTGGAATTCCAGTGGAATTTCAAAATTTCGAAAAAATGGCCTGAAAGATATTAAACGAGGAAATCTTTTGGTACAAAAATCTCAATTTTGGTAACGACATCAATCCACACCTTTATGGTTCTAAGCCCTCGAAGTATCCTTTTGCACCACCACAAATCCTCAAAACCACAAAAAAATAAACTTCGACTACAAAAATATTTTCAGCTGGCAAGTCCTATCAACCTTCGACCCATCAAACCAACTTACCCTCTGCTTTACACCAAAACAGCTGATAAAAACCCTTCAACCATATATTAACCTCATATCTCCCACTTCATTTTTCCCAATACACAGCCCTGCATCTCCAAACAAATCATCCCAAACGTCAGTTTAAAAACAAAAATGCATCAAACAGCTTAGTCCGGAAAAAAAAAACTAAAATTCTTCGCTGCTTATTTTCCGCTTTGACGGCCATTGATCATTCTCTGTAAACCCCTACTCCCCGATAATGCTGATCTACATGTGAGCCATTCGTCATGACGTCATTTCCATAATAAAGAACATCGAGTGCATCCACTGACATTACGTCATTAGAATTTCAAAATTCCAAAAAAAAAAAAAAAAGAATTCAAATGAATGTGTGTTACCGTCTAGAGGGGCGAGGCGAAACAATATGTCACTAGGGGGAGCGAAAAAAAAAAAGAAAACAAAACAGAATCCCGTTGAATATGTACGAAGGCTGCTTAATCGAAAAAAACTGTTACTGCGCATTTTGATTATGATGGATTACGGATTCATTTTTAACGAACATGATCAAAGACTAATCGACAACGTTCCATTAAAATTTTTTTTTGCTACGAACTTTTAAAACAGTCAAAAACAACGTCCTTACGACTAAATAATGCCGATGTCAAATAATCAAATAAAAAAAATTTATTAGGCAGGACTCTAGTCATGCAATAAGATTATTTATCTGCTTTTAACTCTAATTGAATAATTTTATTAAATTATATAACCTCTTACGGTGAATTGAAATAAATTTCCCTCCCTCAGCAACATACCTGATTTCAAATCGATGACACAAAGTTTCATAAAAGAAAATCAAAATGTTTAACAGCTTGAAAAGGCTCGGGACGGGCCATAATCTAATTCAGATGAAGTTAACCCATAAATTGTATTGTTTTTGTATGTTTCTTAGTTAACAGCATTTGGGAATGGCATTGGGGAGTTGAAAGAAAGATCCTGATTTATCGTTCCGGATAATCTGTTGAAATTTTTAGAAAATTAATTCAAATGAAAAGCTCACTCAGATTTACCCGGAAAAATTTAATCGCAGTTCGGGGATTTTTTTTTATAAATTTCAAAATAAAACTCTCGTTTAATTCTTAAAACAGGAATGAAAAATCGAAAAATCTTTGTTGAAGAGAAAATTTAAAACGGGGGCCCATATTTACAAAAGCGTTTCACCTGATGCCTCTTTTATTTACAGAATGAAAAGAGGGTATTCGTCGAGCCATGATATCATTATTTGGGTCCCTTTGTAATGAAAAGGGTGCCATGTCTTTCTTATTTTTTGAATTTAAAATTTTATTGCGTTTTAATTGATGTTGTAAAAATATAATGTTTCAGTTAATCGCGGATGGGCTAAAAAAATCTATAGTCAGCTATCACAGTTTAAACTGGGTATTCAAACTGTGATTGAATCAGCGACAGATTCTCTCGTTTGCGTTCTTTATTTTTTTCCATTTTTTTAAAAAAATTTTTAAAACCTTTCTGGAAAATTAAAAAAAAAAAAAAAAAAAAATTAAAAAGAAACTTTATCGGGAAATTACCGGAAGGTAAAGAAGAAGAGTTTGATTTTCAAAAACACTCTGCAGTTTTATTTACAAAAACAATTAAAAAAACATCCCTTTCGGGCCGTTTTTCGATGATTTTTTTTTAAAAAGGACTGTCGACAACCTTTTTTTTTACTAAATAAATCCTTGAGGCTACGTAAGTTATTACGTTCATTTTTTTTTTCTTTGGAAAAAAATGTCAAGTGCAAATAAAAATATATTTAAGCAAGTGGTAAAATAAAGTAGTACATGTAGAGACACCAGCCTGATTTGGGATTGAATTCAACAAATTCCTTTAGCTGATGGCGAAAGCTGCAGCAACAAGTTGAGCTAGAAAGGGGCTGAAGCCGAAACGCTTCTTTTACTTATTCCCGGGCTTAAATCCACGCTAAAATCTGCACTTAAGTCAAACTTGAACTTCAAACATGGGCGAGCCTCAGATTAATTTTGTGGTCTGACTTCAGTTGAACATTCCTAACCTAAGCCTGCACAAAAAATTCGCATGAATCAAACTTCAGGTAAAGCTTAACAAGTTTGAGCTCAGCTAAAACCCTTTTTTGAAATTCAAAGCCGGGGAATTTTCAGTTAAATTCAGACGAGCGAAATCTATTAGCTCTTTTTCGTTAGTAAGTTTTTGGCAAATATTTATCCCGAAATTGTTTTCCTAATTTCAAATCGTAAAACCGCTAACCCATACAATTAAAACCGTAAAAAGGCACGAACACATACAATTTCTTATTCACATATGCCCTTTTTTCATAAAACCATCCTCATCCCTCCTTTAGATCATTGACGTCATAGCCCACACTAGCACACTTTGTATACCCGCGTAGCGCTGCCAGCGCCAGTCATGGCGCGACCCTCCGAAGGAACAGATCGTAAAGATTTCACTGTATTTTAAAAATGTTAATACTTTAATTTTTTTTAGTTTTAACTATTAAAGAAAACTAATAAGTATTATTATTTTCCTTATCAACACAAGCTTCTACTCTGACCAAAATTTTGGCCAAACCCGAACCTTCAAGTTCCCAAACATAAAAACACCCAAAGGAAAAAACTCCTAACCGTCTTCGTAAAGAGTGCATTAATTAAATTTCAAAGGTTCAATCATGCGGATTCCTAGCGGTGTGTTTTTACGTCATTGTTTATTTTTCATTTGCCCCTTTAGAAGAAAACTGGACATTAACTTTTTATGAGCGCTTTCCGAACCTCCTTGTTTTGAAATCAATTATCTTTTACTGATGTTTTAATTTCGTTAAAGTTTTTTTTATCCTTTCAGAGAAACATCGAGCCAATCACAGAAGGCCTTAGGATATTTCCTTCGAACGTATATATAAAACACCGCGTCAACGGGAAAAACCCGTTCGATTTTTTTAAAATAAAAAGAAGCGGGCCCTGTTCATAAACTCCGGGAATTTTTTTCCCTCCCAACTTCTTTATAAGTTTCCCTGGTTTAAAGTTTTGTTTTGTGCGGGGAGTTGTTAAAAGGCTTATCTCTGTGGTTTTTATAACTAATATTTCTTAATATTTTCCTTTGGGAGAAAACGCATTTTTGTCTGGTTTCTATTATACTGTAAAATTCATGGGTTTTGATCAGATATTTTGCATGGAAACGTTCGCGGGGCTAGATAGAAGCTAAAATACAACCAAAGGGGTAATTTTTTTTTTTTTCGTTTAAAAGATTTAAACGAGAATGAATCCTGTCATAATATGCGGCTTATTAATGAAGATTCAGTAAGTCGTTGTACCTTTAATTAGATTTGAAACGAAGTTGTAAACTTTTCCCTACAAGGAATAAAGTTTATTTCATGTTTCTTTTATCATTATGTTATTCATTAGGGAGTTGTTGCAGCTTCCCCACAGGCCGAGCCTGATGACATGGTTAAAATATAATAAAATAAACAAAGGTTATTTCTCCTTTCCGACACGGTGTAATTAATTATCTAAATGTTATTTTATTATAATAATAGCAGCGTCGGCCTGGCTCGCTTTAGGGTCCTTTTGATTCATTTGCGGAGTTTTTAAATTATTAAGGGAAGGGATAGCTTGAGCACAGCAATTAAAATGAGAAAATAGTTTAGCGGCGTTGTATTTTAAACTCTGGCCCAAGCTCGGTTTCGAGTTTTGTATTTTCTGGGGTTTTGTCAAATTATTTTGGACATTTGGAGAATTGTTAGAAAGGGAATTTCATACCGCGAACTTTTTTTCCCCTACAGTTTGCGGATTATTTTTAGTGCAGTAAAATTTTTTTCCCGCGATTAAATGTTTGTTTTCGTTGGACAATATTCGAAGGATGCAGGAGTCCCCGACTGGCGGGCCACCTGCCAGGATAGAGCCGACTGGAAGGTTATCTCCGATGCGGCGATAGAGTTTCAGGCTCTGTAAAGCCATAGATAAGTAGATAGAGCAACACCATGGTTACAATCCCGCGTTTTTTACTTTAGCGTGAACAAAGGAACGCTAAAGCTGGTAATCGTGCCGAAATTCAACTTTATTGTTTTTCAGAATTTGGAAGTTTTTCCAAGGTTTTCGGATAGCTAACACCGAGTAGTCGACATGTCTATCTGTCTGCCCGTGACAAACTAGGCCTCAAGTTTTCTCCGGAACGGTGAAAGCTCGGAAAGCCAAAGTATGGAGGTAGGCCTTTGTAAGCTCTAAAGCCCAAGAAAGCTGTGTCAGCAAAAGTGTTAAAAATCTCGAAATTCATGCCTCACTTTATTTCCGAATCAACACAAAATAGGAGATTGAAACTTGGAGTATAAACCTATTTCATCAAGGCGTAGGCCCCAGTCCCCAAAAGGGGGCACTCCCCCAAAGGGACCCTTGCTTTTTTTGAAATTTATAATAACATAACGTGCGCAGATGGTTTTAAGAGGGCCTTTTTCAAAGGGGCCCCATGGAGCACTCCCCCTAGAAGGGGGCCCCCTTTTTATTGTTAATTTAGGAGAACGTAAAACGCGTTCTTTTATCAAAAGGTGTAATATCATCATAGGAGCTTATTTGTGAGCTCTGCTTGATGCCTCCAAATAATTATGGAGGGCAGCCTTCCTCCCTCCTATGCCTCACCTTAAGCCCCCTTCGAAAAAGTGGATTGCATACAAAGCGCTAAAGCCCAAATAGGTGGTTCCAATTTTTTTAAAACTTAAACCAACTTAAGGTATCTTCTGTAAGAGCGGTTTATTTTGTCCCAAACATTTCGAGAGAAATAATAAATAAGCTTTTCTTATGCAATATTACGGCAATATTAATGCAATATTAACATCAGTCAAATACTTTCGGATAAAAGACCAAATTGAAATTCAATAAATAAACTTTTCTTATTCATAAAGGTAAAGTATCAGTTTCCACAGCTAGTTCGAACATGCGGAAGTTCGATTTTAACAATCAGCCGACAGCCGTGAAGTAAAACACTTTCCCTCACGGCTGGGAGTGAAATAAAACGGTGACACTTTAAAACGTTCAATTTGGATATATTTTTTCCTTCCGCGACATAAAATAATCCCTTCTATTAATGTTTTTTTTTTCATTTAAAATGTAAAGAACTGCATTTTGATTCATAAGAAAAAATATCTTACCCAATAATTGGAAAGAAGGAAGATTTTACCGTCTCGAGCGACATTAGAGCCCTCGCCTTCGGCTCAGGCTCCAAACGTCGCTCTCAACGGTAAAATCTTCCTTCTTCCACTTATTAGGTAATATACTATTAACGTGACATTCTGCTATCTAGATCATATCAATAAACTCGATTCCACGAAACATTACTCATTAATATAAAAAATTGAAGAAACCTATTTCCATAACGCTTCTAAATCCAATAAGTTCGATATTTTTCACCCATCTTTAACCTTTTACGTTTCTAAATTTTCACCTGTCGAACCATGAAAGCGATAAGAGCGGTGTTAACAAAACTGAATGCGGATTTGATCCATTATAGTGTAAGGTTTCTTAGATGATGAATTTACTTACTACAGAGACCAATAATTAATTTCCACGATATAGTAGGCCTATGCATAACAGATCAAGCTTTAATCGTTACATCATCTCCCTTAGACGAGGATAAAGCACTAGAGTGGAAAACAAACAAGGAAAATAAGAAACTTTCATTTCCTAGAAAATTAACAACAAAAAAAAAACGTTTGAAATTTTTTGCCGCGAGAGAAAAATAACCGATTAACCATTTCTTCTACTTGCTTTTTTTTGGTGTGAAGTCAAACAACACCCCTACGTCGCATCAAATCAAGTCAAAACAACAGGTCAAAGAAGTTAAAAAAAAAAAAAAAGGATGAACGAACGAACAAGCAAACAAACAAAACGTTCGAGGGTGAGAAAAAAAAACGTAGTGGGACGAACGATTTCCGTTAGCAACTGCAATTTGTGAAATTGCTAAGACATGAGATGAAGCGAAGCATGAAAGTTCTTATTTAAGCCATTCGACTGATTAATTCGTTTTCGACAAAGAGAAATGTGTACATAACACGTTTCCCCAACAAACTCGGGGATTTGCAATCTTATTAAATATCGAACGGCGGGGGAGCAATACAACAGGCAGATGCACAACGTTGTCTTTTATAAAAGGACATTCGGAACATCAATATGTCAGACAGAAATTAGATTAAAATCGTCTAATGCTGCTTACGTTCTGCAGCGGCAGCATTGACAACAGAAGCCGTACATCGATCTGGGTTAAGTTATGACATCGTAAACAATGTTCTATGCCCTAGGGAGATTCCGTATATACGGTATCCCCGGCTTCCAGATTCGTGCAATATATTCTTCCTTTTTTCCGGTAATGTTCACAGGGTGAACTTTAAAGGGAGATGTAAATAAATAAATGGTATTCGCAAAGACCGAATTCGGGCACCGTCCGAATGCAACTCTGCAAATGAATTAGCAAGAAGGGCTTGAAGATCAATCAGAGGTGTAAGCGGAAAGTTGATTTTTTCTTAAATTTAACGAAATCATATTAAGAGTCGATCCCACCAACGAAGTATAAAAAATAATCGAGTTTATTCTATTGTTTAAAAAAGGTTCATCTCTTGGCCAAAGCCGCCATTGTCCTCGTCAATTCTTTTTTTTAAGAATAATTGTTAAACTTACCTGAAACAAAAAGAAAAAAAATAATTAAACTTTTTTTTACAAATTAAAATGACAAATAATTGCATTTCCTAAACATTTAGACACTAGATTAAACCAATGCAGCAACGATCTCTGGTAAAAAAAAATTCTAGCAATGCCCAAATCCTCATTTTTGCGAAACATAAATAAAAAAATAAAAATTAAAACCCATTGCGGTTTAGAGAGAACATCGCAGCGCTATCATTACACAAAATATTTATTTAATTCTTTTAGTGTCATCATAAATTTCGTGAAAAAATTTTAATTTAACACAAATATAAGCACCGTTTTTAAAAAAAAAATTAAATTTTCCTCTTAATGGCCCATATTCGCAAAAATGTTATTTTGATTTCAAACAAATTAACAACTTAAATTATTTTTTTCCTATCCCCATTTATTTTTTTTTTTTTTTGTTCCTACCCTCCTGACAACGGAAGTAAGCAAACAGTAGAGGATTTTAGAAACTGCAGTAAAAGTTATGAGTATTTTATAATTACATCCGCAGCCCAGAAACCCGTTTGTATTACTCTAATGGACTTATTATGTTACATACAGACTCTTTTCCGCCACATCTAAAAGTAAGCATTCATATTCATTAAAAATGATAATTTATTTCTATAAAACAGAATGATTCTTTTGCTTATACAGGTGTAATGCTGTCGGAGCACTAGTAATATTAACTCGTTTTTTTTAGCACCGCTCTTGCCTGTAATCTGATTCCTTGCTTTTAACCAAATTTTTCTTATTATCTCTTATTTCCTTTTTTTTTTTTTTAATAAAATAAATCTATAAAATAAGTACGCTTCCTTTTTTTTATGAATTAAAATGTTTTCATCTAAAGCACTTAAAATTTCAA
Source organism: Liposcelis brunnea (assembly GCA_023512825.1). Taxonomy (NCBI): domain Eukaryota; kingdom Metazoa; phylum Arthropoda; class Insecta; order Psocodea; family Liposcelididae; genus Liposcelis; species Liposcelis brunnea. The sequence goes on from CM042073.1 coordinate 18,569,462, forward strand.
AAAGGTTTCTCTTCTTCAATATTACATTACGCATACGAAATATAACGACATCAAAGAGTTATATATATTAATGACGCTTTAAAATATACAGTATAAAAAGAACATTTATATAAATAATTCTCTTGTGTAATTTAAAAAAAAAAAAAATAACATTACAGCAATAAATAATTTATATTGACCCTGAAGTAAAGTGCTTCTTCTGTCATCTTATTCTTATCTCATAATTGATATAAATATTCTTAATTAAGACATTTTATATTAAAAGCGAGATTAATGTCTTCAGTAGGGGATATTCCAACGTTTTTTGCGAGTTTTCTTTAAAGCAATTTTTATTGCAGCTTGTTCAACGAACTTGTAATTTATTTTACCTTTTTAAATAGAGTTTTTATCTTCTCAGGGTGAAGGGAGGGATATGGTATAGTAATTTCGTGTAAGTCTAATAAAGTCGAAAATATTAGGTGGGGTTTATTTAGAAGGATGAGTGTAGTTTATTTTTTAAAAAAATTATCAGATTTGCTACAGTTAATTTTTAAGTTTACTTCTGTCAGTGATTCGGAAAATAGCCTGAAAAGCAAGAGCAATAGTAAGGTAAGTTTTCTGGATATTATTTTTTTTGAATTTTCCCAGGGCGAGGAATTTTTTCTAGCATCTTTTTTTTTGAGAAAGAAATCCTTATCATTTTTTTTTGGTATTACAGTCGAACTCGGTTATAACGACCTCGCATATAACGAAAACCCGGTTGTAACGAAAATTGGCCACAATTTATTACTAGAACGTTTTTGTCAAGGAGTCATTATTTTCATGAGAATTTTTCTGCGGCAGGAATTATACTTAAATTTTTAACTGCGAATGGCAAAACAAAATTTAACATATATTTTGGCTAGAGATCTTCCAAAACATTCTCGGAATCAACGATTTTTTTCATAACTATTTGTTGAAATTTTCTGTCGCTCAGCATTGTTAACTCTGTAAGTATTTTTTTCTTCACGAGAACTTTTTGGAAAGGTTTTTGGAGGGAAGTATTTGTTAGAATTTACAAAAAAACAAAAGTTCTATTTATTTAAAAAAAAAATTGTAAAAATCTAAGGGTGGCCCGTCAGAAGCGTCCCTTCCCTCCCCCCTCCCCCTAAAGTGATAAGCCGTTGTTACGCCACTGTTCAACATTTTCCCTTATTTTTCCAAGCATTTTAATTAACTAAATATAAACTCGAAGCAAAATCATTTTCTCAAACTTGCAAATTTTTCTGACTACTTTTTTCTGCCCCTCGATTCTTACAAAAATTATCTGCATGAAACTTATACAACGAAAAAAACAAAGAACGAAAAATCGAAATAAATAAAAAAACAAACATACACGGAGAAAGAAACCAGTCCGGCGAAGAAGCTGGAATTACCTGTATAAATGTTGAAACGTGTCAATGATCAATATTTCAAAGGATTCCAGTCGAAAGGATGGCTTTTTTCACGCAACAGAAACTAAATTAAACCCATGTAAGAGGTATAAATTATGAAACAGATTGTGTAAGCAAGAGCGATGTTATTTTAAAAATTCTATTCTATTTCCTCTCCACATCAGCTCTCTTACATACTAGGAGAGAAAAAAAAATATATATATCCTCGAAATAACGAATTAGGTTAAAAGGGGAAAAAACAAGAGCGAGTTTTATAACCGCCCCGAGAATGAACGCATTTTCGCTCTTCTTTTAAAGAGGCACTTTTATGCTATCGAAAACAAGTTGATTACAATAAACCAATTTCCACCAATTGCGAGAAGAAAAAAAAAAGAGCAAGAAAGGAAAAAAAAAATAAAGAGGAGGAAAAAAAAAAGAAAAAAATGTTTTTCCTTTTCCTGCCGCTGACCTAAGGTAATTCCTAAACTTTCGGAGGTTTTTATTCTTTCTCCCCACAAATATGTCACACAGAGGATGTTTTAGAAAGTATCTGAAGCATTCAGGGAAGCAACTGGAGAAAAACGAACGGCGAAAAAAGAAAGATCAACGAGCGTCCCTTGCTCCGATATCAAAAATTTTGCAATATTCCCTTTGATGCTTCAAAGTATCCAATCTCAAAGTGTATCCTGATACCACTTTAGATGATAAGTGTTCGGTGTAAAAAGAAAAATATTCAAAACACCAAACGCAAAGACGAAGTCTTAAAAAGTGTAATAACAAAATACTGCTACATGACTCCTTTTTATTTGTATAAAAAAAAAAAGGAAAGGATAAAACCCCTTTTAATTCCGGGCTTTTAAACTTTCAAAGAATCTTGCGGGTAAAAATAGAAATTCAAGCGAGAAACTATGCGGCCGGACATTGAAGTTTAAGACGACAAAGGACTTTGAAGGTATTTAAATCTCCGCGTTGAAGGGAGGGGGAAAATCGTAAATCCGAAAAGTGACAAGACGAATAAAATTCAGCAATATTGATCCATAACCCTTTCCCCATGCTAACAACAAAGTGACCTCTTTTAATGGGCATTCCTATATACTGCACGACAACCGAAGCAGTAAATTTTAATCTGGAAATCGGGAATCAACAATTCCGAACTCATACCACGCTATTTTTTTATCACTGTAATGGAGATACATTCAACTATGGAGGTTTTTATTCCCCGCCATCTTGCTTCCCCGAAAAAAAAAAATTACCAACGTCGAATAACTCAATCTTATTGGATTTAGGAAATGAAACCTACGGGGGAAACAAAAACCCTCAAAAGACATCAAAATCCTTATACCGGTAGCTCTCAGGTAAATTTCTGCCCCCGGGGCCGTTGAGAGGAAACCCAGACTATTAGCAATAGTGGGCATTAACATTAACTATTAACAAGTAAATCTGCCGGGGAATGAGAATTGGGATTTGAAAAACCTCTCCTACTCTTCGGCTTATTGACTCTTTTTCGCGACTTTCCCCCTTTTCCCTACATCTCCGATTTAAAGGTAAACCTTGTTTACCGATTTCTTGGTTTATTTATTTACAGGTAGCTCCGAGCCGTATATCAAGTGTTTTAACAATGTAAACATTCCCTACATTTCTCGGAGAATCAAGGTTCTCCCTTTTTCCTTCTCTCTGTCTCTCTCTTTTCCTCTTAAAGCCTCTCAAATCATTTTAATTTTAAATTAAAAAGGTCGGAGAGAAGACATGCATTGCTCAAAGATGTTATTTTTGCTTTTGCCTGTTGCTATATTGCTGGCATAGTCGTGTTGTTGTTGTTGTTGTCTTCATCGTCGTTGTTTGTTGTTATTATCGCTACCGTTTCCGGGATGATTATTTACGAGTATTTTCTTTTTCCTTTGGGCAAAAGAATAAATCTGCAAGAACTTTTAGAATAAGGTAAGGAGAAAGAGAATGTAGGAGGAAGGAAGTAACTTGGTCGTCATTTTTCCCCCTTGATAATTTTACTTGGATTATCTTGTAGTTGGGATTCTGGGGGAAAATTGAAACTGAAAATCGTTTAAGAGAATGCTCCTGTTTTGGATAAAAGAAAAGTCAGCCTGTTGCTTCCTGCGTTTGTAGCACGAATACTCTTGGAATATTTGACTTATAGGTTAGTCGTTTAAAAAATGGCGAAATTTAACACTTGAACCTTCTTTCATGGGCCCAATGAAAAAGTCTTCGTCCATTCTTTCTACTATCTTCTTCTTAGAGTGCCTCCCCGCGACGCGGATTGGCGGTCATAATTGCTGGAGAGCTTGTTGCGCCGTGCAAGAGACCCTAACCGGATCGACTGTCTTGGGTCAAGCCACGGACATGATGGCTATACTATGGAGGTTAATGTGGTGGCTTTCCAACACCTTCCGCATCGCAGCACAGGAGCCATACCATCAGTCTTCGACTCTGCCTCCTGCTTTCTGGACTTAAGCCTAGCAAACTTTTACCGTCTTCAGCCTTAAGTCAGTAGGACTGCTGCGCCCTACCAGAACCTTTACTAGGTTTCTACCTCCCGGGTCAGAAGGAATCTGGTGCTCACCAATGGCAGGTGCGCCAAACCGGAAGCAGGACTTTCAATGTTCTTACCGACTAACCAAGCTTTTACTATAAAGATCGGCAATCACTAGAGCAATTTGATTAACACTTTCAGGCCACTTAAAGTCTGCAGGGAAAATTTATTTTTCTTTTTTGCAATGATGATTTACTAAAACAAATACTGTAATAGTTTCCTGTTACCTTCCGCATCATAGTTCTACAGTAACTTCTAATTTTTCCAGTCCTGCCTGTACAAGCCAACTCTCAAGCTCTAGGAATGACTATTCTCGAGAAGCTCAACCAAATAATAGTGGCACATTGTCCTGGTGCCCTTGGGAACAGTGGCCCATTACTGTCTCTTAACGTTGAGATAAGACTCTTTCCACACTGAGACTGCTATCTCCTGGATCAGAAAAAATCTAAAGCATGTTAAGGGCAGCTGCGCCAAACCCAGTGGTAACACGCTTAATTTCCACGGGTACTCAATGTCTTTAGTCTACCCTCTCTTTGCATCCACTTTTCGATATCGGAACCAGCTTCTTCCTGCTGTTTTGGATTATGTCGGAAACCCAACGTTTTGGACGTCTTGCTCTTGCTTCTCACTGTTAATCGCGGCCCTTATTGAGTTAACATCACCTCCAACCGCTCCTGGTCACATGCCTTACCAACTACCATTTTAGCTCTCCAATGAGCCTTTCCCCTACCCTTCTTTCCAGTAACTTAGCAATGTTAGTAGAGGCCTCCTCCTGAAGAATGTTTACTCAAGGCTCCTTCCTCCAAATTTTTACAGCTTTTTAACTAGTAGTCCTACAAAAAGAGCGGAGATTCCTTCGACCCCTAAGCTCTCCGTAACCGCGGGGGAGTGATTGCTACGCCACTGCTGCTTTCCCATTTTTCTTTGCTACTTTTGCCATTCTGCTACTTGGGATCAGTTCACCACGTTTATTCCACTCTGACCTGATGCAAATTGAATAAGATATCTCATTCTAAACTCAAAACTGATATACGGGAATGAATATAGGCGATGATCGCATATTTTCATTTAAAAGTAAAAAAAAAGAGAGAGAAAGTTCCATGCGAGCGGTTAAACTCATGCGAGCAAAGCAATCTGATGTGAAAATAAAGTTTCTGAAAAGCGAAAAAGAAATCATTATTAAAATGATAAAAGAAGGAAGTTTCCAACTGCTGTACGTCTACTGTGCGTGTCGTGTAATTTCGAGAAGCTTCCCAAACTTTCTTTTTTTTAAAAAAAAAAAAAAAAGTAGGGGAATAGATGAAACCAACTCCCGAGTTTACGTTTATTTATTTTTTTCTTCTTCTTCGTATTCTTCCCCACGACTAACTCATCCCTAGCAATAAATAATTAAGGAATTTAATGATAAATACAATATTAAAACGAAACAGAAGGATCCTAGGCAATAAAACGATTGTCAACTCCAGCGCTGTGGAAGTTAACGCCGGACAAAGTACAACCACAGACTGATATGGCGGCTTCATTAAACGAATAGATCCCACGGAATCGTTTCTACCCGTTTAAATATGAAATATTAATTGCGGTAAATGAACGAGAAAATTTTAATCCTAATGAACGATTATAAAAATGTGCCCATTATAAATCAGCTTTAAATTACTGTAAAAGCTCTCTTCCCTGGTTTAATCTTTTAAGAACTTTTTTTTAAATGCGAAAAATATTTCGACCTTACCATACGTTCCTTTTCAACGAACCGAATTCCGTTTGAATTTAAATTGCTCGGAATATATTATTATTCCCGCAAATTTTTATAAAAAAAAAATATGAATTTTATGAATGCAACAATAAAACAACTCCCAAGTTTTTCTTTTTCTTTCCTTCTCTTAAAATGAAAATCAATGAGACTCAGGTGCTTTCATTAGAAAACTGCGAAAAGTGTGGCTGAGATGGGGCTCTCCGGACTTTTTCTGTAACTTGAAGAAACTAATACGCAGTGGCGAAGTTAGAATTAAACTTCGTTTCCTTTTTCCTTCGCAGGGCTAATTAATTTGAGAAGAAATAAATTTCGAAAACCCGTGAGCGGTTTTAATGATTGTTTACGAGAAAGGAAAAGGGTTGGAGTGAAAAATTGCGTGACAATTTATGAGTGCGGGGAAATGAAGAAACACGAAATAATAAAGTTGGCACTTGAGGTATAAACGATAAAAGTTGGTCATATGAATGATTTTGATTAAGAAATATCCGTTAGGGTTGGAGGGGGGGTATTCGCTCCTGGAAAACAGTTATCATCGTTAATGTAAGGCACGAGCTGAAATTATAGCTTTCTGGGATTTCCTCAGCGAACAACGTATTCTTATGAATAAGGAAAAAATAAAAAATAAAACAAAAACTATTTTCCAATATATTTTTTTTGTGAATTTATACAAGGGAATGGATTTTCTTTCTTTTTTTACTTTTATCGTTGAATGATAAACTACGTTTTAAAGTTATTTCGAAAGTTTAGGTGGAGTATATTTTGTAAAATGGAGATATGTACGACGAATATTTGTGTTGGTTTTAATTTTCGGAATGGCGCAAAAGTGAAATTGATTTTAGCCTTCGAAAAATGAGAAAAAATACTTTTTAAAGAAATATAATGAGTGTATACTGATTCGAAATTAGGTAGTAGTTAAAAAGTGAAAAATTAGATAGAGGAGTTGTAGGTAAAGTCCCCAACTTTATCATGCGTAATAGCGACCATGGTTGTTCGCGAAAAATGATCTGCCACAGTTCAAGCCCTAAGAGCAGTTGCCAACTTGAAGCCGAGGTAAATCTGCAGAACTGTATTGGCAAGGAGAGCTTATGGCCTTTGCATGAGCCTAAAAAGAGAGAGCCACCAACTCTGTACATCGAAATCCTAGCTTCTCATTGGCTACGACCAAAATCATTTTCAAGTTACTTCGTTGATTGGTGGTGACGTCAGCTGCTCTGCGAAGACACTGGCTTCTTGAACAGGCAGTGTATCTAATGTTGCTGGTCTGTTTGAAGTTCCCTACTTGCTAACCACCAACCAAAATCGTCTGAAAAAATCAGTGTAGCGACACTTCTTCTTTAAATGCCCGCTCCTCGTCGGAGATTGGCGATCATCATGGCCAACCATTTATGATTTTATTAGGAATATCAAATAATGTGGTGACTTTCCATAATCTTCCACATCGCAGTACGGGAGCCATACCATTGATCCAACTCTGCTTTCCGGTATCTGAGCCTAGGCCTTGCCGAATACTACCATCTTCAGCCCTAGCTCAGTATTAGCGAAGCTGCTGCCCTGCACAAACTCAAAACCCTGAGAAGGGAGCTCACCACAGGGCAAGGACGCCATTCCTTGAGCAAGACAAAACATGCCTCACCGGTTACCGGGTAATGACACTAAAGCACGTTTATCAAAAGCAGTCCAAAAATCCAAACTACCGCTTCCTAAAAAAGGTTTTTAAAAAAGCACTTTCAGTGTAAACTTTTCAGTCTTAGCCACGACTCTCTTTCGACCTCAAATCCCGTTATTTTTACACGCGTCTCAAACTCTAATTTATATCCACGGCCATTAAAAACATTGTTAGCCGTGTCGCCGTTGAGCGGGAAAACATTACCGTCACGAAAACTATTCGGTTTTATCGAAAAGTTATGAATTTTAAAAGGGAAAATTTGTTAATTTAGTATATAAGTATATTAATTAAAGGGGAAAAGGGCCCTGACAACGAAAAAGCGACCCTTGTAATGGTTGTCCCATATACATGAAGTCGGTACATAGAAGATTACAAAATTGTTTCAAAATTTTTCGCTCCAACTTGAATGTAATCTTAAGTTATAATAATATAAAGTTTTCAACTTGTGTTTAAAATTTAAAATATTCGTGAAGTTCACTGACGTGGAAGGATGGAGAAACTTCAATGCCCTAAGCACAATGCGGTTAACTCTCTTTAGTAAAATTTCTAAAACCAATGAAATCTCTATTTGGTTTTTGACTTGGGAAACTGCTAAAGAAATGGGTTTTTAGAGCCGAAGCGAGATAAATAAATAATCAGATGATGGGTAAACTCCTGTGTTTTGATTTCTAACTTTCCCTCCCTCGTTTCCCAACTTTTATTTTTTCGCCCGCCCATCAACCCGGGACGTGGGACGTACATAATTCAACATCTCCCCGTCGCACGTTAAACACAATTGAATATATAGATTATTAAAAATAAAATATGTTTCATATATTCAAACTAAATTACCGTACGAAACAATAGCTGAAACCGGGTATCGTTCCAATCAAATTTATTTTTTCTTGAAATTTTATTGGGGAGTAATAATACATGGGCCGGGCGATATTGCTGAATCGACCATTGTGTCGCCTTTTTTTTTTTTATTGAGTAGCTAGGATTTACTTTGTTATTCTTTTGTATCCGAAAGTAAAAGGGCATCTTTGATCCTTCGGGTGGATTTAATTTATTGAGAGGCAGGTCAAAAGATTTTTTTTAGAGGTCGATGGAGGGATCAGCATTCTGAAAAATCGTAATGGTCGGGTTATTTAGAATGAGGGATGGAGGGAGGCGTCGCGTCGGGGAGATGAAGGAAGGTGAGATATTCGAGACAAAGGAAAGCAACAGGTCAAATGATAATTAAGGACGGAAGAAAGAAAACTGTGAATTAACAAAAAAAAATAGGTTGGATGATTTTTAACGGGAAAGAAAAATGGATGATTGATATAAAAGAGATTAGGGGCTGGATTGAGAAGAGTGAATATGGTTAACAGTTTTCATGACTTGATGGAGGGGAAGTAGGTGGAGGTGCTTGACGAATTTTAACATCGAATTCGAATTTTAGCGAAACTTATTATCCAGCGTTAAAGGCTTGAAAATTTATTGCCGCATCACAGAGCCATTTATTTATTTAATATTTTACATCGCCACTGCAACAAGAAATGTTGTTGGACGATGTCGGGATAAGTCAAAGAAAAAGGGCGTTTAAGATCCCTGAAACAAGTTACCGCAAGAATTAACTCATCCTTCGAATCTGTCGGAGGTAAACTCCTCTACACTGTAATACTTCTTTTCAATAAAATTTTTTATAAACTTCCAAACCAACCCTGGGTCACCGCCCTCCAATCTGATGTCCCCACTCGACCAGCATCTCTCTCACGGATTCCTCTCAACTGAACCGTGGCTTTCTATTGACCTAGGGCACGTTGGGTGGTTGCCCAGCACCAGCACCTAGAGACCCTAAATTAAAAGAGACTGGCAAACTGTCAGTCATCACAAAAATTGAGCTCCATATATTTTGTTTCAGTGTAATAGAAACTTAAATAAGTAAATGTAAAAGTTAAATAAGTAAAAATGTGTGACGATCATACGCTCAAATGGACAAAACAGAACAGTTCAAGATTAAGTATCATGGCGACTTCTGCAAGAACAATATTCGGCAGCCATGATGGTGAACTTACCCATCCAGATTCATGAAAATAGAAACTGTCACAGCGATCTTGGAGACTTTGTTCAAGGATTGTCTTTAATTAAGAGCTGTATTCACCATTATGGCTGCCGAATATTGTTCTTGTGGAAATCGAATTTTTATATTGGCTGACAGTTTCCCGGTCTATTTTACTTTAGGGTCTTTACCAGCACCCTCCTTGTAATCCTCGTTGATATGGCACACGTGTTGACGCTGAAAACACATGCTGTTGGGTTGATACTAAAAACTGTTGACATAAATAGTTGAAGATCATCTTTAGTTTCGAAGCTTGAGCTAAATCCCTGGATTCTGCTTATTTTAAAATTAATCGGTCTCTAGAATATTTTCATTAAACCAAAATCAAATAAAAAAATCAACAAACCCAACCTACTTTTCCTTTCATTTTGAAAAAACAAAGAAAAGAATTATCTAGCTCCATTGTCTCCGATATTCACTCTCTCTCATTTGAATGAACAAAACCAATTGTAAAATCCATTCACGCGAATGGAGCGAAGACGAATTTGTCGAATACTTTGAACAACATTAAGAGGAATTACATCCGCTAAACATTAATTACTACAACCTGCTTTTGCTTCATCATATACGCAAAACAGGAAAATCAATACGAGATAAAACATCATAATGAGCAGCATATTGTCCATTCAAGCTCGAATAGTTATCTGATTGTTCATACAGCGAACTGATCAAAGAGACCATTACCCCGGCTTTCAATATTTAATCTTCTTTTCCAGCCAGGGTCGCAATATTCATTTGCATACGTGTAAATATAAAAAAAAAAAATAACAAAACGGTGAAAGTTTTTTCCTCGCAACAAATTCAAAAAGCAATTTACGTAATTCCCGAAAAAAAAAAAATCGGATGATAGGGAGTAAATAAAAAAGTTAAGATGTCTACCTTCGCCCTTCGAAAAAAAAAAACTAAGGGGTAAATTTTATGGAGATATAAAAATGGTAACGTTAGTGATGGTAGCAGTTTATTGTCTTTATGAATTTCAAAACACGCATTGATCATCCGAAAAGCATTAAGCAGGGCTATATAAAACAACATTTACTAAATTGGAATACATAGATATTAGAACTATGAATGTAAAAAAACTAAGTTTTTATGCTTTAAACAGTGCCTTTACTTTTTATATTCTATGTAAACATGTCCCATGGGTTCGGGAATGTTCCGTCTTTTCTCATGAAAATTAAATGAAATACAGTGCCTCTCAAAAAAGAGAACTATTGTGAGTTTTTTTTTCCTTCTTGCGTATTCAAAAAGGTGAAATCCGATCGCTTCCCCGCGAGGAATGTCAAAAGACAAAAGGGAGGGAAAAGGGCGAAAAAAAAAGAGAGAAAAGAAATAAATTGCGAGGCGGAATTATTACATGATTCGTCGTGGAGAAGTGTACGGGTCGGGCCTAAAATTAAAGGAGTTTTTTTACTGGAGTTGGGTTGAGAACATGAGTTTGCTCTTGTTGGGCATAGCTTAGATCCCATGTTTATAATGAAACTGGGAGCAGTTCGGTGTCGATCAGCTGTTCTGGAAAACTGTTAACCGAAGTCGGTCATCAATGCCGAGGCAGCTGACACCCCCAGTCGTTGAAATAGCATATCCGAAGAAACTTTAAACTCGATAAAGCGTAATTCTTCTTTTTCTTTTTTCATCCTATATTCGTCCACTCCTGAACGAAGGTCTCTCTCAAACTTTCCCACACTTTCTTGTCTTGCGCTCTTTGCAAACATTTCAGTCCCGCCATCCTCTTAATGTCTTTTGTGGCCTACCGACGCTTCTTTTCGACGCTCGAGGTCTCCGTCTTACCATCCGTGCTGTCCACCTATCCGGATCCTCCCTGGCGACATGACCTGCCCATTGCCACTTATCTGTTGCAAGGCGTTGCGCAACATCATCCACCCTAGTCCGCATCTTTATTTCCTCATTGTGAAAACGGTCTCGTAGGCCCATACCAAGCATTAATCTTTCCATCGCTCTTTCCGTTATAAAAGCGTAACAAAAGGCTGTAAATGAGCTTACAAGGAAATAGGAAAATGCACTGCTGAAGAATCCGGGAATGTAACCGCTGTCAATGGCAAAGAGAATGCAACAATTGCCAGACTTTTTCAGAATGTCCGAGATTGCAAACCCAATGTTACTTGGCTCATTGATAGACTCACATATCTAAATGGGTTTATAGGGTCTGTTCGGAAAGTCTGACGTTCGGGAACAAAACAAAACAAATAAATGTATTGTCATTGTGAAAAAATATATCATGGAGAATGTTGAATAAAAATCAAAAATAAATATTAAATCATTGAACAAACAATCTAACAGGGTCTGAAGCTCTACTGCTGCATCATAGAGACCCCAGGCAAGAGTTCCACTACGGCAAGTCTATCCTGGCAAGTGCCCTCCTAGTCGGAAACTTATAAATGACCCCATCCCCAGACAAATTGTCTCCGTAAGAAGCTAGAATCTTCCTAGTAGCCTTTTAAAGTTGTAAGTCCACCTTCCAGAACCTGTCTCGTCATCTTAGGCGGGTGCTGAAGCACTAAACGCCCTTTTACTGAATCCAGAGTGCTTTATTTTCAAAGACCAACTTCTCTGCGACCAACGCATATTACTTTCTGCGCTCAGACGGTCAAATTACACGTATCATAGCCATTAGCAGTCGTTGGATGACTTACAGCATTATATGCGGTAAACTTTTCTTGTACGGTATTTAGAGAAAATTCGAGTAGGAAGAATACGCCTCAAAGAGTGTAGACACCGGTTTCCACTCTAAATCTGTGCAGCAACCTCTCTACTAACATTGTCGCTCGTGACGAGGGACGTCGCCCAAATAATGAAAATGAAAAAGAAAAGGTCACGGGCCATATTCAAGAATAGCTTGCCTCTTCGCATCTCGGGATTGATTACCTGTCTCCGTTTTTAATCACCAATACCAACTCTTAATATCTCGGAACGAAAATATTTCTTAACTTAAAAACTTATTCAACTAGCAATTTCAATAACTCGCTAACGTCCAGACACTTAAAAAAAATACGAGATCAAATGTCCAATCTTTTCCGAAGAAAAATATCATCTTTCCACATAAAATTTCAAGAAAAAAGGATTAATTTGATCTTTAAGTATGTGCTTTGATACGCACTTGAAAAGTCCCGTCATTGGTTTAACAAAGGGATAGGAAAAAGAAAATCGTCTTCAACGACTCGTTATCCCAAAACCATAATTCACTGCTCTCATAACCGAAGTTCCAAGAACGATTTAAAAAAAAAAATCATAGAAAAATAGCGACCGATTCAAATTTACCGGAAAATTTTAAGAGAGGAAAAAAAAAAAGAAGAAATGAACCGGCTGGATCTACAGTAGTTTTCATATAGAACCAAATCGTATTATTACACTAGACGAACTGTAACAAAGCCAATCGGAACTAATTCGTAGAACCATTTAAAACCAAAAGGGCTGACTGATTTATCGAGGATAAATAGAATAACGTGATGTTAACTCAATCTAAGCGAATTTTCCGGATTGTTTATAAGAAGTTTTTATTTCGAGAAAGACTTTAGCGTGTGGGAGGATGATTTTAATGGTACGGAAGGAAGTCGTAGTTGTCGACGACGGCGTCGACGATGATGATGAGAAGGAAAAAAAGGAAAAGAGGATGGAAAAAAAAAACGGGCGACTTGCTTAAAAAGCTGAGCACCGCTGAAAAACTTAAACTTTGTATGTATTCATAAATAATGCCTGCTACACTTGATGAACCTTATAAATTTTTAAAATCGGATTCGTCCCAGAGGATATTTTAAGAAGTTTCCATCAACCTACTGTTCGCTGCATTGGGAATTCACCAGAATGTTCTTTTAGGACAGATTTTGCTGAAATATTAACGATAAGGAAAAATTGATGAGGAATTTCCTCTTGTAAAGCTTCGATGCATTTTCAGTTCGTGTATTTTGTAAGATGAATATACAGTATGGATGTTCGTGTGAACATGATTCGCAATCACGTAAACGATTTTTTTTTTTAGAGGTTCAGAGAATGTTTTTTAGTGCATTGGTGCAACGAGTGGCAGCTGCGACAGGAGATACAGGGAAAAAGAAATCGCTTATAAAGTGGCATGATCTATCCATTGCAACTTGAACTTTGCTGCGTGCAAAGTTAAAAATTAAAAATTTTAAAGAAAAAATATCAACAAATCAGCCATGAAATATCAAGTGATAATTAATGATCTCCCAAAAACCGTTGATCTGACGATGTATGAAGACGGCCCAAGAGTGTGGGTGAGGCAAAGGTTTAGGCGTGGGCGGCGGTAAGTTGAAAGAAGAAGATAGCGCACGATTTTGCTTGCAATCCCTCTTCAAAAACACAAATAAAAAAAAATCTCAAAATTATTTTTTTTCACACCTGTGGAATTTTGTTACATTCCAGTCACTAATCCCAATTGGGACTTATAAAAAACTTTTTGCAGAGGGGGGGAAAAAAAAGAAAGAAAAAATTGATATGCTACTCAAACCTGAATCTCTCAAATCCTTAAATCTTTTTTTTCCTTGAAACTAAATTTCTTTATAAAAACGTGTCACAATAACGCCGTATATTTCTTACATGTTACACACAATCCCAAAATTTTTTTAAAAAAAAGAGAGAGAAGGGAAACAAAAATATCTTTTATATAATACAAATTCGTTAGGAAATGTAAGAATCTCTCTCTCTAAAAAAAAAAAAGCAAATTATACGAAAGAGAGCATTACTATATTGTATTTTCGAAATTGAAATATTTTAGATACAGCCGAGTACTTCATTCCTTCGGTTTCTTTTTAGTGAGAAGGGGGGGGATATAGGATTTTTCTTTTTGTTCATTCTACTATCGGTTTTAGCATGTCTTGAGGTTATATCCATTTCCATACTGTGATTTCAAAAAAAAAAAAAAAAAAAAAAAAAAAAAAAAAAAAAAATGATATTTTCTGAGTTGAATCAGAATAAAAAAAAATTGAATAGAAAAAACAACAGGAAAAAAGATTTGCCTGAAATTATAATGGCGAACAAAAAAAGGTTATTACAATAAATAAGAAGTAACGATTGTTTTAATACAAGCCTAGGTTGTTTTCGTGTTAATGGAATGTAAATAAAAATAAAACTTATAAGTCCTGTTGAAACTGATAACAGGGAAGGAAGGGTTCAACGTAGAAGGGGGTGGAAGGGGCGAGAAAAACTTTACCATTTTTAGGGGTTGACCAAAACTTTCAAACGTCCGATTGAATGCGTGATTTTGTGCCGTTTCGATTATTTACACGCCATTAGAAAATGGAAACTGAGAGAAAATGGGAAAACGAGATGTCATTTTTAGTCGACTGAATTTTACTTGTCACTTTTTATTTAAAATAGAATAATAGAAAGAAGAGGGGAGTGAGGGGGATCGAATCCTGATTCATTCGTAGGTCACGCATTCGATTGACTAAATAACGCAACCATTTCATTTCTTTGCATTTTCCTTTTTTTTTTTTTTTACAAGCGGTAAACTTTTTTATCGGGTCAAGGTCGTTTCGCGCCATCTGGCAAAAGAGAGAGAGAGAGAGAGAGAGAGAGAGAGAGAGAGAGAGAGAGAGAGAGAGAGAGAGAGAGAGAGAGAGAGAGAGAGAGAGAGAGAGAGAGACCAGCTGAAAGCTCCCTGATGCAATTTTCATAAGAAAAATTGAATAATCTATTGAATGCACAATACTGACCTAAAAAAAAAAAAAAGAAATCAAAGTTACGAAAAGAAAATTCAATGAAAGTCTACTTAACATCAAACACAATGGAATTAAAAAAAAAAAAGTGGATGGATTTTGAATATGAGACCACTTGATTTCTCAAGTAAAACGACATGCGACCGATTGCTGATTAACTTTGAAAAAAAAAAAACGTGAAATAAAAATGAAAAGAAATGGCTGGCTTATTTTTCTTTCATTAACTAGGTCTCTTTTATTATGTTATAAAATGAAAACGGGAAACCCGTAATGTAAAATGATTATTATTTTTGATTTTTAACCATATTAAATTCATATTTTTTCATTTTTCTAAAAGATCGTTTAAGGCATTGCAAAGTCATAATGTCCGATTTGCACGTTTAACTCTCAATATTATGAAAATAAAGATAAGTTTAATATTCCGCACGCAAACAAATGAAAATACTGTAATATAAAAAAAGGGAGACATTTCGATTTTTCTTTAGCACAGCTGAGTTTTTTTTTTTTTTTGCATACGTTGATTGAGATTAGTTTGTTTATTAATGATTGTTTGATGGCTGGCTTGAAGATTTGGCGTCAGTAATTTTTGGGAGCTCTTTGATTGAGTAGGGCTGGTTCTCACGGCTAAGACGAGTTGATGGAAATGATGAACAGCAGAAGAATGAGAAAAGAAAAATACATTTAAAGGTGGATTCGTAGCTACGAGTGGGCATGCAACTTCTTGACCTCGGATATGAACTCGAGCTTGAGTAGGAGCCCAATTTCAAGTATCCACGAGCATGGCTTAAGGCCAATGCTGGCAGGAGTTGTCACTCAACCAGAACAAATAAGTTTGGGACCAAAAAGGATTAAAGTGCAACAATTAATTGTGGCTGCCAGAACACTCATATTAATTTGTTTGCATTTAAAGATTTGTTTGCCTTCAAGACCTTGGCCATCTAGACCTTGACCATCCTAGGGACCTTGGTCCCTATCCCGCCGTTCCAAGTTAATTATTTACAATTCCATAGTACTTCTCATAGCTTCTCCGAAATATTTGCAGGGTTCTTATAATTCTTCACCTGGGCACGCACTGAAAATTCATATTTTTGTTTCATCTCCTTGCCCAAGTTTTGGAATGGCCCATTTTCCCAACTGATATAAAGCCAACTGACTTCTCATTCCTGTTAACTTGCTGCTAACTGTATCTTTATTTAGACACATATAATTTTTTTTATAATGGAAAAAAAGCAAACAAAAACAGTAAGGTAAAAAAAAATTTCATTTAAATATTTTTATACTAAACGGGAAGCTTGTAAAAATATACATGGTATATGGAGTAGTGTAAGCAGTGTTTCCTCATCACAGCACACACTCAACTTTTCTTCCGTCTTGCTGATTCGTGTGATTTGCATAATTTATAATGGGGAGAAACCTTCAACTGGGTCAAATAGAGGTTTAAAAAATTGGCAACGTGAAAAAAATTTTTTTTCCCTCCTTCGTTATTTCCTCTGTGACTCGTTCAAAAAAAAAATTAAGAACACTTTTAAGAAAAAAAATTTAATTTTTTTTAAAGCTAACTCGTTTTTGAAAACTTTGTATCATTTTCGTGAATAATACAAACCGGGTCTTCCCCTCCGATGAACAAAAAAAAGAGATTGATTTTCTTTACTGCGAAAATTTGTACGTTTATAGTCTAAGATAATGGGAAAAATACTTTTTTTCCACTCGTTTTAAAATAGCTTGACAGTAAAGGGGGCAAGGGAGGGAAAAAAAGTAGACAACCTTATTTCCCTTCCTCTCGGTTTTAAAACGCTTTGGGAGAAATATTTTAAAGCCGTTCCGCTACTTTGGGACAAAGGCATTTTCGCACACGTCGCTGAAGACCGAGTCGCATACTAAGTTGCTACTTTTTAATAAAAAAAAAATAAGTAATCTCCAACAAACAACCCTCCCCGACAACATTATTTAGGATATGTCAGGTTTGATATTTAGCTGCGATATTGATTAGCCTGGATGAAAATCAAATCGGTGGTGGAGAGGGAAAAAAAATTGCGGGCTGGAGAATATTTGCGGGTATGGCATCACTTTTGAATGATGAGAAGTCGCGATTACACTTCAAAAATGAATAAATATTCGAATGAAACGTTTGCACTTTCGAAGTCATGATCGTCGTAAAAAGCTCTGAAACTGTCGAGATAACGTTGATATTTATTGCTATGTTTTCTACATAAAACACAACCATTTAACGAAAACATCATGTATGCATTACAAAAAAAAAAAGTTCAGAGGAGGGAGACAAATCACGGAATGGAGTCTCTGCAGAATAGTAAATATGGTGGAATGATCTTAGTCCGGGACAGAATGAAATCAGTTCATTTTGGGGAGTTTAATAAAAATTTAAATTGATTTTTATTCCGTTCTGAATAAGGAGATCAGAAGGGAAATAGTTCTTTTCTAGTTTTTGACTGTGTCTACTAATCTATGACTTTACATGGCCTAAAGCCATGTGAGGACCACCAACCTCTTTTGCTGTCAGTCAATCGAGTTTCCCATCTCTCAGGAGTAAGTAACCGTTTTCGGCTCCAGAGGATCTGGAAGATAAATACTATCATCTTAGATATTTCTGCTATTTACATTGAGACGTTCTCGTACCGGATATTATTGAGTAAGCCATTGATTTCCAAGCCATTCAACAGTAAAGTAATCTAGAGGCTGCATTCAAAACTTTTCCGCACCGCATCCTTGTTTTAATTTTTCTTGCAGACCACTGGCTATGTCAATCTTCCTGGCAGACTTCCTTCTGAAGGGCTGCTGATTTAAGGCCAATGTCGGCTCGACTATTTTTTACTGAGCTGATTTTTTACTATTTTTTGCTTCTACCAACTTACCAGCGATGTCCACCCTTTCAAATCTTTCCAGCTTCATCGCCTCATCATGTCTTTCAAGATACTGCCAGGCAGACGTTGTGCAACATCATCCATTCTAATCCACATCTACGGCTTTAGAGACTGAAGCTTAATCGCCACATCGCAGATTCCCTTCCAGAAGGCTCTATCCTGTCAGGTGGCTCACAACTCGGGGACTGCTAATGACCCGCATCCTTTGATACCTCTTGTCCTCCTAACGAAGCCGCGGTCTACTCTGAGGTCTTGGACAGTCACCCCAAAACGAGGAGCGTGCGCTACTTGTCCCACCACTGAAGCCGACGAACTTATATCGTACCAGTGAGCCTGCAGATCTCTCCATTCGAGCGCATCCTTAAAGACCCCGTCGTCGGATCTCTCTTTGGCCCCAAAAAATCCTAATTATCTTTGGCCTCAAATCCTAATTTTTTACACTTACTAGAACCAAAAAAAATTACTCCTTTGATACCTCCAACAATTCGTCATCTTCCTTCAAAAAAAAAATCAAGCATCAAACCTCCACGAGCGCAGTGCGGCCATTTCCATTTTTAACCGAACCTCCTCCCCCTGAAAAAGTCACTCATTCTAATTTTATATCACGACTCCATGGTCAACTATAAAGAAAAATAATGTAAAGTTTAGAGTCCTCCAAATACAACTGGACCCTCGCCAAATAATAATGTTCTTTACAGTTTTCCTGTTTTTTCGGTCTTTTCTTTTAGCTTTTATTTTAATTACATCTCTACCCCCTCCGATAAACGGGTTGGCAGAGAAAAAGCGATGACAATATCTATTGTTGGTCAAGCAGGGAGAAAGATTCAAAGCTGTAATTCATACGTGATAATGTTCCGGCAAATATCCATACGAGCGCAACGGGGCCCGATTCAGATAACGTCATCCTTTGACTTACGGGCCGCAGTCTTTCTCGCTCAGCCAAACTCTTTCTTTGCTTTTATGAGGGGAAAAAAAATCGTCTCGATAAATCAGTACCGAAAAAAAAAGTATCAATTAATATATTTTTATTGCCGTAATAACGCACACACAGAGAAAAAGGAAAAAAAAAATGAAGAGGGAATATCTTCTATGAAAATCGATACGATAGCTGATAAAATGTGTATTAAAATACAGGAAAGAAGAAAATCAGACACATTGTCGATGTTAGTATCTCAATATAAAATTGACGGCTTCCATTTTTCATTTTTATCGTTTAGAAAAGAAGAGTATGATTGATTGAAACATTTGAAAATATAGAAAGAAAATCCGATAAATCTAAAAGAAAAAGATTCAAAGTCAACCTGTTGAAAATGGGTTTCGCTCTAAAAATAACTCGTTCAGCCATTCTCTCCCCCTTTTTTCGATTCCTTTTTAATTATGCTTGATGCTCCTCGCCCCATTATCAAAAATCCCGATAATAAAAAAAAATTGAACGAGATCTTCATATATGGGCCACACCCTTTTTTAAAGGATTAAAACCCGCCGAGTTAAATTCATCCTTAACCACGTCTAGCATGGAAAAGCCTAGGCGATTACAATGAAAACCAGGACGAAATCTCCCTCCCCGATTCGAATGAATAATGCACATCACCATCGGTTTCGGGAATCACATGATTCGAAGTAATTAGTCTGTTTAAAGACTATTCAAGTTTTGATTTATAATCTCAAGTCTTTTCGGGCATTGAAATGGCCGGGTCACGAATGTTTCTCGGGGAAATCGCGGACTAATCTTTTTAAGGTCGCGTAACTTATTCTTCGATTTTCCCTTACGCACAAATTCGGGATTTCTTTGACGCAAGGTGAAAAATAAGTTGGAAATAAATGATCAAGTCCGAGCAATTGGTAGATCGTGTTTTCTTTCCTTATTAAAATGTTCCGTCAGGAGGTAAAAGTTTGCGTTAAATTTCCGGAGTTTTTTCCTCCCTTTCAATCCCCTAAGGTGCGCAAAATAAACAGGATGATGACATTACTTATTGTTAGAGTATTATTATATTCCAAAACAAAAACAAATTTATCTCGTAGTTCCCTTTTCAAGAGGGAGAGGGGTAAAAAATAAAAATGCTTTGTTTCTCAAGCTTATTTTCATACGTAGCTTATAACGGCATGTTGCATTTAAGATGTAATTATGAAAATTCTTTCAGTTTATGTTTAACTGAGCATGCTTACACACAATGCCCACTTGAGATATAACAGGATATATCAAGAGGCTCTCTATATACGTGGTGCTAGAGAATATAAATTGAAGCCCTTTTAGTTTGTTGACGATAATCAAGCGAAATGAGTTAATTGAAATCAATTAAGGGGTTGGTGCTTGGATTGATTGGGCTGAGAATCCCATCTCAACTGAATATTAGTTATTGAACTTGAAATATTCCCCAAATTTCGGGATTTTAGGGGCGGTTGAGAGAAAAAATAAGGATTCTTTAGGGAATTGTTAAAGTCAAAATATATTTTTTTCAGTTTTTTGTTTCAAGAAATTTTTTCAGTATTTTTATTGTAAAATAAATCTTTTGATAATTTTTTCTATTCGGACAAATCCTTTGATGATTTTTTCTATTCAAACAAATCTTTTGATGATTTTTTCTATTCGAACAAATCTCTTGATGCATTTTTCTAAATCTTTTGATGATTTTTTTTATTCGAACAAATCTTTTGATAATTTTTTCTATTCGAACAAATCTTTTGATGATTTTTTCTATTCGAACAAATCTTTTGATAATTTTTTCTGGTTGAACAAATCTTTTAAAATATTTTGATCATTTTTTCTTGTGGAACAAATTTTTTTAAAGAAAAATATTTTAAATCAACAGAATTATTTCCGCCAAAAATTTTTTTGTAAAAACTAAGGTAAAGCTAAAGTAAGAATATTTAGGCCAGAAGTTTTTTTCAGACCTTTTTCCATTAAATGGGCTTCAAATATTTACAAGAATGTTTTTTTTTTTCGGTAGGAAATTATACTAAAACGTTTACTGGCGACTGGCAAGAAATATTTGTAGCAATTTTCTTGGCTAAAAATTTTCTCAAACATTTTCTGAATCAAAGATTTTTTAAAACTTTTTCTCAAAATTTTCTGAAGCAAGAAATTTTCTACAATTTTCGATTGGAGAGGAGCCTCTCTTAAAAATTTTTCTTAGCAAAAAGTATTTACTGGAATTATGGGAAGAGATAGACAAAAAGTTCTTCCTCTAAGAAAAAAAAAATTTTTTTTAGAGGCGTGCGATCACTTCTATAGGAAAGAAGCTGCTAAGCTGTTGTTCGACTCAGCCGCAACATCACAGGGAGAACAACGACCGTCAAGCCCAACTGAGCAGAAATCAAGCCCACGTTTTTCCTCTTTCTCTCCCTTTGATTTTAAGGCGGCGATCGTAAGACTTCACCCGTACACAATTTATCCCTAAAAAATTTAAAAAGAAATTTTTCTCCAAGTTATTGTCGTAACAATAATGGCCGATTAAATAATAAGAAACCGAGTATTAAAATATGAGGATGGTAAACAGTGCAAAAGAGCTATGAAATTCAATAACAGGCAAATGTACACTTAGATTTAATGACGCCATAAAATTCGCCTGTAGTGAGCGTTTTATTACGTTTTATAATCGGAGCGATGAAAATCAGATGTTAAATTTTGTCATCCGGCAAATCTCATCAGTTGCACGGTCTAAATAGTTGTTAAAAGTTTGCCGTTGCCCCATACCCCGCCTCTCCCCTTCTTTTTTCCTCCCTTTACCCCAGGTCCCCCCCTCTTTTCCTGTTTCGCAAGAATTTCTCAGAGCTTTAAGAAATTTTTGAAATTCCTTTCGCTCGAGTGTGAAAAATGACGTTATTTTATGAGCCGAGGAGAAGTTAATATTAAATTTAGTCGCGGGGGACATTATATATTTTTTTTCTTCTTTAAACTGCCTTGACTGATGTAGTGTACACGATTTTTCGATGCAACGTGGTTAATCGATTTTCTTTGGGTGTAATCGATTCTCGATGATTTCGATTTCTTATTCCCCCGATGGGATTTATTTCCGTTGTTCGGTGTTGAACTCGTGGTAATTTTTTTTTTCCTTTTCATTATTATTACGTTTGCCATTTCATGCTAACGTTCGTATTTAATTTGCCTTTTCCTCGCTTTTACCTTTGTCATACAAAGAACTACGCTACCATCAACAATACAAACAAACTGTTAGATTAGTTTTCGCGATGAAATCCCCGTGCCTAAGAGGGAAATTACTCTCAGTGAAAATCTATATGATAATTTTCTTGATTATGTTAACCAACTTTTCATCTACACCGGGAAAAGCCCTTTATGGATTAATTTAAAGTAAAATGCCTGTAAAATTTTACCTGTTCCGTTATTATTTAATTTACTTTTAATTATTTATTCTAATTTTCTTAACGGATAATCGGTGGCTGATTTTTGGGGAGATTCATTTTGAAAAAGATTGAAGAACTAGGAATTATGCCGCTTAACTTTTTGCCAGCCTGAGCTTTTTTTCATTGTCGGAGGGCCAGCAAATTATTATTAGCATTTTTACTGTCAAGAAATTTTCCTAAACAATATTTAAGTCAAGATTTTCTTATAGTCACTTCTTAAAATTTTCTGATGCCAAGAAATTGTTTTTAGAATCTTTGGAGAAAAATCACTGGGAATCTTTCATTTGTCAACAGAATTCAATACATAGATTTTTGTCAGAAAGTATTTGCTATAATTTTGGGAAACAAGAAAATAAACTTCTATTTATTTTTTTCAAAAAAAAAAAAATTTAAATGGCTTTTTTGAGCCCCCCAGAAGAAAAAGGCTGCTAAGCTGTTGTTGCACTACTAGATGCTCCAGGACACGTGGACGGGCAAGAACAAAAGAAAGCTTCCGCGAACATTACAATGCTAAGCAATTCTTATTACCAGCCCATGGCTACAAACTCACATTTAAATTATTTTTTTTTAAAAAAATTCCGTTAAAAATGAAAATAACACAGCAATATATTCACTCTTGCAAACATTTTTTGTTGAACAATGTAATTAAAAAAATTTAACAAATTTTCTTACCGGATCTTTAAATAAATATTTTTTTAACCAACCCAAGGTGTATTAAATTTTATTAAAAAAGATGAAAAAAAAAAAAAACAACACATCAGTTATTTATAATTATAGCTCATGGTCGTTTTGCAGCAGCAACAGCAGTCAGCACATTGTGGTTATATCGCCTGCGGAATTATTCCCCCATCTTTCTAATTTCTTATCCTCCGTCCCCGCATTTTTTTTCTCAACAATATGATTTTTTTTTTCGAGGACAATTTTTTTTTCTCCTTCCTGATGAGCATCGTTCTTTATTAATGAATTCACATTTTATTAGGTCGAGGATGTAACCTGCCATGAAATATTTAACTTCACGAACCCAGAGGTAATAAATCCTAAAGATTTTAATTTAAAATTCATTATTAATGAATCCGCGACTTAATCTGAAGCGGAATTTTCTTGCAACTGGTTATAATCAGCCTTTCTACAGCATATTAAATAAAAATTGCATGCAACACCACCACCAGAAAACGGTTTTGCTTTACATGCATTCCAAAAGGATTACTATTTACTTTTTCCCTCCTGCTTCCTCCCTCCCCTTTCGGCCGCCCCCGCTTTTCATTACCGGAGGATGAACCGTGAGGAAAATTTACCACAGATATGTGGTCAGGATTCCGAATCCTCCCCTGTTTTAGCCCAGGAGCAGATGTTATACAGAAAAGAGCGCAGTGCGGACGTATAGTAATATTTCATCACAACAAAGCAAAAGGTTTCGATTCTCATATGCAATAATGCATGAATTATTCATGAATCATTCATGCGTGCATATTTTTGCCCCCCATTTTTTTTTTTTTTTTTTTTTAAAGAATGATTCGTGTAGATGATATGTCGAGTGGCTTATTCTCTAAATCCGTTTATTAATTTTTTTTATTTCACTTAAGAAATTCAAAAAAAAAGAGAAAGAAAGGGGGAAAATTTTTCGCAAAGGAAAATCGTCGAGAGATACACACCGACATTATGCAAACATTCAAACTTCATTCATTCCTTCTTCCCGTAAGGAAAACGCCTTCTCTTAAAATCACCGAGACGGATTCTAAGCACGTCGATTTCATCCTGTTTACGTTCCCAGTTTGATGAAATTAGGATTCCTTTATTTATTTACATTTTTTTTTTACATATACTAAAAATTTGACAAAAGTGAAAGTCCTTTCATATGAATAAAGAAGAAAAGGGAGGTTGTAAAAAACCCAGGGGCTTCCTTCCTGTTTGGTTTAAAACAGAGGCAGAAAAAGAAAATGAAAAGGGAGGGAGGGGGGTTGGATTTAAACAGACGTCGGCAGGAAGAGAGAGAGAGAGGAGAGAGAAGGGGAAATTTTAATTTGCAATGCGTTTCTAACAATGAATAAATAAAACAGGAAATTTCGCAATACGCACCACATAAGAGAGGGATCCCTTAACAACGCTAAGACCTGAGTATATACACATAATTTGAAATTCACAAAACCTCAGATATTTCACGCGTGCGCCAAACATCAAAATCATTATCTCCAAGATGGATAAAATTTATAAGGCTTTAATTAAGGAAAACTCCTTGTTTTTTTTTTTTTGCTCCGTTACTAAAAAAAAAAAAACTTATACCGCGATTTAATATTCACGAGTTAATTAAAATGCATACGTTCATTTTAATTTTTACCAAGTAAAATTAGGAATTTTGTATCAACAGAAACGGACTTAGTCATTTACGAATTTTGCTGCGAAAGCGGTAACAAAAAAAAAAAAGAGATTGAAACCATAAGATATTTATTAGACCCGAATAAAGCTCCACATACGGAGGTTTTCCCCCTCTATTTTAGCGTAAAAAAAAAGATAAGCCGTTTTAAGGGAAGAAGGTTTACAACGCGAATCTTCTAAACGTTTAATCCCTTTTTTTTTTTGAAAAAATTTTGCTTTACAAAAAAAAAAAGAATGAGAAGTTATGATGATATAAAATTCTGTTTGCAAAAAAAATATTTTAATACAATTAGGAATGGATTTTTGAATGTAAATATTTAACACGGTTTGAAAAAAACTTCTTGTTAGCAGGTGAAAATTTTTTCATACATCCTCAGTTCTATTCGATTTCATGAACTGTACAATCAGTGGCGTGGCAATGTTAGAGGTGTCCCCTTCCCCCTTCCGCAGAGGTCCCTTCCTCGATTTTTAACAGCATCTTATCTATAAGATGCCCCAAGGATCTTAGCCGGGGCCGCTGTTGATCAACACTTAAGTTGGGCTTAGGCTTAGGTTGGCCAGTCCCGCAGACTCTTGACGGGGCATGGTGCGTGCTTACTAGAAGATTTCAAGTTAACCCAAACGACATGTCCTTCCAGAAGTCTAAGACTCAGAGGGCGTCTATCCAGAACTCTTCTTTCCACCCCCATGGAGAGACACATGCAAAATAAGCCCCAAAATATTTCTCTTCCCATACCGTAATTTTCAAAACCCAAAACTTTCCCTATTGAAAGATCAAAAAATCTCACACATTTCTCTAAAAAAATTAGTTCAATCAAACTAAACCTTTTAACTTTTCCAAACCATTCAACCTCGACCTCAAATTTCCCTAAACCCTCAACTATTTTTGGAGCCGCTAAACGACAACTGATATTAATTGT
Source organism: Liposcelis brunnea (assembly GCA_023512825.1). NCBI lineage: Eukaryota > Metazoa > Arthropoda > Insecta > Psocodea > Liposcelididae > Liposcelis > Liposcelis brunnea. The sequence goes on from CM042073.1 coordinate 18,595,124, forward strand.
GGCGATGGTTAGCGACATTTGCAAACGGTGATTACAGAATAAACACGATAATTTAACAGACAAGACAACAGAAACAGACATAATTTAATTATCTGTTTAACCCCGACAAAGAGAAACAAAGCGTATAGCCAACAGGGCTTCCTATGATTCCAGGAGTTGAGGTAGGCGATTTCCATGTTATAAAGCATTAGATTACGACGCCTTCGGCTCTACTTTGAGATCAAGTAGGCCTTGCTCGCTGAGTACACTAATCTGAGTAATTAACTTCCTTTATTATTCAGAGAAATGAAGTAAGCGAGATGAAATGATTGCATTACTTTGATTTACCATTCGGTACCTTTTACTAACTACATCCAGATGCTTAAAAGCAACAATGCATTGTGTTTTAAATTAATATTTCCAAGTAAGCCAACAAAGATCAAAATCGTCTTCCTTAAGAGGATTCTATTAAAATTAATGTTTCGCTTCTTAACCAAACAAGAAATTAATTCCGCAGTGTTATGCTCTTTTATTATGAAGCTTTAAGTGATCTGTAAATCCGAGATCACCGTAAATTAAGATGAAAACCTTTCTCCCCTTTTCGTTTTATTATCAAGGAGCAATCCACAGATCCGCTGGGGGGAAAAAAATAAGCTTTCGTTTTTGCGGGTTTTAAAATGATTTCCTTTTTTCTGGCTGTGAAAATTCCCTAGTAAATGGTGAGAGGAGTCAAGCTGGGTTATTCGTGACCGGTAATTCAGCGATTCTTCACACGATGCACGGCACCGGGGTTCGTAAATCTTGATTCCAAATGTCGTCTTGATATATATAAAAATAATAATAAAAGAAACTTTCACAAATGACTTTTCGAATCTTCCTTCCAAGAAAATATTTATAAAAATGAATGAAATATGAAGATATACTTTTTTACCCCGTATGGATTTTTTTTATTTAAAAATTCAACAAGATAAATGTTCGGTGGTTAAAAGCCAATGGAAATTAAGTAAGGAATAAAACTCCCGGATATATTTCTACGTGACATATAACAAGAAAAATAAAAAGTACAACAGATAAAATGTTGCTTTTGACGAATATTATTCAACGTTACACAAGCAACCAAGCCTATTTTTCTCTTTTCGTCGTATTCCCATGAGCCGGAAAACCATGTTATCCAAGTCGTAAAACGAAAACACGTTTTTAGTACTGGAAAAAAAGTTTTAAGGATTATATTAGCCTGATCGAAAACAGTTAGAAAGGGGAAGAAGTGAAACTTTTTTAAAGTCCGTACGGTTTCGAAGAAAACCTAAAATGATTTTCTTCTTAAGTTTTCCTTGGTTGAGAAGAAGTAACGTGCGAGGAAATCTCTAGGGTGTGCAATGTTGATTTACGGTAACTTACTAATTTCTGGGTTGCAACTTAATGCATAAACAGAACTGCAAACCCCTTGAGGCAAACAGCAATTCCTTGCATGCAGCCCTTTGTTCGCATGATTACGAGCTATGTGGGTATTGACGCGGGATATTGTAAACATTAGGATTTATAGGATAAAGTAAATCGTATTTTCTTTGTCCTCCTGCATCTTTAATCCGTGAAGTTTTTGAGTAGTAATTCTTGAAGATGCAGCAAGCGGGATGAAAGTAATAGCCAAAGCAGAGAAAGCGAATTTCACACAGGTTTCAGAAATAAAGGAAGGAAAAAAGTGCAAGGTACTTTTCAGATTGGTCGCTTTCCCGGATTGCTCCGCCGAAGATCGAGTTTTTAAAAAAGTAGTAGAACCAGCAGAAGAAATAAGGTGAATATTACCTAATTCGGTATCTTGGATCCATCCTCAAGAGCAGCAATGCATGACATTACAGAGAGGGAGGTCGTCGGTGGTATTCAGCGTAGAGACCGATGTCAATATCTTTGGTAGTATTCTCTGGAGTAGAACCAGAAGAACCAGTAAAACCAGTAGAAGAAATGAGGTTCAGGAATATTACGGAATTTTAGTATTTTAGATTCCTTTTCACCTCAAGAGCGACAATGATATAACACGAGATATAACACGAAGGGAGGGGAAACGCTCTCTTCTTAGGACTCCTGATTTAGGTTTGCTCCTTCTTCCTCAGCCTTTCCGCATCAACTCCTGGATGTAGGCCTCTCCCAAACATGCCGTCCGGTTCTCCGTTCTTCGGAACTAACCCACCCTTGCTGTTTGTACTACATCGTCAACCCACCGTTTTTGAGGTCTTCCTCCGCTTTTCGATGGTAATGGCGGCCTCTATTGAGTTAATGTTACCTCCTGGTCCAGTCCACATGTCCTACCCACAGCCACTTCAGCTCTGCAGTACCCCTTACTGCATCCATCACCCGCGTCTGCTTGTGGATAGTTTCGTTTCTGATCCCATCTCCCAGGCTTATGCCTCTCCATGACCTCTCCATCGCGCGCTAAGTTACGCGGAGCTGGTTGATGATTTTGATGGTTGAACCGTCTGGAAGCGTTCGAGATGTGGTGTTACAGGAAAATCCTTCAAATAACCTGGACCCAACAAATGACCAATCAGGTTTTGCGCCGATTGCTTAAGGACCGTGAAACACTTGCGACCGTAGCAGAAGTTGGAGTACCTTGGGCATATGTTGCGGAAACCCAAATAAAACTTGCTGCAGATCATCATGCAGGGCAAAGTCGAGGGCAAAAGAACACTTGGTCGTAAGAATTTCTCCTGGTTGCGAGATATCTGGAATTAAACCGGGTTAACCGTAGAGGAGTTCTTCCGCATGGCCGCCGATCGTGAGAGATTCAAGGAGCTCGTCGGATCGATCGCCTACGTATGCAAGCAGGACACCCAAAGAAGAAAAAGCCTAGCAGCGACCTGAATAGAATTTTTTAGTAGACCAATAAGAACCGAAGCTTTAACTATTACGAAAAGTCAAACCAGCTAAATACTTCCGCTAAGAAACTTAATACTCTCATCGAACAATAAACACATGAAACTATATCATCATTTTATATAATTAAAAAGTTTTACCCAATTAATTTTTCAGTAAATCAGGAATAACTTTAAGGATTTGAGAACGGGGTGCTTATAAAAAATTTACTTAAAACTCCGAGCTTTCGACAAGCTAAGATAAACTCAACCCGTTGTCTTGAAGTTATTTACACACATGTAACAAACATCCATGGAAAAGCAAACTAAGTTACGCATGAAGTCTCCATTAAACCGATACTTTATCGTTCGGAAACTAAAGGGGACTCAAACGCGAGGTTAGAATACCAAAACTTTTCATTTGTATTCATGGATCTTACAGTATGACTTGGCCCGTTTACGCCACACAGATCTAAAAGTAAAAGATAAATTGAACTATAAGTGACTTCAAAAAAAGGAGAAGATAATTTTGTTTTAAAACGAAACCTTTTTTGTTTCCCCCCCTTTTCCCCCCGCTATGATTTTCTTCTGCTCACAGCCGGGCTGTACCTCGAGGATAAACGGAGACAATAAAAGGGTATAAAAGATTCGTTCAGGGTCGGATGTTCGCGAAAGGTTAGCTCGCAAAAAGCTTTAGAAGCAGGGAACGTGGCCCTCAGGTTGGATTCACTACACCGCTTTTAAAAAAAACAAAGGCTTGTTACATTTTTAACATCCATGAGGATCCGAGTAAAAAGGAAACGGACAAAGAGGGATAATGGTGAATAAATCGAGTGTAAGAAAAGAAGATCAAGAGTACCTCTTCACTTTTCAAAAACCATTTGAAAGTCACTTCATTTTCAAGCAGGATAATGTTTTTTTTTCTTTTACAAAAAAAGGCGAACCCCCCTCTCTTTTTTTAAAAAAAGAAATCTAATACCTTTATAATCATACGAGAATATTTTTTCGAACCTTTTGATTAAAATTTAGAAATTCAAGTCAAAATTTTGAAAAGATTCGTTTATCGATAAGTTCGCTTTTATTAAGGGGGACCCAAAAGGCATAAAACAAAATCAGGCGAGGAGAAAATAAATTTCAATTATAAAATAAAATCGACATTGAATTGTAAATTTTATAGGTATTTCAAACAAATGCCCCCTTTTTTTGAAAAAAAAAAAAAAAAAATTGTAATCTTATTCATTATTTTTTATACCTTTTTTTTTTTTTTTGTTTTAAATGATCAAATTACGTCTATTGATTTTTCAACATGACCCAGAATGGTTTTAGATTGAGGGGATTGATAAATGGACGCATGATGTTGGAAAAATCGTATAAATTTACATATAGAGTAACGTGTATGTATTGATAGACGTGGGGAACCACTGTTGTCGCGTGATATTAGTTATAACATGTAAGTTTACTGCTTTTGTTGCTAACAAAGAATATAAGCGCTGTATAAATAAGGATTTTTTTTTTCAAAAAAATAAAAAATGATTTTTTTTAAAACCTTTCTCAAGGTTTAAATTATCGAGTTATTCGTTTGGAAAATATTATGATGTATAATAAAAGTGAAGGGGATTGAATTTTAATTTTTGAAAATGAAAACGAAAGGATTATTATAATAGTGAAGGTTTTGGCACCACCGGGAAGTGGCGCCGTTATCGCCTCGTGGATTTTAATGTAAGAAGTAAAAATTTTCTGAATTTTTTTGATTTTGATTGGCCTGGCAGATCTGGCGAATTTGGCTTAATTTTTAATCATTATTTAAAAATAGACTTTTAATTCGCAAAAAATTGAAAAACTGTCAGGTGCTTGAAAGTTTTGGCAAAATTATTCTCTGACCAGAAAAATTACATATTTATTTAAAACGTTACTGCCTGAAGAAATATTTCCCGCATAAAGAAGTCGTCCTTCATGAGAAAGTTCCAAACAGCCATAAATTCCTAACGACAACGTCAAACTATTAAAATAAGAAATAGAAATAAGGCGGGGAGGAGGTGAGGGGTGGATGGGGGGGAAAAAAAGGGAACAGAGGTAAACTTTACACGATTTGAATGGTTAAACACGGGAAGATCGGTTTAATATATAGAATTCTTGAAACATTTTGTGGCTCCTTTGGGACGAGAGAAAATTTTCAATTTGGAAGGTTCAAAGCTGAATTCCCAGGCCGGGTTACATTACAACTCAAAAGACTGATAACGAAACCACTTGGCCACTAAAACATTTATTCCGATGCGACACTGGGTTGCGACTCAGAGGACCATGACTTTGACTAGGACGAGAAGAAGAATCGTAATAGACGTTAAGGCGAGGTTTTCAAATCTCAAAGGAAATGTTGCGAAACACCCGCGGATCTTCTTTCTATAGATAATTTTTCAAAACTATTATTTTAAAAAAATTGTTCTAATCGGTTAAGTTTTTTTTTTACTATAATTGTCTTAAGTGACGAATGAAAATCGTTTTTGGGCGAATGTATTTCTTTGGTACAAAAATCTTTTCATCTTTTTGAAAAGAATCGAATGGGAATGCTTCCCACTGACGGGATTCCGAGTAAATGGTGTCTTAAGTCATCCCCATAGGAGTTGAAAATCTCCTGTTTGGAAGCTTAAGTTTTCAGGATTTAGTTTTTCTTTGAAGAAAAAAAAGGGAAAAAGATAGAAAAGAAATATGGGCATGGGACATTTTTTGAAATTAAATCACGTGACATGAAACTGAATATTACTCTTTTCTCAATTTTTAATTTCAGAGGAAAATAGTGAGAACAGCGAGTTAGATTTTTATGATAAAAATTAGGATTTCTGGGAGGGAAAAGGTTAAAACAAACCTCCCACATAGGCTCTGAAAGCTCCTATATAAAAAATTACATTCTTAAAAGCAAATATTGCAAACAACTCAAGACAACGAATTAAAAGCCGTAAACGTTAAAAAAAAATATATAATTCGCTTTGAAAAATGCAAAACGAAGCTAAACTGAGGGTGAGGTAAAAAAAATTGCAAAGGTATAAATACAAACAAGGTAAAAAGGAAATTCATTTTCTACGTGAGCAGGGAAGCAGCTGAGTTAACAGGTGAGAAGGTGTTAAAATTCCGCATTATTTTCATTAATTTGTGAAAGTAATTTAAAACTCTCGGTGAAGAAAGGAAAGCATAAAATCTCAATGTGAAATTTTGATCATTATCAAGTTCTTGTTTTATTCAATCTTCTTCCTTCTTTGCTTAATGTGTAATATATATCAAGCGAGAGAAAATACACCTAACCTTATTATTCTCGATGGTTCATCGAATACGTAAGACTCTTTCCTACTCGACATTTTCTTCGACCAAAAAAAAAAGGTAAACGTCATCAAGGATGAAAAGTGCAACAATTTCGTAAGAAAAGTGCTCCAATGTTTGTCATATCAACAAAGCAAAAGGAAAACATATGGTATTCGAGAGATATACGTTCTAGAAATGCGGAGCTCAGCTGTAGAAACCAGAATTACCTCATTTATTTGATCCGGTCGAAGAGTTCTCACCACCTTAAACGAAATTGAATGACGAAATGATCAATTTTCAAAGTAAGACATTTACCCCTTTCATATCTTTCAAGGGGAGAGGCGAAAAAAAAAAAAAACAAGAATTCGTCAAGAGTGGAAAAAGGAATATCGAGAGAAAAAATTGAGTCCTGTTTCATTTTTGTGGAAATTGGGGTTCTTTTTTTTTTATCTGATGTGGACATTTTCCCAACCACGTTGGAAATTACTTGACGCGAATGTGAAATTCCAAAAAAAAAAAAAAAAGAAGGGCGAAGATGTTTCTTGCTGTCCTTTTTCCGTCAATGAGGATTTGTTTTATAAATCAAGTGTAGGAAAATTAATGAGGGAGCTTTGCAGTCTTCTGGGTATCATATCATTTTGAATCGAATTCCGGGAACGCGAGAAGCAGATTAGAATAGAGAATTTTTGCCGAGGCGAGGATTTTTTGGTCCACTAAGCCGAAGAGTTTTACATCGGACCTTAGGGCACTTTAACGTGCCGGATGGTTTTTTGTCCACTATTTCCGGATTGCACCATACTAATAAAAAATATAATCAAACTATCGCTGAAATTCGCTTAGTGGTGGATTCAATCTACTGACCACTAGTTTAAAGTAAAGGCCTAAGCTCGTGTGCGAGCAGGACACCCAAAGAAGAAGTTAAATTAAATTTTTGACCGGTTCAAACTGACTCGCTTCAGATTTTATTAAGCTCAGACGAATGATCTCACGCTTAAGAATTTGCAGGACCGGTATGGAAAAAATTTAATGCCTCTATTTTGTTCAGAAGTCTGTAATGTCCCAACTGCCATTACGATCACGAATCTCCGATGGCTGACATATAGAGAATTGCCAAGCCAAACAGGAAGCAGCAACTTCACCAGACAGGTATACAAATTTCACGTCTCTAAACGCAGCAACAGCCTTCAATTAATCTTGCAGTTTACAATTTTCTTAACTGAGTAAATTTTATAAAAAAACACTTACGGCTAGTGTCCTGTTTTGGCTGTATGCGAGGTGAAGTGGCTCGGCTGCCTTTTGTGTCCTGAAAATCAAAAAAAGTACGCATTAGTATTTTCTAAATTTCTAATGACAGACACGTGATAAAAATTTCGGAGGCGATAATTTAAATCCAAAAAGGGTAAAAATCAATTATTAAATTGGAGCTTCAAATTTAAAATTTTGAAGCAGGTCACAATTTGCAGGACGAAGCCGACCAATCCTCAAACCCTGAATTCCTCGAATTATGTTCACATGATATTGATGGTCGAACCGACATCCACTCGCGCCCAACGCTGACTTTTCTGAAAAATTCATCGCCCTCCTCAAAACATCCCAATATTCTTATCAACCATAACAAAGAAAGAGAAGCAAACATAAATAAAAGAGAAATCATTTATTACGAGAATAGGATATAAATCTGACAGGCATTTCTAGCCGTTTAAGAAAACATCCCACTTAAACTTTAGCTAAAATTCGAATCGCCGAGTTAAAAGGATCCAGCAGCAGCAGCAGCAGCAGCGTTTTGATAACCGGAAACGTTGAAAACCGAACCGAATATTATTAGCAGTTTATGAGGGTGTTACAAAAGTCACGTACACATTATGTTCATTAAATTTTATATACGCACACTGAATCAAATGTTATTGAAATATAATTCATGGGGTGTTACAAAAGTCACGTAGAAATATGAATATAGATGAGAAGTGTAAACTTGTTTAATGTAATTAAATTTACGAGTAGTAACTTGCGAATACGGAAATGTACCATAGTAACATTGTTTGAACAAACAACACGGAATATCCTTCTAAACTACATCTTAAATCAGAAACATTTTCCCCTTTTCCTTATTTTACTTTGCTTGACGTAATGTTGAAGTTCCGTGTGGGACCGTGAGATTGGAGGAAAACTGCAATATTTGAAGAAAGGGAACCTTAACGTTTAAAATCGAGTTTTCGAATATGATTCTTATGCGGATTAGATTTCTGCGTGTACGGGCAAAAATTCGCCTTTTCAAGCCTGGCCTTTATTTACTTATTTAAAAAAAAAATGCCAGCTAGTGCAAATTGGTTCGTTGGCTTGAATATCCCAAAATAAAATAAAAATGGCGGAAGTTACAAAAAAAAGTGTGTAGAAGCACCACAAAACCAATTAAAAAACAGTAGTTGAAAAGCATATTCAATAATGTTTGACTTCTCGATGCAAAAATGAAAAAGTTTTAAACGAGTTTTGTTGTCTAACACGAACACTAGTGAAAACTTCTTCAACCGGATTGTGCAGAAACGATCAAATAAAAAAAACGATGGCCAAGTTTTTTTTTTTTTTTTTTTTTTGAAAAATAAAATCCAAGGATTGTTAGGTGTGTAAGTTTGGAAAACTCTGAGTTAATAATACTCGTTTTATTTCATTCACCAGAAATGTAATAATAATAATAAATTATTATAATTCTTTATTATGCCAAACTTTGGCTTATAGAATTTTATAATAAGATTCCTAATTTATCTGTTTGTTTTTCTATACTAACTTATTAACTTATTAAGTAAGACAGATATGATAGACAAGGTAGGAGTTTACAATTTTTCGTATTTAACACATCTTTTAATTCTTTCCGTAGGAGCTAGGTCAAAAACAATTTTTACTGACAAAACTATTGTTAATGTTAAATCCTCATTATTTTACAAATTTCTCCCCTTAATTTTCTTGTCTTTATCAGAAATGTAGCAAGCTTCTTTTTTATTCTTAAGTCCATAATTTTAAATATATTTTTAATTTCCCAAACCTCTATTTTTTCCCTCCCCAAATACTTTTCCCTCCACATATTGAGCGCCTCACACTCCCCTACAATATGCTTTTCATTATCATCCTTCTCGCAGCACGGGCACTTCCTTTTTTCTTCACCCTCCCTCTTCGTCCCTTGCCACCTCCATCCTCCCAACCTAAACCAGGCTAACGCACTCCTTTGCTCCCTTCCTAGCTGTTCCAGGTATTCATTCTTCCTCCCTATACTTCTATAGAAGCTTAATGATTTTGCCCTCTCTATTTCTTCATTTATTTCTTTCTCTCCCCTTTTCCACAATCTCTCTTTTAACTCTTGCTTTAAACTTATCTTTGTACACCCTTTTTCCCAGATTCACCAGAAATGCAATTCGTGTTTGTAAACAGATATAAGTTTTCTTAAAGAAGAATTTTTGCATACGTTCAGTTTTTTCTTTGCGCTATTAAAAAATTTTCGCAGTTGTTGAAGGACTACGCTTTGGCCAGATCTGCAGCGGTTAACAAGTCGGAAGGAGCCTCAATTTAAAGGTCAAGCTAAATTGGTCCTATAGCTGATGGGCTAGCTAGAAGTCCATCTCAAGATCAACAAGATCAAGATCAACAAGATCAAGATCAACAAATTAGGCTTTGGACAAGCATGTTAGAGCCATCAAGCCGGTTGGAAACTCAAGTTAAACTTTGGCTAAAGTTTGAATGTACTTTCGCTCGTTAAGTCGACTTAAGTATCAAACCAAGACTTGTCCAAGCGCTTCCTTCCTTCATTCCTTTTGGGCTCAGTACTCCGGCTGACACAGCTTGAAGCCGTATTACCTGGCTGAGTCAATCTGCTAATTGGCTGATCAAGCTAAATCGTTATTAAGTTAAGTTAAAGCCATTAAGTTAAATGCAGATTCAAACCAAATCTTGGCTAAGCTCAGTACAGGCGATAACTCGGTCAAACAGTCGAGCGAAGTCTCAAAGATAAGTCATTGGACCAATGAGCCATCAAAAGTCTAGATCAAGCTAAGCTAGCTCTAGTCGTAAGCTCTAGCATTATAATGGTTGGACATTTGGAGCTGATACATCCGCTAAAAAAACAAACCAAGCCCTTGGGATGGTTCACTAAAGCTGTTAAGCCTGTTGGATGCCTCAGCTAATCTATTCAAAACCACTTCACAGATGACAGTTCAGTTACTGTTTTATCTTAGCCGGGGTATGAAAAAACACGCTCGAGCACATTATTTTCTGCGATTCCAAATTTTTCTTCAACACTTATCCATTATTTCAAATTCAATTTTCCAAATACAAACCTGAACTTTAAAAAATATTTTTTAAATTTCCTTCTTACTCCGCACGTAATAAATTTCTTAAAAACAGGTTACCAATACAACCGGTTCTCCCCAAGGAATCCGAAATCTATTTCTCAACAGGCTCGACGCGGATGAGGGAACAGATCCGCGAGAATCAAAGGAAAAAAAAATAACGCTTTTCATTTCGGTGGAATCTTTAATGAAATAGAATACACCGAAAGAAAATGAGTGTAAAATTGTAAAAATGGTTTGAGAAAATTAAACTTTTCCAATTCCGAACGACTATAACGGTCCGACTTCCCTCCGTCTTCCCCTATCTTTTTTCACCCTTCCCCTCTTCGGTCTGCGGAAAGATCTAGCAAAACCGAATAGAGAGCAGCCATGTTTGCGGTTTCGCCATAAATGTTTTATTTAATTAATGGAAGGGTATGTTTATGTTCCAGGATGATTCTAGGTATCGTTTTCACTTTCCTTTAGGGCATGAATCCTCTGTAATGATCGATAGTGATTTCCAATTTCCCCAAAAATGTTTTTTTTTTAAAATTACAATTAAAATTTTTATTATAGTTTACGTTTTTCCAATGAAGAAACTTTTATAAATGAAAACGGAGCAAGAACAGAAATCCGATTCTCACGTCGATATTGAATTGTTTGCAAAACTGATTTGAACTGTTTACACAACTGATTAATTAAATGGTCCATTACAAATATTGAAACACCAAATTCAAGGGATAATGTGTCTTACAGGGAATTAACCTAATGCCAGTAAAAATAAATAATGAGCTTTGGTAACCTATTTAGGAGTTGTTTTGCGGTGGCTGGGGATTATCCTGCATTTTTGTAATGTTTTTTTTCCTAAATGGTTACGGGAAAATCGTCGAGTTTAGTTATCGGTAAAATTTAAATGTGAAAGGATTCAAGATCGACATATCCACTTCCCGGTATGGAAGCTCTCCCTGAAATCCTTTTATAATCGCCCGTAGATTGGAAGCAAAAAAAAAAATTTAAAAGCCCAAGCTATTCAAAGTTTTGTGAATGTGAACGTATCGAGATACAGTGTAAATTAAATCTAACATGGCAGGATGACGTTGAGTGATGGGAGATGCTCATGATATAGCAAAACACGAGAAAATTACGTTTATAACGTATGTTGTATCAGAAACAGACATTTATGCTGCTTTGCTTTCCAAACTTAAAAATTCATTCTCTTTTAGTTCTTTTCTACCCATTTTTCTTAATATCCAGAACATTCGCAGTTTCATCTCGGAAAGAAAGGTAAAAAAACAAATTTTACTTTTCTCCTTTATATTTAACCCGGTTTTTCCTTTGTATCTGCGCGTTTCTGTTTTGCTTTAGGCAAATGTTAGAATATCAAAACGAAAAATGTGGAAATTTTTCAAATATTAAGACGGCTACGAGTATAATAAGCAACCTTTGATTAATTCTGTCGAGGCTAGTCGGCTTACCCAGACTCGTTGACCACAATTAAGTTTGCCCATCCTAATTAGAGAGGGCTCGGTTGAAGTAAATAGGCCTCGGTTAAGTATGAACATGCTACGCCCGAAAATTAAACCGATGTGCTAGTCATTAGAGACGAAAATTGGAACAAAGCCGATGAATTTTTTTTAGTTTTTGAAACGAGGAAAAAATAACGCCTTTGAATCGGGGCCCGGGAAATTTTGATACCAATATTGACAGCTAAATCAAACAATTTCTGAGCACGAAAAAGTTTTTGAAACTCCGAGAGCATGATAAAAATCATCATCAAAAAATGTATGAACAAAAAAATTCATTTCGAGGAATTCCGAAACCTCTGAAAAAATCATTTCTGAGCCCCAAAATAATCATGAATAATTTTTAAAAATAAAATTTTTTAATGAAAAAATCAATCCTAGGCTAAGCCCAAATTTTTTTTAATCACATTGACACTTCAAAGCAAGAACCTAAAAATTTCGAATCCCAAAATGGCCGCTTGGAATGTTTTCCTTAGAAGAATCGGCCATTTTAAAATATTAAAATTCGACGTTGTAGCTCTGAGGTGCAGAAATATTCCAAAAAAAGATCGTTTAGATTGAAAATATGAAGGGAATTATTGGTTTCAAAAAAATTAATAATCTTGAGCTTAATAAAAAATTTTTGAAACGTTTCTTATTAAAAAAATTTTTGAGCTCAAACATAAGATTCTATAAAAGTTTAGAGTGGAGAAAATTATAATTACAGTTTGTGGCACGAAAAAAATTTCTGGCTAAAGTTTTGAACTCAACAATTAATTTTTAAAATTAATTTAGGACGGATGTGATATTTATTTTAAAAAATTTTGAACACTAGAACCTTTTTTCGACGACTTTTTCGGAATTTCCTTCTGCCTGGCAGGGTTGCGACATACTGAAATGTTATTAAAATCGGCATCAGATTATTTCACATTTAATGGAATTATTTTTTATAGATAAAACATTGGCACCAGGATCAATTTTTTAGAGGGCCTCAACTGGCATCCGCATTAGGCATCAGCATAACTTTACAGCCATAACTCAGAAATCTCAGTAACTTCAACTTCGTAAAAGAAAATCCATATAAATAAAAATAAATACTAAGATATGATTTTTCCTTCCGAGCAAGTTTATAAATAAAAAAATGGTCTCATTCCTTTCTATGCCTTTTTCCGATCCTTTCTCTCAGACAACATGCCTCCATCCGCGGTCGTTTCTCACACCATCTCAAAGTTCATAAATCTAAGAAATTGTCATGAAAGTACAATATGTGGTCTATGATTTAGTGTTATGGGTCGCCACAATAACAGCGCAACAGTGTTATCGTCCTCATATCAGAATATAGGCTTTCATTTAAACAGAAACCAATTCCTTTCCCATTTACAAAAAAATCTAAAATGTAAAAAGAAAAACTCAAACCCACTGAACCAGCATTCGAAACCGTTATACAAATGAAGTCTATTCAAACAACAGCAAAGACTTTCTTGGAGGCATCAGCAAATATAAACATGGAAACGGAGTAAACTCACAAGATATCAAAACACTGATCCTAAAGAGAATGGTAAATACAGTTAGCAACTGTATCAATCAGGTAAATACAATTCAGGTAGGAAAAGGAGAGCTAATACTTGTCACTGCTCGAGTCAACCAAAGGAAAAAAAAACTACACGGATGTATTTAATCCCCATGACGTGATAAATATTGCACAAAAAGACGGATACAGATTCACTACTTTGATCAAGAAGGAATAAAAGATCAAAAGTAATCCCCATTGGAGATTTCCCTTCGGTTTGTCTAATTTACCTTGCTGTTATAAAACCGATACAACAGGAAGTTACACAATATAGAAGCGTGTATTTGATCCCAATTCTAGCTAATATCCCGATTACTACTCGAGAATTATTCATTCGTAAATATGAATAAATTATAGAGTAATTTTAAAGTCGTTGCCTTTGATGGGGATCTACAGAACATAATGATTTCTTTACAAAGGATTCAAATCCCATGATTTCCTTGGAAACCTTCAATTAATAATAAAGGAGGAGATATATTAAGTGTTTTGGCGCTTTTGAGAATTTTCGAATGGATCTTGATTCGATCGATTATATCATGAAGTGGGGAAATGAAAAATTATCTTTAAGGAGGAAATTAAAAAAGATTTACATCAAAAGTTCCGTAAGTATTTTCAACAGAGAGTGCTGTTTAATATCACAACTTCATCTAGGACAAAGAAATACAGGGAGTAAGTTCAAAAAGAGATTTTTATGGTTAGGGCGCCATAAGAGACTTAGACAAGGCTGTGAAAAAGAAAAAAAAATTCCTGATTTTTAAAATAAAGCAAAACTGAGATTTTTTTGAATACTGGCACAAAACTTTACAATATAAAACACTTCGAATTGAACTAACAAGCAGCATTCAAAATTTTACTTCAAATATTTTTTTTATCCACTAAGAACACATCACTGAAAATCTTAATGATTTACGTTAACAGCATTGTTGCACAGGACACACTAAAAATTTACTTTCACAACCTCCACTTAAAATACTTAAATATTATCCTCCTCATTTCCATAAAATAACGACAATAACGTACAATATTAAAATTCTTATTGTCTAACCTTTTCAATAATATGCCATTAAAGCCATTCTTAATTTTTTTAACATAAAAGGAAAGTAAGCTCTGACAATGACTGAACACATACATTTGTACACAGATTTCAGCTATTTCTCACAAAAATAATCTTACTCCAGGTAATCGCTTTATATAGCTTAAACGTAACTTTGCATTGATAACTCACAGCTTAGTTTACTGCAAAAGCCTTTCGGTTTTTAATTCATGCATCAGTTTCTCAAAATCTCTGACAACAAACCTGCTTCAAGGTATTTTATTTCAGAGTTTAAACTCACCACCCCTTATTTTTCTGATAAATTCCTTAAGAACAATTAAATAAAGCTATAATCAAGTATGTCTTCCTTTAATTTTTTTTCAATGTCCCATTGAAATCAGTTCCAATTAAAAATTCCTGCATTTAATGATAAAATGCCCATTTATAAAATGCTCATTTATATCCAATTCAGATAAAAATTTCTGATTTGAGGTAAAATGATAACAGTCAACCAAAATTCATTTGGTTGAAACTGATGATAAACGCTCCATCATTTACAATTGAGCAAAATTTAACACTAGAATTTCAATTTACCCAACAAATTAAGTCTCTTGATGCATTTAATGATCGCACTAGAAAACTAAATAAAATTCTTGACACCATAAGCGCATTTTTTACCAAAAAAAAAAAATCTAAGGCTATTCCTAACCTCAACACCTTAAATGTCGATGACCTCAGATTTCACAATCAAATCAATTCCGCTTTATTTTCACTAATATCTCACGTATCAATAAACAATTGGGTAATATCGTTTAACCTTTTACTTAATTACTTACATATTTATCCATTCACTTCGAAAATGATTTAATGAAAGCTTTAAAATGGCGAAGTGCACGTTTTTGATTCTCTAATTAATCCTCACTTAAAAAAACGGTGCAAACAGTGGGTTCTCGATTCATGCACACTAAAATTTACCTTCACGACGTTTACAAATTCACATTAAAAACTAGCACACGATTAATTTCAATTTTTCAATCAATTAACGGCAATTTAGAAAAAAAAAATGCGTAAATCCACGACTTCACAGAAACGAAAATGGAGACAGTAGCAATCGTCCTTGGTTCTTTGTTCTCTTAGTTTCAAAGACGACCGCTAGGGGTCTTCAATAAGTCCAATTGATTCTATTAATCAGATTTTTTTTCATTTTCATAATTTTAAAAATAAGAAAAGGTTATTGGAATAGAGAAATGATTAGAATTAGATTGAGTAAAACAAGTTCAAAAAATACTCCGATCGAATAATTAGTTTGGAACATAAATAATAAATACCAATCAAAAACTTAATTTTCAGGTGAGAATGTTTCTTGAATAAACATAAAACAATCCGAACACGATTGCGATTTACCCTTTCGGCATAAATACGCAGCCATCAAAAATTATAATGTTAAAAACCCTTAAAATTTTCGATACGAAACATTTCATAAACAAGCCGGGTTTGTTTTCAACAAGACACGGCTTGTCTGAACTTGTCCAGTCAATTTTTTGAGTGTTACTTAAGAAAACGGAGTCTCACATTTAAACGATTAACATATGAGCCGTCTTCTTAAATATCTGTTCATCTGATTTTAATTTTTTTTCACGTGAGAATCAGTTTACCGCCGCCATAGACAAAGAGATAGAAAAGGGGCAAAAAATTGTTTTTCAAAAGATCAGTTCTTGGAATCGGTATCAGAATTATTTCTGTTTCTTGGAAATACATTCGGCCAGCTGCAAGACATCGTGGGATCGTCTTCTCTTTCGTTTCCCCGTTTATCAATTTTTTATATTTTGATTTTTTTATTAATGATTTAGATTTTTTTGGTTCTCTTGCACCCAGATTTTAAAAATCACCTTCATGTTTATCAAGGGATTCTGGGATTTAAGCTTATTTTTTAAATATCTTGAAGTTTGAAGTTGGCAATTTTCTGGAGCCTTAATTCGAGTTTTTTGAGAGATATACTGTATGAATGACTCGGACAGGATTTACAGAACTTATTGCTTTAATTTCCTGCTAGTTTCTAGCCAAATTCTTTAATTTTCGCGTGCTATTAACCAGGTCTACAATCCTTTTAGGAGGCTCTCAAATCGACTCTCGAAAAATTTCCTGTGGTCTCAAGCCAGTTTCATTAACTAGCTCCTGGCTTTTTAGCACAAGGAAGAAAGATTCATTAAAGAGCTGCTCCGTTACTTTCAGGATTTGCCCTCAAAAAAATCCCTAATGAAAATGAACGAAGCCCCCTATTGTTTGAAAAAAAAAAATCAAGAACGATTTCGCATTTCTCCACCCTTTAAGAAAAATCTTATGAAACATGACACCCAATAAATCCAAAAATTGCATTCGTCGGCCATTTTATTTTTTCTCAGTCGAATAAGTTAAAAGAGCACCGAGGGAGAAAAAAAAAAGAAAAGAAATCCGTCCCAAATAAATTGAGATTTTCCTTCTCTTATTTCCGGAAATGCTTTTTTTTCTCTCCTCTCCTTTCATACTCCCGAAAGGGAAGCTTTCATGCTTATTTTATTTCATTTGTAATTTATTTACGAACAATAATCGTTTTTCAGATAGCCGCGGGTATTCTTAATCGCTCTCCCCGAATTTATTACTATGTTTTGACTTTCGATTATCCAATATTTCAAATAGCTATGCTAATGCTGTTTTATGGTTTCAAATTTCATAATGAATACACGAAACAATGGTTATCATCGCAGGGAAAACTATCCCAAATATGCGCTGTGGAAAATATCGCCACGGTTTTCCCAGCAATTTATATTCAAGTTACAAAACCATTGAGTTTCGATTTCGTAAAAAAATTTAAATGAAATAATTATGTACCGTTCAACGGGAGGGGGGGACGTATTGTTTAATAAAGGTAATGGTTCAATAAACCATAGATCCCCCAAAAAACGAGGCTTTCCTATTTTTCTCCCTCTGGGTTTTGCACCTGTATAGGGTTGATATACCATTTATTTTCCCGTTGACTTGTTCAACTATGAATTTTCATGGCCCCGCCTTTATTCAATATCTGTTATTTACGGATATTTTCAATCCGAGTTTATTCGGGTTTTATGAGCTTTTAGAAAATGGGAAAGCGTCCCGTCCGTCGTGGGGAGAGGATGGAAACGATTCGCACTTTCTAATTTCTTCCAGCCACCGAAAGCAATTTCATTTTTATTCGGTTAAAACGTCTTTTGTTCGGGTTTTAAAGAAAGCTACTGGACGTTGGGAATGGTTATAATGATGGGATTTCCCTTCAACGATTAGATTATCAATTTTAGGGATTCTTGGAATATTCTCAATCTCAAAATCTCTCGCAGGGGTCAAATTGGGTCCCTTCTATTTCGTAAAGTCCCCTTTTCGAACCAAGTCCTAAATTGTTTTAAATTTTTTTAGACCAATAAAAGGATTGAATTAATTTTAAGGCAACCTAAACTTTCTTACGGGCAAATAAAAAATCTAAAATTATTATTTTGACAAACAGGACTTGCAAAATTTTTGGACAAACAGACTTTGCAAAATTCTTTGATCGAATTTGCAAAATTTTGCAAAAAAAAATTTAGGCAGAAAATTTATTTTAACACAAAATCTTTTTTTAAAATCATACATTATGACTGGAAGCTTTTTCCAGGATTTTTTCTCACCAAAAAAAATTAATTGAAGATTTTTTTGAACAAAAAACTTTAAGGAGACTTCCAATATCTTGTTCCCTTAAGCAGTTTGTTGGGCTAAAAAAATCATAATTTTTCTTAAAAAAAATCATAATTTTTCTTAAAAAAAAATCATAATTTTTCTTAAAAAAAAATCATAATTTTTCTTTAAAAAAAATTTTTGTTTGAAATTTTTTTGTTGCTAAATGGGGGTTTTCCAATATTTTCATGAGGGTCATTATCTTCATACCAACCCTTTTTCTACAGGAAAATTCTAAAAAATTTCCCCTAGATTAACAAAAATTCTTCACAAAATTTCAAAAAAGCTTTTTTCCCCCTAAAAGTCCTAAAAATTAGGAAAAAAATAAAATTTGATCCCTGCTATTTGGGAAGAAATCTTATTTCAAATCCTCACTTTCGCAAATATTGCTTTTTGAATTGAAGTCAATAATCATAGTTACAAACTCATAATGCGGGGAACCTTGGGATGATGACCTAAGGGGAAAAAGCGTCGCATTGCTATGGAAATTAAATAGCCATTTCATTAATTAAAAGGTCTTTTTCTGAAGGAATATATTCATGTTTTTGAATCTACTTTAAGCCTTTCCCGGTGTATTAGTAACACGTGCTATGCGGTCAAAGAACATACAAAGTCCTTTGTAATATTCAATTTATATATTTCACCTCCAATGCTCCGAGGAAAACACATGATGTTTTTACAAAATTAATTCCTATCGAATTTTGAAACTCTTGTTTAATGAAAATAACTTGGGGCTGTACGAATTTCACCTCACACCATTCCTCCCGACTGAATTTTCCTCTTTCTGCGTAATTAGTAATCGATCTGCGGTTTCAGTTCTTAGGTCTTTTTCGGGGAAAACTCGGTTGAAAACTTTTTTTTTCTGAATATGAAAAAAAAAAAAAATGTTGAATGACCGTTTAGGGGGATGAAAAGAGCGGGGAAAATGAAAAATGAAAATATTAGCGCGTTATCATCTAGTTTTTATAACTATTGGCAAACCCTAATGTTCCTCGGTTTTATAACTGTTTTGAAAAGTTTTTCAAAGCCGGTGCAAAACGGGTATTCCTTAGAGAGGCATTGGTTCAACACTTTTTTTTAGTGTTATTATTTTAATGCGAACTTGTTTTTATATTTTTAATGGAGGTTTTTTTTTTTATTAAGTAACCTGTGAATTAACTTTATACGGGGAAAAGCTGGATTATGTTTCGAGTTTGAAAAAAAGCTGCATCGATCTCTTTTTTTTATGGAAATGGAAACCGCAGTTTTTTTCGATGCACTTTTTATTAAATGAGGTAGAAATTTAATCTAAGTTAAGTTGTCTTACGGAAATCGATGACTCGTTCGAGCTTTTATCTTGGCGACTTACCTGAAAGTAAATAAAAATAATGATTAAATATTTAAGAATTGAAGAAGATGGGATAAAGTCAGTACCGTCATTTCAGGTTTTTGTTAGGCTTTTGTTCAGGTTTTGTTAGACTGCGAGAACGAGTCTCGTCTTGTCTTGTCTTGTCTTGCGTCCATCACTAGAACAAAATAAGACGCCTAAAAATTGTTGTTGGCCGAGTTGTTGGCCTCACAGTGTGAGAACACTGCTGGAGACTGCTTGAGAGTTAAAGTTCGGGTTAAGGAGGTTCAACCCGTGAGGCTCACAGGCTAATCATGGGGTAATCTGTGGGAAACGTGTGAGGCTCACAGGTCAACCTCCTTAACCCGAACCTCTAACTCTCCAGAATCTCAACTTAAGTTTCCAACAGCTACATCTGCTCTGCCCGGAAAGCATCTAACCACCCTAGAAGCCACTATTACTGTTCTGCTCAGCAGAGGTCTCGAGAGACCATTTCAGCCCAATCAACCTCGGCCTTTGCTAACTGGCCCGAACTCAATATTGGGCAAATTTACGCATTCCAGGAGAAACCGGATGATTTGCTGCAGAAAAAGGAATAGCAACGGAAAGACCTACAGAACCATTCAACAACAGAATATATCTTTTTTACTTTTCCTTCAAAAATTTCTCACTATAATTATTTACCTGCAAGAACGAACCGTAAACAAAATGAAAACAAGAGGAATAAAAAGATAAAAGGCAAAATCCAACGCTGAATAAAATAAAAGCTAAAAGAAGAAAAAACTAATAACAAGAATGAGTATTATTAGAGCAAACGATTTAATTAGGCGGGCGATCTTTTGAAAAAAGATACTCTCAAGTTCGAGCGTCCTACATACCTACAGATGCTCTGCTATAGCTGAAAGTAAGCAGATCCCCTTTCAAGTATAAGCATCACACCTAACTCTTTAATATTATAACAAACGGAATTCGTAAGATGATGCCCAGAAAGCAGAGCTTAGTCGGAGAGGATATAACGATAGAACGAAAGGAGGAAAACGGTATAGTATTCCCTCTTATCAAACATCTTCTTTTACAGGATCGTTTTTATAGTTTCAACTGGAATTCTGCTGGAGGTCAATTTCGAAATCTATGTGTTAAAATATCAACCACGAATATCAAATCCGGTATAAATCCTAGAAACTTATTAGAAGATTTGCTTCTGCCAATTTTAAATCCTCTTGATTAAATAAAAATGCTTTAAATTCGTTTATCTAATTTCATTGCGATTAATCTTCTTCACTAACAGAATAGAAGTTCATGCACGTTCAGCTAATTCTAAAAATAAGCTTAAGAAAAAGCGAGAATATAAATATCCCGACAAAGTCCTTTTTTTCAATAGTCCTTTTGACCTTGATTTAATGAAACAAACAAAAAAATCCGTTATCAAAACAGCTCTCCTTTCAGAAGAAGAAAAAAAAAAAAGGTTAAACGCTTTTATAAACGTTTTCCCTTTTCACTAAGAAAAATATGACAAGAAGCGATACGACGAAAGGGGGAACAAAGAAGTCAAAAGCATCGTTAAATCCGTTCCTTGAGCAACGCGAGCATCAAGACACAAAGCAATGTCTCGAAAGTAGCGAACGTTTCTCGCCTCGTGGCCGGGTTCAAGTGCCTGAATAATATTCAAATCAGAATCTGAATCGAGCCAAACTTAAAGTGCTTGCAGCTAGTCCATAAGTTATATTCGCAACGAGATGTTGATATTCTCCCTTGGGTTTTTCCCTTGCATAAGAAAAAATTCTTGAATTCCAAGCCGGGGATAAATATTCGACAAAACCGTGACGTTGATGTGCAGTAATTTTATATCAAAGATTTCCCGCACCACTGTATCGAAGCCGACCGTAATGCTTTTCGGAATCAGTATCTTTATTTACACCCCGACGTCTTGATATCGTGTGTGAATCCATTTTCTCATTGCAGATAAAGTTTTCTCCCTCATTTTAGGCTAAAGTTATGATTTTTTTTA
Organism: Liposcelis brunnea; assembly: GCA_023512825.1. Taxonomy (NCBI): domain Eukaryota; kingdom Metazoa; phylum Arthropoda; class Insecta; order Psocodea; family Liposcelididae; genus Liposcelis; species Liposcelis brunnea. Next base: position 18,616,716 of record CM042073.1, read on the forward strand.
TATAGGTGGGATGTTTTGATTAAACTTAATATACGGGCGAAGGTTTTACTTTATTTAATCATTTCGGAGAACGTAATTTTGAAAGCTGCTATGGTCTTTATGGGTGAGGACATGGAGGTCCTCCACGAAGGCTGGAGAATTTCGCCATGTTCTCCCCAACGAAAAGTTTTAGAATGATCGAGGGATCAAATGTGTCTGGTTCAGTCGGCAGCCTCAAAAATGCAAAACGCCATAATGATTGGCTATGTCCGTTGAGGAGCTGAAACTCGCAACCTGTAGAGCCAGCGAGGCTATAACCAGTTAGGGAGCCTAACAGGGAGTGGACAATGCTATGAGTCGTCTGCTACATGAAGAGATCGCCATTTGCAATTCTAGAAGCTGCCATGTTCTCGAACTATGGGTCCACCATGATCTCAAAATGGGACACGCCATGTTTGCTTTGTAAGCTAAGTATCAGCAATCATAGCGGCTTATACTTCAAGATCATGGCGGGCCTATAGCTCGAGCTCCTAGTAGCTGGCTTTTATTGGCAAGCTCTTTTCGCCAATCGGTGGTCTTCAATCAGATCCACGTGCTGGTGCCACTCTTTCCTTCTAAAACTCACAAAACGGTTGATGTCTTCGATTCCTACTGTTCTTCTGCTAACAAAGTCGGTTCTTCTTATTATCCGCATTTTTGCCGTTCTCATAAACTGAACGGAACGTGAGGTATCAACTTTAGTTTCAGAAGCATAAGTTACAGTTTAGTCCTTTCCATTAAACCAGAAGAGGCTTTTAGAGGTCATTTTGTTTCAGGCTGGCCCGACTTACCACTTTTTCAGCGTTCCTTAAAGATGAAGGAGCCTTTTATGTCTCTAGCCAGTCTGATCGGTAAAAAACACAAACATTTTAGAATTCAAGCCCCAACACTCAGTAATTTAACTTAAAAATCCCTCATTCACCAACTTTTCAAACCTCTCCAATTTCAAAAAACTTTTCTCTGGATCCAATAACGGTCACTTAATCATTAGTCACTTTCTTTCCCCTTACCAACCCAAAAGGCAAATGCCTTCTTTTCCCTTAAATCAATATCGGCAACAAAAGATATCAAATCAATCAATCCGAAATAAAAAGATTGAAGCGATACTAAAAAAAAAAAGAAAGTAAAAAAAAGAGTTAAAGACTGCAATATCAAAGCATTACCGACGAATAGAAGACCATAAAACATCAAAAGTCATGAATCCGTTTCCTTTCCTCCGGCTAAAATTTTTCGGATAATTTGAAGAAAAAAACTGAAAGCTATCTTGGTAATCTTTTCTTTTTTTCTCTAACTGCTCAATGCTTTATATGCAAAGAAGCTTTCGAAGGGGTGAAAAAAAAACCAAACATGCAAACGATCAGAATTTATCGCTCTGATACACAACGCATCCATCGAATCAAAGCCGATCTATCTCAGGGAGTAATATAACGGAGCAGCAAAACCCATTAGCATCAACACACAAAAAAAAAAGAACTTGAATCTTAAATTACCCTTATAACAGCTTCTGTTTGCCATTCTCAAAATCCTAATAAACTAAAAACTTAGTACAAATATTCCCCAAGTTATGTTATAAATAAGAACAATGCACGAAAGGAGAGGCGGAAAAAGAGATGAATAAACATTTATTTATCTGTGGCCTACCTTGTTCTTTTCAGCCTTTTCAAAAGGTATTGTCACAACGACCTCCTGCGAAAGTTTAAATTGCGTTCACTTGCTTGCAGAGTTTTCATCTCAGTCCAGATCAAACTTAAACGTCACGAATGTAATGAGCTCTCATGCTTAATCGAGTTAGGTAAAGGACAAGAGGAAAAAAAAACTCTATAGATTAAACATTTGGTTAGTAATTTTTCTCCCCGTCTTTTATTTTATAGATTTATGCGGAAAAGGGGGAGGGATAAACAACTAATGTTTAAAACAATACATCATATTCGAATAAACAGAACCGACACTATTATTTTTTAAAGGAATCCGATAATGCATTTTTCCGGCAAAGAAGCGGCTGATATATTGATAAGAAAAAAAATGGCGGGTTTTCTTTTTCTATTTTTTTTATATATATAATATTCTTTTTTCCCCCATTTTTTTTTGTGCGGTTTTATAAGAAGGGAGAAAAGAACGCATGACAAAGACATCGATCCCCGGAATGTAGCTCTGCGTTTTACCGTAAGGTGGAACCCAACGTTTTAATTTGCAGGACTTCGTACACGTGAATTCTCTTTTGTCTTTGATATGGTAATTGTTATATTGTGTAACGATTGCTTACATAGGAAAATTTTAATTTGATGACCCTAATTTAATTCTTAAGGGAAAAGTTGAGCGACGCAAAAATTTATTTCACGAGTTTCGATCTTTTTAAGAAGTTTCATGTTGTTCTTAGAAGAAATGACAACTTCAATAAACAATCGCGGATTCGAGCAAAGAATAAAACTGAATTTTTAGGCGATACTAACAACAGGTTATGTCGCCTGGGAGGATCCAGATAGATGGACAGCACGGATGAGATGGAGACTACGAGCGCCAAAAAGAAGCGTCTGTAGTCCACAAAAACAATGGTATGATGACATTAAGAAGATGCCGGGGCTGAAGTAATTGCAAAGAGCCGAAGATAAGGAAGTGTGGCAAAGGTTGAGGGAGACCTTCCTTCAGGAGTGAACGGATATAAGCTAAAAGAAGAAGAATAACACCTTTTTTCCGAAGTTTTTTAAACCACCAAACCTTAAACCCGAACACCACCGCTGCCACCAAATTTTAATATTTTCAAACAATCAAAATATGTTATTGAAAATTTTCAATCGGCAATATTTTTGAATTGGGGAACGAAGGAAAAAAGAACGCATTTTTTCCCAAGCAAAAGAAAATATCGAAAGAAAAAGCGATCTTCACGGGATTGTGTTTCTAAGAAATTTCATCCTGTAAATATTACGAATATATCAATAAAGATGAAAAAAAAAAAAAAAGAATGATAAAGGGGAAGTGAGGCGTATCGATGTGTAGTGTCTAGGGAAATGAGAGCATGTGAAATATTCGGTCCTTGCTGATGAGATAAACAGTCAAACATTTCAGTCTTTTTAATCTTTTTTTCATTTACAGGGTAACTCCACTGTGAACTCTTCTCTCTCTCTCTGCTGCCTCTATTGTTTGAAATTTATATGCTTTTTTTTCGAATGTAATGCCGGCGTGTTTTTTTTTTAGAGTAAATATATCGGTTGTAATGTACATGTTAGAATTGAAATTTTAAATGGGATCGAAAACTTTTTAGAACAAGAGTGTCTGAAAAAATTACTTGAATAGAAAGTAAGGCCTAATCTCATTGTACGCGAACCCAAATTTCCAATCTCTTCTTTTCCTTAATTAAACTTAATCAACCTAAAAAGACAAATGGGAGAAAAAGCCTAATGATGATCATAAACAATAAATGTTTAGTCGTTCGGGTTGGCTTTTTGACAGACAGCTAAAATAATTAATGACGTGTCACCCCGAAACTAAATGTTAACTAATAAAATGATTTAGTACGAGAAGAAACCGACTAGAACGTGTATAGGAAGTGAGCAAGCGTTCGTTTATTAAAGAAATTGCTCGACGTTCAACCGCATGAAAAAAGAACTATAAAACCCTTTGAAGTTTTTTTTTCCTAAAGAAAAGGAAAAAAAAACATGCAATTTAGGATTTAGTCGAGCTTTCAGCAATTTATTTTTTCTTCCCCCCAAATATTTTGATAATCTCCGTATCGGAAGCCTTTAACATATCGATCGGCATTGATTTCGCTATTAACAAACAATATTGGAAAGCGAGTTTTCTTCTTCCCTGCTTTATTGGAGAAAATAAATCCTTTAAAATTCAGGTTTTTTTTAAAAGAATTAGTTCTCCCCCTACTTTTGTGTAAGGGAGAGAGAGAGAGAAAAAAAAGGAAATTTGTAAAAAAACATTATGGTACAAATTCCATTTTCCGAAGATCTTGTTGTAAACCATATACCGCAATAAAAGGGGGAAAAAACGAAGAAAATATTTAATTCAAGCCATAAGGAGGAAACGTGGTTTTCTCAGGATATGAATTAAATATATATTTTTTTTAGCTTTTATATCTCGAGAATCGTTTGAGACATCCAAATGCAGTCACCATCCAAATGACTTATTAATACAACCAGATGCTACTAAATTTCGTGCTTTGCAGAGGGACTTTGAGGCATGCAAACGACTTATCTGTAGAGTAAATAATAAAAAAGGAGTGCTAGTATTTTTGGAGTTCCCTGAATTATTAAGAAAAAAGGGAATGGGTTTCCTAAAAAAAAAAAGATGTTAGATAACATTGGCACATATTCGGGACTTAGCAAAACATTAACAAACCAGCCAATCTAGACAGTCGAATAATAAGTCGCAGTGGCACGTGCTCGATCAGGCACAAATTCCATCCAAAGTCCAATTAAACTGCATGTTAGGATCGAGCCAGATGAAAAATTAACTTCTTACATTCACTATCTCGCTAATTATTAAAATTTGGTGTTGACGTATAAGAATATACCTCGATATCAAAATGCCAAACCCTTATCCTCGGTAGACTTGTTAAAGAAAGTTAAACTAATCCTTCAAGCTATATTCGAAAGCACTGGTACATAATAACCTATAATAACAAGAAGCCATTATGTCTGTCAAAACTTACATGCTAACTCTAGGTCGGGTTCTCTTGTATAATCCCTATTTCTTCTCTTGAATCTCTGCGTCACACCTGTAGCTAATCACCCAAACTCTTCATTATCCTGCTTTTAGTATTAATATTAGAACATGTGTTACTCATGAATACTCTATTAACTGAAAGTCATAAACAGTCTCCTTGAACTGCTTTGCTCTTTTAATTTATCGTTAGTCCAACTAATTTTACCATGATATTTAAGGTAGCATTTGTATTTTAAGGTTCGGTTTTTATTAAAATTTTTTGTAATGTGCGATGGGAATCCGGTTTGATTTTTCATGTGGAAATTATTGAGATATAAATTAATTTCACTCTTCTAAAAATCTACAGGAGTGAAAGTCTGTTGCTGCCGGTTTTCAATCGGTCCCCTTCATGTCTCCTCCATTTTGGTCCCTAGATCTATTACACTAAACTAAAGAGTTTGGCCCATCGCACCCTTGGACTCCCAATGGTTGAAATCATCTCGTTCGGCCACTGAATTTAATCAGGGAAGTGATAAGTTACTCGAGGAGCGTCGGATGTTGCAATTGCTACTGAAAATTGATTGCCTCATTGGTTACTTCTTCTTCTTTGGGTGCCCTGCTCGCACACGAGCTTAGGCGATCGATCCGACGAGCTCCTTGCATTGTTCACGATCGGCAGCCATGCGGAACAACTCCTCTACGGTTAACCCGGTCCAATCCCGGATATTCCGCAACCAGAAGAGATTCTTACGATCAAGTCTTAACTTTTACCCTCGACCTTGCTCTGCAAGTTAGTCTGCAGAAGCATGTACTTGGGTCCCCGCAACATATGCCCAAGGTACTTTAACTTCCTGCGTTTTACGGTCGCAAGTAATTCACGGTCCAACCGACGCAAGACCTCCTCGTTGGTCATATGTTGGGTCCAGGATACTCGAAAGATTTTTCTGCAACACCACAACTCGAACGCTTCCAGACGGTTCATCATGGCAACTAATATCCCTATTAAAATATCCCTATTTCCTTCGGCAGCTTCCATTACGAACGCCAATTTTGGTCGCGGAGCTCGCATTTAAAGAAGAAAACGAACCACCAGCATTTACTCCCGTCATAAAATTCTCCAAACTTGTTTTAATCCCAAAAAATTTATTTCCATTTTCCTGAAGTTCTATTATTTCAAAATTACTAACGAGATACATTTCAATAAAAAAAATTTTCACATGATTAACCTCGACCCACCAAATCAAAATCGAATCACAAAACGATTGAGAAAATATATTAAAATTTCAAAATCTTCATACAACTAAACGAACCCGTAATGAAATAAAATCAGGCCTGAACTCAGCTTATGAATGCCACCCACAGATTAAGCTCGGATGATACGCCAGTAGACTTCTCTAACCGAATAATGGATGTTGATTAAGCGACGGAAATAAGACATTTTGGAATTTGCCAGGCCTTTACATTAATTAATTCATCTCTGTAAGGAACAAATCGCTTTTAATCTGGTTCTTCAAAACCCCGTTCTTAGAATTCCATTGATGTCCGCGTTATCTATTTCCGTTTCCGGTTTAAAACAGCCAAGCATCAGCAATCTCGAGATTTTCCAAAAAAATAAAAAAAATAAGAGAGTGATAATTATGAAACTAAAGCATTTTGATTAATATGGCTTTTAATTTTTTCCTCCTTAATAATTCGTCGAAAAAAAAAAAAAATAAGCGACTGTGAGAAAAATTCCCAGAAGGGATTAGCGCGTTTAATGCCGGTTAAAAATACGACAATAGCGTCGCATTGAAAAGCGAAAAAAAAAAGGCACAGAGTTTTATTTTATTTTTTATTTTAATGCAGTTTGCGAATTGATAAAATAAAATAATTATTTCAAGCATAAAGAATTCTTTTCTTTTCGCTGGGTTAAACATTCAAATCACGTTCAGTTCTTCAATTAGTTGATTTAAAATGTGACATGGCGTTCGATCAATCCAACCCCCCCATTTCTCCCTCGTCCCTTTAACTCTTCCTTCGAATTTTTTCCCCTTTTTCATCGCCGTTCCTCCTCGTTTTTCTTTTCCTCTCCTTCTTCATCAATTAAAAACATTTAACGAAAATTTTTTCGAGTATTCGAGAGTTTAGCACGGTAACGAACGATGTTCAGTACATCAGAGTTTGGAATCCCTCCCACGTAATCACACCCAAGCTATTACCTTAATGAATAATGAACTTCCTGTTATGAAAAATAAAATTTAATTAATAAATATTGCATGCATGTTAAATGGAACTGTCATGCAAAAAAAAAATGCGGGGGCACCGCCTTTTGCTACCCGACTTATGCATCAAATATTTTCGTTACTCGGGCATTAATAAATATGTTTTCAGGAGCTGACCTCATACGAATAGCTTTTAACGGCATTAAAGTCAACGTGTCCAAAGCTATTGCAATCAATATTAGGATCTGACAAGGAGATGGTTGTCCTCTTCGTAGTGGATAAACCAGCAAAACAAAGCTCCAGCTCCCCAACCCCTCCTCTCTGCTTTTACACTCACACTCATGGCTCTAAAGAACATGAAGTCCTATTGTCGCATCACAAAAGACGCCACATAGCTCTATTCTGGCAGGAGGCTTGCCAGTAAGAGTTAGGAATCCCCAGACGTTCCACATTTATCAACACATTGTCCTTCCAGAAAATCCGTCTGTGCGCCACTCCCACCCTACTCGACCAGCCAGGTACCTGATCGCTTCTTTTTGCAGCACATGCACCCTCTTTATGTTTTCCTCGGAAGTCCCATCCCAGGAAGTACCACCCCATACCTCAGAGCCGACTCCAAGAGGGCACGCTGCTGAGACGCTGCTACAGACACTGTCCACTTAATCGGTCCAGGTCAGACCTTTATCAACACATGCTCCCAAAAATTTTGTAGCCCCAACAAGTTTGATGCCCTCCCCGTTAGCCTCTACCAGAGGTTCTACAAATTCAGCGCACCCCAGTCTGGCAATGTCTCACTGGAATCTGGGAACCTCGATCACACAAATCAATGGCAATTCAGTGAATCTTCGGATCTCCTCATTAGAGCACTTTCTCAGACGTTGAGTCAGCAGGTCTTTCTTCAATCCCATCGCATAGTCTCTAATGGTCTCTTCTAGCACGGATGACTGGATTCCACGTTTCACAGTCATAAGTGGCCGTTGGGGCTACGACGGCACTAAATGCGACAGCGTTTGGCTCGCCTCTGATGCGGCAGGTTTGGGTTTCCACTCTGAATTCGTGCAGCGACTTCAGTTTCAATATCGTTGTTGCTGGTAGACGATAGAGGCCAGTTCTAATCTTTTCAACGTCCAGAGAAGTCACATCCGGTCTTATCTACGCCATCTCATCCAACCCTCCGTCCAATCACCAAGACGGCTCCACCTCCTGCATGGAGATTTGACTCTCTGGCATTCTTTGAATTACACTAGGTTCTTAATGGCGTAAGAATGTGGAGACCGCAGCTCCTGCTGATAGTCTCTGGTTCTACTTCTCCTAGCAAGGAATTCGGTCAATCCCCATCATTGGTAAATAAGTCAAGGTTGCATTTGGTACAGCAACAGAACAAAATACGAAAACAGTTGGAAAAACTAGCTATCAACGTAAAAAAGCCACCGACTTTAGCTCACCAACTACATCTTAACAACCCATCTTTAAAATCTCCCAAAAACTTCCATTCTTTCTTAAACGACCAAGAAAACGCAGGTTAAAAAAGACGCGCTATTTTATTTCGTGATAAATTATATTTTCCCTTGAGAAATAATCAAGACGACGAAGCTCCCAAGCTTATATAAGGCACCCGTTTTATGCAAATTAATACTTTATAATAATCTATTATTTTTTATTCTCAAACCTTGAGCAGTTTGACTCCGTTCTCGATGGACATCTTATATAAATCACCAAAAAAATAAAAACATTTTTAATCCTTTTTCCTTAATACCATCTTAATTAACAAAACATGTACAAATAATTCACGAATAGAGAACTACTTAAAAAGCTCGCAATTCTTGTTTCTCAAAAAACCATTTTACAAAAACAAAATTGAAATTTTAAAAGCGTTGTTGGAATGATTGGCATTCGGCTTGGTTAGAAAAGCCTTTGTCTACAACAAACCAGTCCTTCTGTGGTATTTTACCGCCTCTATACGAGTTCTCTGGCAAAATAATAAAAGTCTTTAAAAAGAAATTCTTAGAGTCTAACTGTAAAATATTTTTCCCCAGTTTCTCTTTTTTGTTTTTTTTTTTGAACAAAAAAAATCTATTTAAAATCTCTTTTTCAACCTTCAAACAGTCGCACTAAGGGGGATGGGAAGAGAATAGGGATCATGTGACGTAGAAATAATTACAAATCGGGAGCTATAACATAGAGGACCATTTAAAGAATATATGCTGCATCCAGATTGAATGGTTCCGCTGGTTTCCAACGTGATTCATTCTGATTAAAAAGCGCACCCTTTGAAGGCAACATCTGCAATGCGTTTGATTTTACTTTATCAAGGAATTGTAATCTCAAGGATTTGATGGGTTTTTTCTATCCCTGTTGCCTGCGCCTCTCTTGTGCTTCTTCGAAAAATGGGTTAGTGCTTAGCTTAGTAAACTGCATTCCTTGCAGTTAACAATAAATGCAAATTTAGTATCAAACGAAAGAGAAATTGATTACCTACTGGTTTCGGGTGAGAGAATTTTAATTTTTGGCATTATAATCAAACTACAGTGAAACCTGTAATGTCGGACACCTCCATAAGCGGGACACTTGCCTAAGTCGGACACTTTTCCGTGGAACGGAATTTTTAAATGGGATTTCTTAATAAAGGCACCTTGATAACCGGGACACCTCCATAAGTCGGACAATTTTTGTGAAACCAGATTTACTATATATCAACGATTTACGAAAAACAGCCATTCCGCTATCTCGTGTGACGTCATCAAGTGCAACCTCCTCCCAACATCCATTCGACGTGTGAGTCATTTATTCAAAAACCAAAAACGTAGCACGATCGAACATTGTTGGAAAAAATCTAATTGAAATAAAACACAGACTTTAATTTTAATCCCGACCCAATTCATTTGCTTGCTCAAACATCAAATTTCACATCCCGTTTTTAATTTCGAAAAAAAAATTGAACATGTCTTAAGTAAGCTTACAACCCAATAACTTTTCCCGTTTTTAGTTGAACAAAATTTTATCTTTAAATCTAAGCACGATTAAAAAAAAACAATAATAAAAAAAATATAATAGTTATGCCGATACCCGATAATAATGATAATCAAATAGAATATCAACCTTTTCCTTTAAGTGGTTGACTCACGAAATGTTGACAAAGATGGAAAACACGATATCGATTTCAATTGCATGCTGACAGCGTTACAATACGGGTTTTTATATACATGAACGTATATTCGAATGTAATCCGGCAATGAATTCCATTTCCGGTTTGACCTCGCAACAGCATTTTACATAGCAATAGAAATGGAATTTCTTAAATAAAATGTTTGTCGGCTTGACTTTTTTCCCCCCCACCCTTTTTTTTTTTTCTAGTGGAGGAAACTAAATGGCTTCATTCCGAGCATACCTAGCTGACGTCCTACGTAGTGTATTGTTAGTTTTCTTCTTCTCCTTTTCCTCTTTTCGAAAAGCCCATAACCTTGTTCAGCCAACTTCCTTTTTAGCGCGGATCGAAGTGTTTCTCTCCTTTTTAACAGCTGACAGCGTCGCTCGTATTTATTGTGGGTTTTTGAAAAGTTTTTCGATGTTTTCTGAAGCGTGGCTTTAATTAATGAAAGTGTTTTATTTTCAATCTTTTATTCTTCGATGGTATTTATAGTTGGGAAATTTAGTTTTTTGAATAAAAAAAAAAACTCGTTAAAGAAATAAGATGAAAAAAAAAAAAAATTTCCGAAACAAAGAAAACTTGCCAAATTGATTTAATATTCATCCGGTGCCTTCCTACATTACAAAAATTAAGTAACAAAAAAAAAAACAAGGAGAAGTCACATATCATTTTCTGGAAGAAAACAAATATTTTATTTAAAAAAGCGGAACACCATTGCCTATTCCGTTTTCTTTTCGCAGGGAGATATATGGCTCGAGTGTTTTAGTGCGGAAAATGTGACGGAATTTTCATTTATTTCCAAGACATAATTTTTTTCAAAAAATTTTAACTCAAAGAAAAGGGGGGAAAAAACTACGTAATTAGGATAACGAAAACGGTGCATAAAATAAAGAAGAAAAAAAATTTTCCCTGCAAAAAGAAAAAGAGATATTTTCCGGTTTACGATGGTTATTAAAACAATATTAATACTGAGATTGGCTGCCAGCAATTTCAACGTTAAAAAAATTTTTCCTCTTTTTTTTTTTTTTTCTTAATTGTTTAATGTTGTTTTCTTTCCTTTTATAACCAACTTTACTTTCTGAGATAGACTGATGACCCGTGGGAAGACGAGTAATGAGGCTTACAATTTTTCGAAGCAAGACATGACGGTGTAGGGCTACGAGGTATAAATCGAGCGAAAGAAAATGTTTGATCGTTTAATTTTCTTGGTTTGGGTTTTGAGGCGATTCAAGAGTTCAAGTCACAGGGCGGTTTTACTAAGGTTTTGAATCTACGTACGGTAGCGCCATTTTTTTAATTACAATGCCATGTTCTTGATTTGGAGTGCGCCATGATCTCAAAAGAGAAGCCGTAAATTGAGCACCATATTAAGTGTCTTGACGGCTTCCACAAGAAGAATATTCGGCAGCCATGACGGTAATATTGTCCATCCGGATTAGTGATGGACGCAAGATAAGACAAGAGTGTTATAAATTAAATTATTAAAATAAATTTCGAAAAATATAGAAATAAAAGTTTAAATAAAAGCCGACACGACACTAGTCGACGTATTCATTCAAGCGCGAGGAAGACAAGACAAGAAAGGGCATGGTTCTTATTCTTGTCTTGCAAAATGTGAGTCTTATTCTTGTCTCGTCTTGTAACGTCTTGCATTTTTTGCTTCAACAACAATTTAAAAACACAACTTTTTTCGCAAATTACTAAAAAAAAACGCTTGTCTTGTCTCGTCTTGCCAGAAAAAAATCCAGCCTTGTTATCGTATTGTCTTGCTTTTGCAAGACAAGACAAGACACATTCTTGCAGCCTCGTCGATCTCTAATCCGGATTCTTGAAATTAGGAACTTTTACAACGATCACAGAGGCTTTGTCCAAAAATTTTTTTCAATAGAATGCGGTGCTTGAATTTTGTATTCTGCTACTTTACTTTCAACAAAGCCTCCGTGAATACTGTTGAATCCAAAAGTGCCAGCTCACCATCACAGCTTGAGCAGAATTTTAGGCAGCCGAATATTCTTTTTGAAGAAGTTTCCATGTTAATTTTTGTAATGGCTGAATTTGCCAGTTTCTTGTAATTAAGGTCTCCAGCCAAGAATATTATTCTTGGCACTCCAGTAACAACAAATACTATTCAAACCAAAAATCTATTCGGCCATTTTCACTCCGAATAAGCCAGTCAGCGAAGATCGAGGTAATGTACGGGTTGCCTTCTTTTTTTAAAAAAAAAAATCGAATCTGTTAAATTCAACTTTTCTCTACTTACAGTTTTTTCTTCTTAAAATTTTCTACTTGGCTGTGACTTCAATTCACATTACAAGCCTCGTTAATTTTAAAATGTACCATTCGAAAAATTTCCCTTGCTAGGGAATGCGTGGCCACATTTTGAGTCGATGTGAACCCCTATTCTAGTCAACCATAACCATAAAATAAAAAACAAAGAAATAATAAAAATAAAGATGGCTATTTGCGGTTGGTTGAATATTTTTAAAGAAAGGAAAAAAAAAATAAAAAGAAACCCAGAAACTATTCGAGGGTCGGGGGAATATTTCCCCGGTTCTAATTTAGACTGTTTAATTTGGCCCGTTATCGCTATTCTACATCTCGTAATTTAAACGAGGGAATCACTTTATTATCAGCAGATAATTAAAAACTTTTTTCTTCTTCGGAGTGAGAAAAAAAATGGGGAGGGGGGGGGGGAGGAGGGTAACGAAGTTTATGTCATACTTCAAGATGACTTCATTTGATTCAATTTAGTTATCGATATTACAATATTCTATTGGCGCTTTTCCAGAAGAAGATGTTTTTTTTATGCTTTTATAGCTTCGTCGATAATTTTTGTTCAAAGCAGGAGAAATTCAGATTCTTTGAAGCAGAAGTTTTAAGGGGGAAAAACGAGAGGCAGTGGCGGAATAATTTTCAAAAGTCTGAATTCATTTTCATTTTGTCGGCGAGAAACGAAAAGTTAATTGATCCCAGTGCATCTCTTAAAAGGGGGAAAAGGGAAAATTGTTAAGAAGCTAAGGGATAGGTAAATTGAAGTAAATATTTCAGTGTCGTAGATTCATTTATTGGGTTGTGAGTGTCGTATCTCCTTTTGCTTCTGGTTTCTTGAAGACTTGAGATGTGCCTAGGAGAAAAATCAACCCTTTCTTAGGAAAGAGGATAACCAAGGGTTGTTTCTCTTAAAAAGTTTCCTTGCAATGGCGCACAACTCATTCCGCTGAACGTGGTAGCGCCAGTATTGTCTCCCAATTCTCTCATCTCGGATCTGGTCTTTCCTTTTTTGTAGGGTTCTCATCTCAGGTTCATGCGGTTTCCTTTCATCGCTTTAGCAAGCTTTGTGTGCTTCAAGTTGATTACCAAAAATTAATACAAGCCGAAGAATGAGAAATTCTGCAATAGTTTTCAACTCTGAATCGGATCTTGGATTCTTTAACGAGCTAGAAATATATCGAGAAGAAAGGAGGAAGATTCTTCTAAACTTTGATCCCCAAATACAGCAGAGAGACGAAATATTCTACATAATTCCAACAGAAGCATCCGGCCCAAATATTTTGGGCAGGATCTCAAACGCAGCCTCAGATCGCATAAATTTATACTTGGCCACAAATTGATCTGTTATATTTTATGTGTCGATACATACCACATATATTACATTCAATTACAGGAACCGTATTTCAAACATCTAATAATTAATGCTTTCCATTTAGAAGGTAATAAAGCGGGAAATTTCTGGAATCGTATCCCCCTTCCGCTTCATTTATCTGTCGACTGCCGAGTATTTTTTTTTTTTAAGCAAAGGTAATAATGAGAAAAATGAAATATCGTCGGATTATAACAGAAAAAAAGGTATACGAGGAAAATGTATTTAAAAATTGATTTGACGTGTGGATGTTCCCTGCATGATCTATTAATGTCGATTTCGATGCAATCGTGAATGTAAAATATCTTACCGCTAATTAAATATCCCCGCTCCTTTTTTTTTCAAAAAAAAAAAAATATTGTTGATTAAAAAAAATGAAAAGAGGAAAAAATGTTAATTTTCGAAAACCCTATCGTTTTGTTTTTTATATTCAAGTTACCTTTATTTAAGAAAAATATTTTCATAAGCTCGGGCGTTTCATTTGCTTCCGGTATAAGGGAAACTTGAAGCATTATTATCTTATTATTATTTAATTATTATATCTCATTAACGGAGGAAAAGATTTACTCGAATATCATACTTTACCAGTCGTCGTCACGGTTTTTGGGGAGAAAAGGGTGAATATTTTCTCGTATTTACGGGAGTGGGAGGAGGAATGGAAATTGTAGTTTTGAAATCGGAAAAAAAACGGGAATTCCGCGGAGAGATGAAAAAAGTTCTAGATTCGATACTGAGATGAAATTTTCTCTTTCACTCGGTTGTACAAAGAAAAGGGGGAAAACAGACGACTATGACTCGATTTACGCAGGAGGCCCGTGTTTCGGAATTAACTTGTACGAGGAAATCATTGTCTCTTTTAATGTGCTGGAATTTCAACAGAGAGGTTGTGGAAATAATCCAAGTAGTTCTTTTGATTATCTTGCGTTTTGGGATTAGGTGGGTATAAACGATGGTGATGAAATAAATGTAAACCAGACAGATCATTGAAGAAAATAAATTTGAGCAAGTTTTGACTTGTCTGGAGATGTCCAGTCCTGATTTTATTCTCAGAAAATTGACTCCAAAGCCCTTAAAACTAGAATGTTTAATTCCCGGTAATATTCATTCTGGAACTTGGCCTAATTCTGCCTCTGAAACTCAGAGAAAGTTGCTGCAAAGCGCTCTCGACAAAAAAATTTTGCCTGGTGGCAGCGGTAACAATTTTTTAAAACCTGACCACAGACTCTTTAATTGGACATTGCTATAAAATAACCTACTTATCCCACTCTTATAACTAAAGCTGCCCCTTCCTTTCTCTCCCATTAATTTCAAAGAGAATGAAATAGTGAATAATAATTTTCAAATTCCACTGACAAGTTAAGTTTATGAGCTTGTTTTTGTTTTAATTTAATGCCTGAATAGAAACCAGTGCAGGGGAGGAACTACAAACACATTTAAAATGTATAAATTTTAAAACAAGGAACAATTAGGCCACCAACCCAATAACCATCTCATCATACAGAGGCGAAATCCCACCAAAGATCAAACTCATCGAAAATCATCTCTTTAATGGATATTCCCCGACTAAAATTTTCGTACGTTACCTTATCCACCGGCAGCTGGCTAACTTGTTTCGGTCAGTCCCCATAATACATAGTGCAATTATTATAGACTATACGATCGATAGGGAGCATCCGGGGGTAATTGAAATTTCCTCATCAAACTTTAATATGTTATTAACCAAAGGATAATATCAGCCTTCGTGTTTCAGTGGATATGTTATGCATACAGCGGAAGGTATATAAGGATTCCGATGTTCTAACAAATAATCAATTCATTTGTAGCCGTAACCATGTCTGTGGTTTGTTAATTGCTTTCCATGTCCAATCGTTAGTCGTCACGATAATAATAATAAAAAAAAATAATAATATCACAAGAGAGTATCGGTAACGATGATTTTGTAAAAAAAAATAAAATTAAAAAAATATGATCGGGGAATTTTTCATAGTTGAAAAGAATCAAGTTTAATTTTGCAAGAGAAAATGCTTTGGAAAGTTTGTTAACCTGTCAGAAATGTTTAAACTTATAATTGAATCGCCCAACCCCTGCTGTCAGATTACGATTTTTAACGTGGTATCCTCTCGGCGTGAAACTCCTGCTGTAAAACCAGAAAAAAAAATATTTGATCATGTGAAAGATTTTTTCGGTGGATGGTCTCGAGTTCTCCATCTAGAGAATATAAAAGGCTTCATCATGAGTTTATCGGTTGGTTTTAAAGTCATGAACATGGCAATGAAGAGTGGCCAGAAATTTCAGGACCAAAGAATTCGAAATGTAGAACTACATCAGATATGCAAAATTTTTATTGGCACTTCATAATAGCTTCAGAGCTAGCTTAGAAAATAATTAAATACATCAAATCTCAACTAAGAAAATATTAACCGGCTTAATTAAGGGCTATCACTTTTGCGCTTTTCATCTTTTTTAATATCTTTTTGTAGATACAAAAATCGGTATTTAAAGCTGTATAAAAGAAAGCATTTCCTTTTTTTCCCTAAGAAAAGATAAACTAATTTTTTAAAAGGGGAAAAGAAAACTGTCAAAAGCAACATCCCCTCAAAAGACTTCTTTGAGATCTTTTCCACTGCGATGATTCAGAAACAAATCAATTTATTTTTTTTAGCCGCATATTATTTTTTTTCTTTTCAGGTAAGAATCAAACATCGTAGTTAGTAATCACGATTCCACAGTAACTTGGTAGCATTTTTATAATCTAAGAAGACCTGTTGCGCCTATATTTAACTTATAGAACTCTTACTATAAATATCAAATATACAACAATAATGTGATATATATATGACTAGCGTTCCAAAAGTTAAACATAGGCGCAACCGGTCTTCTTAAAATGTGACGAATACATCCAGACAAAGCCGAATAAATAAAGCCAGGAGCTGGGTTAAGGTATACTTTAACCGTAATCACTATGGTAACCCAGTGGTGAGAAGATCTTCTTAAAATTTCATGATAAAGAATTTTAATTTTTTAAAAAAGCAAATAAAACTAGAAAAACCCTATTCACATATACCCTTTTTCCATTAAGCTACTCGTTCCCCTTCTTGTTATTGTTGTGGTTATCGATGCTGCCACTGGCAGCGCCAATGTCGCACCCTTGATCACCGAGAGTCGTCCACTAACTTCCGAAGAGCTCACATCCAAAATCTCCGGTCAAAAAATCAAACCATCTTTTAAAATAATAATTTAAAACTACAATATTTTGAACGGCCAAGATTAATATTCAAAAAAGGTTGCTTCCGAAACAAATTTTTAATTTTTAACTAATTAAAACTATAAAACAAGAAAGTGGTTTCGAAATTCTTTAATACCTTAAAACTCGAAACATTATCGATTGTAAAATGAGCCGGGACCACTTTCACCGCTCATATTAATTTTGAGGAGATGAAAAGGCACGATGGAAAGGCAAGAACTCAGTGCAAAATGACTACATAAATACTTGATGACAACTGGGTTGAATTACCAAACTACAAAGGGAATTACATCCCCCACTCACGGGAGTTCACCGCCGTCAACCACTCAAGTGTGTTACAAACAACGACTTTCAAATATTGACTTGAAATTCAATACCAAATACAGGATGCCTTGTGTTTTCACCGATTTTAAAGCGTTTTTGAATATTACGATTTTTTTCCCATCAAAAACTTTTTCGGGGGGGGGGGGGGGGGAATAGAGAGGGAGAGAGAAAAAAGAAAAAGGTGGATTTTATCAGCCACTTGAATTGATTGCCGTATGCTTTTAATTCTTTTGGTGAGCAATATATAATATTCAAAATCAAAATGCGTAGCCTGATTCCATAAATCAAATAAAACTGTCAGACCTTCCAGTTGACTTCTTTCATCGGTCACACGTCGCTGTTTCTGCAAGAACTAATCCTTCAAATAATTTGCCAAATCTGAACTGGTCATATTCTACGAGACTAAAAAATAAATTTATTCAATCGCAAATCGTCTTGAATAGTAAAGCTTGATGCAAATTTCACGACAATCGATATCGGAATTCAAATTAGGTCTGATATCTGGCAGGTTTGCGTGAATCAATACGACTGAGGGTGAGAGAGTGTTAACGAGCAAGGCGAGGTATTCACTATGATTAATGACGGGTCTAATCAAGCACCTCACTGTCTTTCATTAATTTCGATATTATCTTGGGAAGTTGAATTGTAGATCATACGTTTGTGTGCGACCACGAGATGAGGACAAGAAAACTAACCCCATCTTTTGACCACGTGTAATCAACAAATATCAAAGGCTTCATCCATCATCAATCTCTTTTCTTTCCCCTTTCAAGTTATTAAAAGCGTGAACTCTTCTTTCCCCTCTTTTTCTTTCTCTCGATTACTTCCGTCTTTTGGCATCCGCCGTTTAAAAATTTTTACCCTTTTTTTTTTTCTATAAAAATGAAAGGGGAGGACCACAGAAAAAATCAAATTAAGATGTTAAGAATTATTTCAGAAGTCTTTGGGACCCTTTTATAAAAAAAAAATGTATGATAAAGAAAAACTAAGTAATTATTTAAGGGGGGGGATGGTACCTAGCTTGGATTTTCCATGTCTCGGGGTCGTATTCATTTTGAAAGTCTTTTGCTACAAAGGAAAAGCAGCAAAAGCTTCTTAAATAGAATAGGATAGAAAAAGGAAAACGTCACGGGAGTTAATAACACGGTCTCTTGTTTCTTTGAAAAATTATCGGAGGATCTGGGAAGAAAGGCCGGAGGATAGTAATCATCATTTCTTTCTTTTTCTAATATAAACATCTCTGTTTATGTATTATGATCAAAACAAATCTTGAATTCTTTGTTATTCCAGATATAATATTTCAAGGAAGATTATGAAAGATCTGAAGAAACCGAAATTATTTTCAAACAACGGAGGCACAAAAAAAGGAAACCTAAAAAAAAATAAGGTGAGTCGAAGAAAATCATTCGAACTAGCACGGATTCAAAAATAGAATAAACTTAGACTCCAGGCGCATGCGCAATAGTGTGGAAACGAATCATACATAAATTTTTATTTAGCGAACTTTAAAAAAATTAATCCTGGAAACGCCGGCGGCTTTACACGTTCCTTGTCTTTGAGCAAAGCGATTAGAAGCATCTCATTGTTGTGTTTACGTACTAGAAAGCTTAGATGCACTATGCATGCACTAGGATTTGTCTGGATCCAGAATTAGTTCATAGATACCAGAAAATCTCATGCCGTTCTGTACGTGCAATGTTTACTGATACGCTAATCGTATCAGGAAGCCCCTGCGGTAATTGGATGTGCTTTGTGACGCAGGCTTGCTCTTTTTAAGGCAGTGAATTAGAAGCTATTTTCCCATTCTACCGAGGCGCTTTCATTTCACAGCGTGAAGGCGAGAGGAGAGGAGAGGAGGGAAGCGAAAGGGAAAAGGGGAAAGAATTAGTCCTCGCAGCACTAATTTTATTTTACGACGCTTTTGCCCACCATTAGGAATAAAAAATAATCACGTTCAGAATGAGATAAATTACTTATAAAAACAAGTATAGATCAGTCCAAGTTTTATTTATCCGGCTTTTATCAGAAGTCATAGCAGTCTGGAGAGAAATATAAGTGAGAGAAAAAAAAAAGCACAGACCCTTTTCTACATGGTTCGTCCCTGTAGAAGAGTTAATGAGAGAAAATTCTAATGAAAATATATTAGTCACTAAGTGAAAGTTTTTTTTTTGTCTGTTCCAAGGTTTTCAAGATCATAACGCCAGGGTTTGTTGGTTTATTCCCTTTTGTTGTGCTTCTCGTATATTTAAAATTCTTCCATGCTAAGAAATTGCTTTGGGGTGAAGTCATTAAGGTTATGCGAAGGGAAAAAAAATATAAAACGCCGGCTCAAAAACTTTGTGCTGAAAACGTTCTTTAATCCCCTCCCGTCTTTTTTGATACCGTTTGAATCGAAAAATGAAATCTGCTTTAAGATAAAAAGAAGAATTATTTTTTTTCTTAACTCAGTTGCTCGGCGATGGAGACTTGATTTATTAAAAAAAACTCCTGGTGCGCCCTAGGCTCATACCTAATTATCCGCAAAAATGCCTTCCTAGCTCAGATGACGGGCTTGATCCAAAAAGCCTAGACGACTTGAATCATGAGTTATTTTCTGGTATGATCTAGAACCAATTTTTATTTTAATTTAAAAAATTTTGAAAAATGAAATTCTGAAATTTTTTGCCGCAAAACCAAAATATTCATTGGACTTGACAAGACGAACAAAATTAAAAAAAGATAAAAAATGATTCATAGCAAAAAAGAAAAAAGCTCGACTTTAAAGCACAAAAAGTGGAAACGCAACACAAATCCAGCTTTAAAGTCAACTTGGATTCCCGCGACACCTGTAAAGTTATGAAAAGAAAAGACAAAGAGAGAAAAAGAAAGAGAGAACAACAACCATATTTACTTCCTGTATGATATTAAAAATGAAATATTGTTTTTATTTTTTTTCTCCCTTTTTCTTCCCTTTTATTTTTCAGGCGGAAGTTGCTTCCGATGGATTGAGGAATATACGCACATGCCTTTTGTTGTGTGCCACAAGTTACTGTATATATTTTCACCTCAGAAAAACACATTCTTGTACGTTTGTTAATCCTTCCCGAGTCTCCCTAAGAATTTTCCCCCCACTGTTAAAAAAAGAACACATTTGCACCGGGTGAAAAAAGAGAAGAGAAAAAAAATTACCTTCAACATGGAAAAGATAAATGTCAAAAACCACTCTTGTAGTCATTTGTTTTATCTTTTGTTCTGCCGGGGCTACTGACTGATATCCAATTTTTAACGGCGGGAAAGAAAAACACGTCCAAGAATTAATTTAACCCGGTGTATGTGCTTCTTTTCCTTTTGGATTTTTTTTTCCTAAACAATTCTCAAATGGGTGATAGAATTTCGAGTTGTTTTCATTTTTAAAAGGCTAGGAAATTAAAGTTTTGTATTTAAAACAGCTAATTTGGTCTTTATGACTTAGGCTAGGTCAAGAGGTAAATATTTTGGCCCTTTAATTTTGTCTAGGACAATTTTTGCAGCCTGTTTTTTGAACCTACTAGCTCGAAAATGTCGACAAAATAATTCATTTTGCGGTTTATTGAAAAAAAATACCAGCATGGCTCCAAGGCTATTATCATTTTATTATAACGAAACGCCGGCCAGAGAAATTATTTTTCAACCAAAACGAAAAAATTCGAAAAAAAACTTTTTTTAAAATCTAGGACAAGGAATAAAGAACAAAGCGCAGCCAAACAATTTCCTTTTATACAAAATGCATCCGGTTGGTTTGCTATAATTTTTTTTCTATCTTTATACATTTCGCCTTGATTATATTTTTTGTCATTTTAGGCTATATAGCCTTACAGATAAATTATTATTAAATGATGCAAACGGAGATTTGAATTTTGGGAGCTTGCGAAATTTTGATTTTTGTGGTAGCATAAAATATGAATTTGTTGATTTTTATTATTTGCCAGCATTACCATAAACATTAAAATTAAACTTGAAATAAGTTGTTTGTGACCTTAAAAGCTCCAATTATTGGCATGACCCAATATTAATGGTTCTAGCTAGGCTCATCTAAATATTTCACCAAAATTTCATCTAAATATTTTGGCCTTTTAATTTTGTCTAGGACAATTTCTGCAGCCTGTTTTTTGAACCTACCAGCACTAGACTGATTAATGACTGCTATCTGATTGACTGCGACCAAAGGTAAGTTAAGTACAATAGCAGAAGAAGAGATTTGACGTCATCGTCGATCAATGGAAGATGACTGAAAGCGAATTTTGTCATAGCCAATCAGAGAGTAAGATTTCGATATGCTGAGCTGGCGACTCTTTAGAGCAGACCATGACACCACAGATAGATCCAGAAAAATACGTCGCGAGTAGCAAGGTCAGGGCGGGGCAAACCCTTGGTGCGCCCCTTCCTTCCCCGCCACAGGGAGCAACTGTGCGCCCTTTACCCTCTGAAAAAATTTAGACTTCAAGCAAAAAAAAAAAGGTCTTCAGGTAGCTATGCAGCTCCCCTTGCTGTTGGCGCCCCCTACGACGCTTGTGTCGCCCCGGCCCTGAGCAAGGTGGAATTTGCGAACAACAAATTGGAGCGTTCGTTGGTAGACCCCAGAAGTGATGGCACGAGGACATTAAGAATGGTCTGTCATCTCGACAAAAAATTCAGAAAGAATCTACGGCCAGGAATGGATTGAAAGAAGAAAAAGAAGTGGCCATATCCTTCGAGAAGCGAGTTTCAAATCGAGCAGGGTCGGCACTGTTTATCTAACCATCGACCAATCCCACGAATCTCTTCTGACTTATGGATGGCTCAGCAGACATTCAGGCTATCGCTCTGAATCAGAGTTCGGCTACAACGGGGTAGATCAGAACCGTTTTAATTTTGGAAAGAGTCTAGTCAATCCTAACCGACGTCATTTGCCTTAGGAGAGCACATACTTATTATCTAATGAAATTTTCACTGGAAAAAGGAGATATCTGAACCCTCAAAAATTTTTAATTAAACCCATAAGAAACTATTAATATATTTAAAAAGCTAAATATATATTTTCTGTCTCCGTGTTTCCAACCGCAAAATAATTCACTATTAACAAAAAAAATTCAGGACAAACAAAGAGAATCTTTAAATGATATATAAAAACTCTCCTTTTAACATAAAACGAGTTAAAAAGGTTTGATAAAAAAAAAAAAAAAGAAGACGTCTGTCCTAGTTTCCTTTTTTTTTATACAAGAAAAAAAGATAGCACTTTCCCAAAAAGTAATTGGCTACAAGTCACTTTGTAACCCTAACCGTTTTTTCGACAAAAAAAAGCAAATCTCAAAGAAGAAAAGCTATCGGAATGTTAATACTTTCCCTTTTCCCTTGCAATCTTTCTCATCTATTCATTCCGATCGACCGCAGTTTTTGTAATCATTGTAAATCTGACAAATACATTTTGATAAAAAATATTTAAAAAAAAATTTTTTTATGAAGACCCGTGAGGTAACGTAAAAAACCAGGATGCTGCCGCTCTACCTTTCATTAACCTATCAAATTTTATAGGGCAATAAAACTCGCAGGGTTGGCGAAAAGGCTTTGTTTACAAAATCGTGACTAACCCAAAAAGGCCTCTCTCTCTCTCTCTCCCTTAATTCGCATATATATTTCAAGCGTTACAAGATAACATTAGCCGGTTGACGTATTTACGAGTCACCAAAAAATCACTGTGTAAAATTTAAACTGTAAAATGAAGATAATGAGGCCTCGTTTAATCTCCCATCATAAGTATTGAAGATATAAATTTCCATAAAATGTATACAATCAATATTCGGTTATCCTGAAAGGAATTTAAAGTTTGGAAAATGGAGGTCTCCGTATCTTTGTTTGAACAGTTTCTCGTTACCAGGGTGACGAACCTTCAATAATTTTCATACGTTGAAATTCCACTTTTCATTTTCATCTAAATCTTTATCCTTTTTACAAAAAAAGATTGCGGTTGCATCAAGTTTAGAGTTAAATCTGCGAGGTTTTTTCGAAGGTTAGGCCTAGTAAAATAATTTAAGGGACGGTAAATAATATTTATTTTTAATATCGATGAGTGCATCGCATATGTTTCAGACCATTAACTTGAAAAAAAGTTTTTCTCTTTTTTTTAAAAGATTATACATGCTCCCAAAAATTGCTGAATAATTAAGTTGCGGATCGTTCAATCTTAGCTGTCAGCTTCGGGAAGAGTTTTCATACATGCCAGAGTGTAAAGCCGGAGAACTGGAAACACGTGCTTCCAACAGCGGCCTGTTTCTAGTTTCATATCAACTCAACCCTAACGTGACTGCACAGTTTAATGAAATTACCGGTCCCTATGGGTCTTTTTGCCTTGGTGAACGTATTCCATTTCGGTTTTTATTTTTTTTTTTCGAGATGGTGTTCAAGAGAAGAACTGTGGAAATAAACGGGAAATCGGACGTGTTTCCTATAATGCGATGACATAATAATAGAGCAGTGGTATAAAATAATGCATTATTGCAAGGGCCGGAGAAAGAATGAAGAGATTGTAAAACTAAGTAACTACAGCGCTTACACGGCTTGAAGCCTTACTGCCGCATCACAAGTAGTACGCCTGGTGACCGACCCTGTTATGGCATGACTCCGTCCAATCAGGAACTCCAAGCCGACCCGCATCCATCTACACGTTATCCTCCCGACGAAGCCGCGGCCTGCCTTGAGGTCTGGGCTGGTAGTCCTTCCGTCAAGGACCTCACGCATATACCGGCCCGAGCGGCATGTACATCCAACCTGAGCCTAGACGATCTGATCACTCCTGTGATCAAAGGTTGGCCAGTGATCCTCCGGACTTCATTCGATCTCATTCGCAGGCGCCCCGTAAGCGGATCCCGCTTAGGTCCGAGAATCCGACGCAAGACCTTGTTTTCCTGTCATTGACTTCGAGCCCAACCCGGCGAGCCTCAGCCCTCAGCCAATAACTCTCCGCATATCCTCGCGGGTTTTCCCAAACAAAGAGTAATAAAAGAATATGGCAAGTGTAATAAATCACGGGTTTGAGAGGTCAAAAGAAATTTCAAGAATCGAGAAGGAAAGGATTTGTTTAATGGCTTAAACAAGGATATGTACAGATTTACACCAAGCAAATTAAAACTCTAATGAAGCAAGTCAGAGGAATCTTTTTGAAAACCAAAAGCTTGATGTGCCATCGACATATGCTAACTATGAGATCATTTCCTTCGTCACGCCTCTCATGCCCCGCAAGTTCTAGTAAAAATTTTCTCCTAGTCGAAGTCATACCCACAGCTCAGACCAAAAATCAGAACCAAAAATCCAAAACAGCAGCTTATGTCATGATACCACAACAGACTTTAAGAAGCAGACAGTAGGCTTCATCCTGGCATGTGGCTCATAAGGTGGACCCTGCCAGTTGTCCTGAGTCCATGAAAATGTTATCCTTTCAAAGAAGCCACCGTCTTTCTCATGGTTCTTAATTAAAACTAGGAGGGCAGCCATCTAGAACTTCCGCAAAGAAAATGATGATTTAATGGCATCCATCTTTTCCATTCTTTAAAAACAGTCAAGAACTTTAACAATGAATATCCTTTTAAAAATATTGCCGTGCATTTGCTTAGTTTTACCTCATTCCAATGCCATCGTAGAACGGATTTTTTCACAAGTTTTTGATATTAAAAATAAGAAAAGAAATAAGATCAACAATGAAACTATGTTTTGTTTGTTACAAATTAAAAGTGAGTAAAAAGAGGCAGGAAAAACTTGCCACAATTATTCTCTCAACGAAAAACTTTTAAAAAAATTCACAGCTGACAACATGTACAGCACTAGGGAGCCTAGTAGGGAGTGGACACTTCGATGGGTCGTCTGCTACGTAGGGTTATGCCATTTTGAAAACTGGAAGCTGCCATTCTCGAATTGAAAAGCGAACATCGCGATTGGCAGATTCTTCAGTTCGAGAACGGCGGCCACCAAATTCGAGGTCATGGCAGCTTTCAGTTTTCAAAATGGTGTACCCCTATGTAGCAGACGACTTATCGAAGTGTCCACTCCCTACTAGGCTCCCTATACAGCACTATTAAAGAATGGAAACCTGAAACTCGAAGATAGCACAAAATAATTTTGAACCAGCGAGTTTCCTCATTCCTGATTCAAGCGCAATAAGGCCCTTTTTGCGAAGCTAGTAAATTCATACTCCAAGACTCCTCAGAGGTTCCTGAATCTGAGTTTAAGAGCCCTTACACTCAGAGACAGGAAAAAAAAATTTCACTATTTGAGTGTATCTCTTAGTCGATTCATTAAGTTTCCACAATTCGACTTTCTTAACAGAATGCAAAGTAAAAGATTTTCGACTCTCGAGTTCAACCTTCCAACCAAAGCGAACCTGTGGCTTCCCCCTTTTCAATCTTTCCAATATCTTTACCCGTTTCCACGATCCTCATAACAATCAGAACCGACTGAACAATTCAAAGAATTTAAATTCTCTCTAAAACAAGTCTAAAACTTAAAGGTTTCTACTCCTTTATTACAAATTTTTCCATTTGTACTATTCCACGTCTGTTACGTATCCTTCCGAGCGAAATAAACCGGAAAACGATAAGCTTACTTGCGAATACCGTTCCCCCATTCCTAATTCGTTATGAAGTTTTCTTTTCCCATTCGAGTTTGATCCACTTAAATCTTTACAGTCGTGCAGTCTTCAATTTCGGCGCGCACACCTTCCTCAACGCCCGTCTACAAACGTGCCGCCGCCGCCGCCCTGTTTTTACATAATGCCTTTTTATACTCAAAACAACAACGAGTTAACAATCTTAAAAGCGTTTTTAGTCACCATGAAATTCCCTTTTCTTTTTCCCAGCAAAAACTTTCCTAGCAAGATTATGTTAAAATCCTCCAAGGTAACATAATTTCTTCTTTTCTTATGGAACGACGTTTGAATTCTCTTTGCTGACAGATAAATTTCATGGTTGTTGCTGTGTTTTAGGATAATTTACATAATTTTAATTTCGGTGTGTATGTTATGTTAAGGTTTTCAAAATTCATTCATTTTATCTTACGTCCGCCTCAACTTTTCACCCATCGTTTCTGCTAACCGCATTTCGTTAATTTATTATCGTAAAGTCAAAAGGATTTTCGAAGGGTTATTCCCGGGGTTCTCTCTCTTAGCGGATCAAATCAAAACGTCGGCCTATACCCGTTTGTTTCTGTAACGTCCTCAATTCGAAAGGTGATTTTCAAACTAAATAGATGAGTAAAACCCCAGATTTTAGATTCGGGGAAGGAAAAGATGTCTTAATGCCGAACGCGGATATTAAAAGCTCCCCTAAAGCCGAAAAGAGAAAAGCTTCAAATCGATAATATACTCCTGACCAAAATGAGGATGTCGAATCCTAACTTGCACTTGCAGGTTTAAGTTCGTCTTTTGCTAAGGGTTTTCTATGTATTTTATAGCTCTTTAATCTGAGTCACGGTACATAATTGATGAAGTGACTGAGCAAAGAAAACCTTTCTCCTCCTAGTTTGAAATCAATGTTTAGTTAATTGAATAAGCGATGGATAATTAAAAGACTTGAGAAATAATTAGTTGTGACGTCACTATATGAAATATTGACTTCAATTTCCCTCTTAGAATTTCTCTGTTTGTAATGCCTTATACCTCTCTTGGGATTTTAACTTGATGGAACATCTCATCTTACACTCCTTTGATCATTTACGAAATTCTTATTGTGTTTTCCTTCGGAGCTACTTGGGGAAAATAATGTTTTTATATATTGCGAGATGAGATGGTTAAAGTGAATAAACTCGATGTAATTTAAGATCACCATTTTTAAACTATGCCAATCGTTTTAGGTTGTTGGTCTTCGAAAATTAAAGTGTTGCGCGTCGAATTTTGGGGCCAAAGGGAGATATAGGAACGTCCTACAAGTCCAAAACCTCAGGGCAAACCGAGGCTTCGTTGGGAGGACAACGTCGAAGGATGTGGGTCGATTAGGAGGGCCGCACCAGGGCAGAGCCGGAGCGCAGAAAGGGAACCTGCGATGTAACGATAGATCTTCAGGTTCTGTAAGACCATAGATAGATAGATAGATAGATAGAATTGGTTGGAGATATAGGCAAACTCAGATGAGGCTTTTCATGTACTAGAATTATTAACTTTTCCCTCCCTGTCTTTGCGTCTGCACCATTTCACATACCGAGTATCTTGGACATATATACTTCATTCTAAACCACTTCTCTAAGATACACTAAAAAATTTTACCCTTGCAAGTTTTAATCAATAAAAAACATTCTGGAGAAATGGAGCTCGCTCTAAAAGACCAAAAGAATAAAGAAAAATTTCACTCTCCATGATTCTGAATAATGTAATAATTAAAACATATTTTATCTCGATAAAGAAGAAAAAAAAAGTCCCTTAGTTAAGGGTTAAATTTCCTTATTTTAGCCTACTAGGTCTCTTCGTTTGTAAAAAGTCATTAAGATTTCACCCTCTTCAAAATAATATTATTTTAAGGGTAGCTAATTCCACTTTGCAATGTAAACTAATGGAAACCTTGAGCGTCATGCATTTTTGACGTTTTCAGGGGTGGCCTAATTACTTTTTTTTTCCTTTCCTCGTTACTTTAAACTTAAGCCTTAGAAGTTTTATCCATCGTTACTTCTCAGAATCCCTTTAAAGCCGCTTAAGATTTTTCTTCGTTTTTTTTTTTTTGCAAACAAATCGTAGCTCTAATGATTTTTTCTGAAGTAAAAAAAAAAAGTTGAATATTTAATTAGATAAGAGAAATATTGCTAGCATGACGTGACAGGAATGGAATAACACGCAAGCAATTCTTCTACCGGTATCGAAGATTTAAGCCCGCGTTCATATTGGATATACTTCTTGTCTTGGCCTTAATCAACCCCGCCTTCTTGAAGAAAAAAAAGCACGACTGACCAAATCAGTATTCAGGAAAAAAGAAATGCGAAAGAGAGATAAAATTTTAGAAAAGAAAGGTTTGGGAACCCTGGCGCTGTATCCGAGGTGAATATTATTCAAATGAAAACTGAAACAGGAAGTAGCGCTTTCTCTTCAACAGATATAACAAACGAAAATTCCATTTACTTTCATCGTTTATTCTTTGTTACAAAAGCTAGATATCGGACTGTTATTATTATCAGCCACTTACGAATTTAGAATCCTTTTTATACATTCCGTTATGTGCATCCGAAGGCTAGACTGTTCTTTCATCTCGCAGATCTTTTCTTCTTTTTATTCTTCTTTCTTTGTTAAACCGTTTGAATCGATCTGAGGTCGGTAAATGCCCCATTCAGTCTCAAAATGAACTGGACAGAGTTTGGGCTGATTTGAGAACGAAAATTGGCAGGCCAAACTGGAGTTTAGCATCGTGATCCGGCCAAATTTGGGCTGTGCAGGGTAATACTAGCTGGGACAATTAAAACAGCAAAACAGTCAACGAAGCAGAATGATTTTTTTTTTAAAATTTCAACACAAACTAAGCCGACCCTTGTAAAATTTGTCCTGCTGCCATTCGGTACAATTCCCATTTTAAAACTCGTCGACTATATTTCCACAAAACTTACAAGAGTGTGAAACCTCATCACAAGCTCGAGACATGATTATTGATGCCCCAGTTGTCAGACAGGTGTACGTGAAAGCTGCGGAAAATGACAACTCACTTTCTAAAAACTTTAAACATGATATTTCTTTTTGTGACCGCAGTAAACGAATAAATAATTTCGTTAAAATTATTATTCTCCCAGATTTAATTTTCGTATTTAAAATTCAATTTTTTAATAATGGTTGAAATATGATGTGGAAAAAAAAAAAGAGATTGAATGACCTATTGTTGCATTGAACTTTATCTGGCATTTAATTCAGTGAATTCAGCGAAAATGAATATTAGCAATAAAAGTGGAAAACAACAATGAAAATTGACATTTTGAGTAAATAAAACAATCAATCCGAAAATCGGGTTCGAGTTGAAGACAAAACATCTGCGGCCGCCCAGTGAACACCCTTTGGCTGACTGAGGGGGGGATTCCAAAAGCCTTTCCGAAAATTAAATCAACACGAGTCTTTTGAATAATTTAGGCAGATATAGATTTATATTGTCACATGTTATATTATCGAAAAAAATGATTCAGTGTCAGTTTCAGCTTGTTCTCGGGCGGTTTTTTTCTAAGGAGGATTTCTTCGAAAAGTTTCTTATTATGGGATTTTTATTGAGGGATACATAAATTGTATAGCTTTTTCTGTCTCAATCACCAAGTCCGTCGAAGTGGTTAACGGACTTGATTTGGCCACTTTCAACTTTCGAAAGTTTGCTAATCCCGCCAGACGTTGCGAACCTAACTATGGTCGTTGTCAAGGTGGTCTAAGGAATTTTACCTAGCAGGTGTCAAAGTAGAACAAGTTTTTCAGAATTTTTACTTGTCAACTTAAATTTTTTGAAAAATTCTTCTTGTCGACTAAGTCTTTTGGAAAAATTCTTGTTGTCGACTAAGTCTTTTGGAAAAGTTCTTCTTGTCGACTAAGTCTTTTGGAAAAATTCTTCTTGTCGACTAAGTCTTTTGGAAAAATTCTTGTTGTCGACTAAGTCTTTTGGAAAAATTCTTGTTGTCGACTAAGTCTTTGTCAAGAGAAATATTTCTGAAAAAACTACAAGCACAAAAAAAGTTTTAAAACGAAAACATTTTGACACCTGAATAATTCTCAATAAATCATTTCTGAAGGTGTCAAAAAATTTTCCCAAGTTTTTGAGGATTACTTTCAAACATTTTAAAGCCCATATACTACCTCTCTCGATTTACCACAGGTCTCCAGCCGACTTCTGAAATTTCTGGAGTTCTTGGCAATAATCTCCAGCAAAACGTTTAACACCAAACCCCCAAAACGTTATCAACTCACCACATCCTGAGTTTAACCTGAGGCCTATAACAACCAGCCTCCCTAAAGCTGCCTCTGGCTTTTCTGCCGCAATACCATCTTTTATTTTTTTTCATTTTTCAATAATCAAGAAATAATTTTCCTTCTAGGAATCAAAAGCTATCAATAAACTTTCCTATTTGTCAAGTCACTATTAAAACTAGTAATCACCAAGAACTTTTACTATAATTAATAAACTTTCACCCCTAAAACTCTATAAAAGGGAATGCGGATTCGTTCCTTATCTCAACACCGCGTTGCAATAAAAATAGAGAAATAAACAACGGGAACGTGTTAACCGGTTTAATTAGAAAAATAAAACTCATATGTTAATGATTATAGCAAACCTAGCCTCATTACCGTCTCTCATTACTTTTTATTTATTTAACCTGCATCATTTTATTTTTACAGCCAATTTAACTTCATCCATGTATTTCAACACACGGCGGTTTTAAACCCCCTCCCCGAACCCATCTCTGCAATGATCATTATTAATTTCCGCCCGAAAACTTTTCGATATAAGGACGAATAATTTTAATGCATCTTATACAAGTTATCAACGCTGCATAAATGATGACCGGTCCATTCATTTCTGTCGAGAACATTAATCTCAAGAACACAAATAAGCTTCAGACAAAAGCTACAGTCATTAATACGCTGTTTCGGGTTGTTAGCCCTCGTTTCAGTAGAAAGTTCATTCTGATCGCCTCCCAACTTTCCTCCCTGTCGTCTCTATCTCTCCCTCTTTCCCCCCCATACCCGGGTTTTCACATCTCCCCGCAATATCGTTGACATAGTTGCTCTCCTTTCCTTCTCCCAAGCGTGTCATTTAACTTTTTAATCTCGTTTAAATATCTAGAATATTTTAGAGGCCGAAGCACAGGAGTACACTCGCATACACGTACTGTATACATGAACACCCCGGACATTGATTCAGTTTTACATGCGTCGATTATATAGATCAAAACTTCTCCCTTTTTATTATTATTTTTTTTTTTCGATAATCCCTCTCTGGCCCAAAGCTGACCATGGAAAGTTCATTTTGTTTTGTAATATTGTGTCGGAGAGAGGGGGGGTTGAAATTCGTTTGATCCATGAACTTTTGCGGTTTAAAAATAAAAATTTAGACTTCGGATAGGAAATGAAAAATGATGATTTACGATCGTTGTGAGGGGGAAATATGAAGGTTGGGTTTATATAAAACCGCGATTTCGTACGTAATTGCCTCGACTTTTTAGTTAAGGTATACCCCGGAATCACGCTTAATTGAGAGAGAGGTTTACCTGGATTGATTTTTCGGGGAAACGGAAAAGAAAAATAAGGCTAAAGGTTTTGAAAGTTATCAATCGCACTGGACCGAGAAATTGTAGAAAAAGGGAGGCGACAATATCTAAAAAAAAACTAGTAAAAGTTTTCCAGACGGCCCCTTAAGAGCTTGATAATTTTTCGACAAAAAGTATGGAAGAACAATTTCTTATTCCCGTAAGACTTCAGGTTTCCTAAGTTTTTGCCAATCGGCTATCATCTCAAACTCCTACGTCAACGTTACGTCTTCTTGTCACGATCGATGTGTCAAGTTTGATTCGATATCGGCTTTTATCAGATTTTAGTATATGTTAACGCCCTGTTTCAATGGTATAGTTTTATCAAGTGGGAATTTTCTTCTTGGCGACAAGGGAAAAATTTAATCAAAAAGTAGCCCGTGAAATGATTAATATAAATGTAATTCCCTTCGTTTCATTAAAAGAGGTTTTCCCAAACAAAGGTAGGCAATGTTTTTGGTTGGTTCTCCACTGACCCTTGAAGTTTTTGTTTTTCTTACCCTTTTGTCCTTGGCAACTGACATTTTTTTCCATTTAGCAAAAGCGGGAAGTATGATGAGCTTTTATTTTTATTTTCCCTTTCATGCTTCTGTCACAAAAGTAATAAAATACTTAAACTCTTAAAGTTTCAAACTTCAGAACTAAAAAAATTGATTTAATGTTGTTTGGAAATTAAAAGCATTTCCCAAAAAGCCTAGAACAGCCTCTTATGCATGGCAGGTCTGAAACTATTTTTTTCAATCAAAGCTGTATCTTTTTTAAATGTCATGAGAAAAAAGCTGACCAGCGCTACAACATCAAGTCTTAACCTTGGAAACAAACAAACCCCATTCAGAGTTTCAACGAGAGGTGTTGACTGTTGTTAATGTTAAATATTTGAGGTAATTCTGTGAAAGGTTTTGAGGTAATGGATTAGGTTGTGGAGTCAATACTGGCAATAGAAATATAAACTTTGAATTTCTCTGTTTTAAATATGTTCAAATTATAGCTCTTTAAAAATTACTTCACAGTTCAAAATAA
This sequence comes from Liposcelis brunnea, assembly GCA_023512825.1. Lineage (NCBI taxonomy): Eukaryota > Metazoa > Arthropoda > Insecta > Psocodea > Liposcelididae > Liposcelis > Liposcelis brunnea. The sequence continues at coordinate 18,649,193 of CM042073.1, forward strand.
TATTCTCATTTGAGAAAAAAAAAGAATTTCAGCCTAAAAGTTTCAATTTGAAGTCAAAAAAGTTTCAAAATTAAAACTTTTTGACTTCAAATTGAAACTTTTTATGTAAATAGTTTCAGGAAAGTATCATTTGAAACTTGTTTCCATTCATTCGGTTTCATCCCCCCAGTGAAACCTAAAAGTTTCAAATTTTCTCAAATATTTTGAACTGTGTTGTTGAAACCAGGACTGTATGTGTCTGATGCCATAAAAAGCTTTAGCTAAGCCCGCCAGGACTCAGAGGTCTAAGCTGAGGATATTATTCTGGCAGATCGGAAACTTTTACTTTGTGCCAAATCGGTTTGTTAAAACTGTGCTCAAACTTTCCTTTTTATTAGCTAAAGTTTCTATTTTTAAAAAAAAATTAAACACCAATTTACATTCTTTAATGAAGAACTTGATATTCGACACGAGTTTGTCATGAGAAAGGGGGGAAGTGGCGAAGAAAGGGACGAAGAAAAAGAAAATTGAAATAAATTTTGTAAATATGAAAAGTTTCAATAACAAAAAGTTTTGGAAATATCACAAAATTATGAAAACGAACTCTCATTGAATACTAATTATAATTGATTTTAAAAACATCTTTCCAACAATGAAAATTTTCATTTTCTTTTTCCATTATTTTAACACAAAGAAATCAAAGCGGTTATCAAAATGTTATGATTTAATTACCAGCGCAAATATAATATTTTCATGCGCTGGCTTTCCAATTAAGATCAATGTTTTCTTTATAAGCTTCGATTTTTCACCCCGAAGAACTTTTATTTTTTATCTTGATTACTCTTCGAGGGGTTTTTTAAGGGAGGATGATGCGCTCAAATTTTCTTTAATCTCGGTTAAAATTAATGAGTTTTTTAAAAAAATGTCCCAATCGATTTGATCGTATATGTCGTACGCGTCTGATGCAAGTTGCGTGATATTTGAAAATGAATTATAGATGATTAGTTTATGTCGGATAATAACCGTTATCATCCTTGACCCATAACTTTTTTATCGAGTTATCGCTATTGTATTGTTATTAACTTGAAAGAACTTTTTCCCCCAATTCTTTCTCTCTCCCTTTTCCTTTGGTCACATTTTTATACAGTGATCAGATTCTTTTTTGATTAACTCGGAGTTTGTTATTGTTTCAGGAAATGGCCAGTTTATTAGAGGTTTGGCTTATTTAGGCCGATGGAGCTTTAGCGACCTTTGGAAATTCGGAATCAGACTGTTGGAGCTTTTGGAGGATTGGAAGAGTAGAATGTGAGTGTATATGCACTTCAGCAGTTGGATACTCTGACTAGTGTCCAAAGTTTTTAATGATTTTGGAATTTAGCCATTCAAGTCAAGCGAAGACCATGAGAGTGTTCGAGCTTGGGCAAGGACTTTTCGAGCTTTCACAAAACTTACAGAGCTCGACATTAGGCTACTTGAGTCTTTTGAAATTTGAGCTCAAAGGACTTTGAGACCTAAGGTAATACCACTAAAGTTTTCCCAGGATTAAGCTAAGATTTTTAAAGCTTTTTAGGACCTGGGCCAAGGCCACCAGAGCATTTAGAATTTGAAATTATGCCACTGGCTCTTTTTTAGGTTTTTACTAAAGCCATGAGAGCCTTTGGATTTAAAATAAAAACCTTTTGATTGCTTTCAGCTATTACCTAGAATAATAGAGCCGGCTTTTGGCCTTCCAGCTCTTACTAATAACTGTATGGCGACCTAGGCTCACAAAAATGGGCATAAATAATGAAAACCTAGTTCACAACTATGAACTTTCAACTAAATACAATTCCATGCACCGCTTTAGGACAATTTTGAATGCGAAATATTATTTATCACAGAGAATACAGAAATGAATGTTTTACTTGCGTCGAAGGGAAACTTGCGACTAAAAACCAATTAACTACGTAAAACTTTTCTCTGTATCCATTTCATATCATTAACGTTGAACCGTATATGCCTTATTTTCTTTCCCATGGTTTCTGATACATTCTGCCTAAAGTAAACGTTCAATCAAAACCCCTGTTTGCTATTATCTATGTAAATTCCATCGCTGGAGTGAATTAAAACGTGAGCTTTTCCTCTCGGCGTTTTTACCTTTCTCTCCTTTTTTTTTTATCTCGTCTTTTTTTTCTTTTTTTATAAAAAGTATCGGAAACGATACAAAGACCTCTAAAAATCGCTTTCGGAAGAAGATGCTGACATTAGCCAGCAAATAAAAGGTTAAAAATCGTTTCTGTCAGTTGAAACGGTCAAACTTAAATCTTGATCATGTCGGTGTATCAGAACGTGCTTCGATTTCAAATGGTCAGCCAAAAGAGTTTTGGGACATCAAAAGAATTTCCTTCAAGAGGTTTCTACATAAGAAAAGGAACGGGGAGGATGAGGGAAAAGCGGAAAAGTCCCTTTTTTTTTTATATACGTTGAAGTTTTTTTTCCCATTAATTTCAACTTTACGGAAGTAGGCTATGATTCCGTAGATCGGTTTGTTGTTTGAATCTCCGCATGATTGAATATTTTTCTTATGAGAAAAAAATGTTGTGCTCGATCAAAAAGGTTTCTTTTTTTTTTTTTGGAAAATATACATAAATGTATGAAAATAAAATCCTCTAAGCCGAATAAAGAAACAAGACATCCCTGCAGCCGGAATGGATCAGTAGGGGGGGCCATAAAGAACCCAAGGGGGGCTAAAGAAAAAAAAATTTTTTCCCCCGAGTATAAATAATTTCACTTGGGATCCGCCTGAGATGAAATTTTTTGTATTTGCTATTCGTAAAAAGGAATCTTTGAAAGAGTCTTTAAAAGTTGACTTATTGAGATTTGAATAGGTTGTTTTACAATATGAAGTATTCGTTTCGTGAATGAAATCTGATTTGTCATGTGATGTGTTGTGGGAAATGCGTTTATAGGAAGGGAGGGAAAAGAAGGGAGTATTTGTGAAAAAAATGAACGCTTCAAAAGGTAGATGTGACAACATTGGTACGCGGTAACAAAAATGTCTTTAGCCTATGTAAAAGTGAGGGAAAAAAAGGATTTCTAAAAAACTAACCAATTTTGATCGGTCTAAAAACTTCGATAATTAAACTTTGCTTTAGCTTAATAATATGACTCTAAGCTAAGATCTATCTACTTTCCCTTTAACAATTAAATTTTGAAGAAAAACTGTAGTTTCTCTTCAAAATGAAACCACTTAGATACCTAACTTTAATTCCTCCTAAGAAACCTGAGAAATGATTCGCTATAAATTTTCCATCTTTCAAGTTTCAATTCACTAAGTTTAAATGGATTTATAAAGCTTATAAGAGTTGTCATTTACTATCAAAGCGCTGAAAATTTTTTTTTAATCTTCTTAAAATGTTTCTTTTTCAATCGTTTCTATGCTTAAAAGTTATTGCTGTTAGGCATGTTTTTTTTTTTTATTTTGTTGAAAAAGAAAAAAATTCTTTTGACGTTAAATATGCGGATTGGATTTGTTCTCGGAATTTTCTTAACATCAATTAAAAGTTTTTAACTGCTTAAATCCCGAATCGTGTATCTTTTTATTTGCTTAAAGCGAAACGATAATTTTCAGTTTTCAATTCTAGCAAAATATATATAAATCTTTTTTTTTTTTTTTTTTTTTTTGCTTCGCGACAAAAATACGAATTTATCCAAATCCCCCATTAAACAATAAAATCGTAAATTACATACTAATCAAGACCGCATACCCACGCTTTAAACAACCAAGGGGTATTTAAAATCGTGTAATAGATTTACGCTGAGTAAATGGCACATTGATCAGCCCGATACATTTTTACGATTTCCGCCATTAGGGATGATGAAAAGAGATTAATTAAATGATGAAAAAGCGTATAATGAAACGCGTCTACAATGGAATTGTTTTTTAAGCAGTGTTCTTTAAAAATATTACGAAAAAGGAATTTTCCCCGAGTTTAAAAAGCAAGTGTAAAGTAGCTTGGAGTATGAAAGTAAAATTACTACGAATTTTCCATTGACGTGATTATCTCCATACAACATAGGAAGAATTGAAGCGGAAATTTCCCCTTGCTAAACGTTTGTAATACAGACGATTAATTTATTTAGCTTATTTAACCCAAGGGTTAAGTTAATCGCGATATCAAATTGAAAAACTTATTCACAGAGGAAGATCAGACAGCCATTTAATTTTCAACTTTTCACTAGTTTACGTGATCCGCGATTGGTTCGAATTCGACACGATGCGGGTCTCGTACCGGAAGGCGTTTATTTCACTTTCTTCATCGTTTCAATTTAAACTAGTTTTCGGAATACGGAGAAAAAGGTCTTTACTGGAAAAGAGGGGAAGGGGAAGATTTTTTTTTTTTTTTAAAGGAAGTTTCTCATCAATTCTCATCAACAACATCATCATCTTCTATATACATTTATTAAAACATTTTGATATTTTTTTTATCATTAGCCACGCTATTATTATCCGTATAAAGTTTCTTTTGAAAATAGAAAATGGTGTTGAAAAGTATTTAAAGAAAAAAAAAATAGGATTTTTATTATTATTATTTTCTTTTTAAAAGCGTTTCACAATCTTGGTGAATTCACTTTGAAGGCTCTATGCCAAGTCGCTGTCAAATACTACTCAGAGAGTTTCTCGCGCTCTTCTCTTTCTCTCTTTCTCTTTTCCCCCTTTTCCTAGAATGGCAGCATTGCTTGCTTAGCTCACGGATTTTGATAGGAGATTGCGAGGAGTTAATGACTTGAGCTACGGATTTATTTCCACCTATCACAAATATTGACTTTCAGCCAGATTTATCTTTTAGCCGCATTTAACTGACCACAGGCGGATTTGCTTTCTCGTCTCCTTTATTTTCAGTTAAAATCCTCTTTTTTTTTAAGATGAAAAGGGAAAATTATTTTTTTTATGTTTTTAGTTTTTTTTTTGTTAAGAATGGAAATTTCAAGAATTAAGTTTTCAACGAATTTAGATTTTTTTTATTAAGAAAAGGGAAGAAAGAGGGAGAACGTTGATTGAAATTCAACTGCAGAAAATCGACAATGTAAAGGTTTCCCAGATGAAAGAATCCTTTCAAATTTGGTGGGATGGGAGTGTAATGCTTTTCGGAAAGGAACTGCACAATTAATCTATATTAAAGAAATCTCCCGGAAGGAGAAAACATTTTCAATGGAATTATATTCGGTCGACTGTTTTACATTTCTCAATTCAGCTCTTCACATGAATCGTCGATGCCAAAGATTCCAAACTATAAAATTCAAGCCTTTCACTATTTCGAAGATTTAATATTCGGACTGGACTCCAGTGGCGGACTAGTGAGTCTGATAAGTCCGAGCTAGGAACGGCCAAGCTGCTGAGGCATTCAGCGACTCAGAAGTCTAAGCAGAGGACCATAAAAGCTTTGGCTAAGTACTTTTAGGCTCGAATATTTTAGGGCCTCCCCAAAATCAAGAGATCAAGCTGGGAATTTCGCCCACAGCTCAGGAATCTACTGCCGGGTCATATCGGGTCCCTTTCCAAACTTAGTAGAATCGAACCAGAAGCTGAGCCAAAATTCAGGACCGGCCTCGAACAGAATAGGATTGACCCAAGTACAAAGGGCTAGACCTGTGAATTCCAATTTCTCAGGGCAATATTTTTTTGATTTTAGGGGCTGCAACTCTACTTTTGTTGGCCAGTCCATTCCTGTTGGGGCTTCCCTTAAAAACTTCATGCAAGAATAATTTTAATAGCATTATAATTCATAAGTATGATTTACTATTAATGAATCTTAAATATTTGAACATTTGAAAAGTTAACCTTACTTACGAAAATCCAAGTTAGAAAAGGAGGATCAAAAAGCGAGAAGGGGAAAAGACCTCGAGAGGAAAATTTATCTCGGGAACCAGACATAGGAAGGTCTGAGGTGCTCTTAGCAATTCCCATTATAATTATGACCGGCATAAAAGCAAAATCGAAGCTGTGGTCTGTTAAAGCAAACGATCCTTTTGTATATTATCTATTGTCCTATTGTCTATATGTCATATTCCTTTTTCTTTTTCGTTATGTTATGGGAAAACGAGATTTAAGCGATTCCCTTCTAAAATCCTTATTCAAAAATAGATAAAGCCATGATAATGACTCGTGATGTTTTTAGACCCTCTTAGGAAAAAGAAACGTGATATATTGTGGCCCCCTAATGGGTCTTTTACCTGATGGTCACGTGTGGATTTAATTATAGTTAAGGATTAGGCAAAAATGGTCTTTCAGAATAATTTTTGTTTTATTTCTTGTAAAACTTTCTAATAAATTATTTTTCGTTGCAGGTTTAATTATAGAGCTGGGCTTGGGTTGGCTTAACTTCGAAGTTAAATGGAGCGTTAGTTGCTGGATGGAGGGAGCGGCAGAAGCTCTAGTATCTCGGCCATGCGCTACTCAGAGAAAAAAAATTGCCTCTTGCTCCTGAAAACTGAAAGTCGGTGGAGAAGAAGCAGAACAAAAACCTCGTGGCTTAGAAATTTTAGAAGCAGCTTTTGGTAGCTTTTAGCTGCATCCAAGGTGTGCACAGTTGTAGTGATCTACACAAACAGGAAGAATTTATGAGGTAATTATCTGGTAGGCACTCTCAGCTTGACTAGAGTCAACTGGAGTTAATTAAGGCGGTGGAAAGAAATTGGTGGCTTTTGAGGGTGGCTTAGCTAAAAAGTTGTAGGACAATCCTTTTTTAAGATTCTAGCAAAAAATCTTACTTGAGTTGCCAGATGCATGCTTATTTTGCAATCGGCGGGGCCACCAAATTATTTTTTCTATATCCAGACCGGGTGTAAACCCTTTCCTTTCTTCCCTAATTATTTTAAAAGAAACAACTCTATATTTAGTGGCCATCAAAAAAATAATCCCTCGAGTGTGTGATTAATCGAGCTTGTTTAAATGGGGCTATTAAATTAAAAGCGTTAACGAATTTTAAAATCAAATTTACTCTTAACCACTATTTTTTTATTTATGGATGAATGTCGTTAGTAAGTCGTGTAAAATATACGAAAAACATTAGAATAGTTATCAGGGAGCTCCCCCCCTCGACACGCGACCTCTCATCGATTATTTAATTACTTTTAAATACTCAGGCTACTGCATAGCGCTTTGATTACAATTATGCAAGCTCAGCGGAGCATAAATTTCCATTGAAAAGGAAATGCAATTACAAATTCCGGCTTTTTCTCCGGGACCATTCTTAAAAGGTTCCGATGAAAGACCCGGGTGTTTTTTCAAACACCCGTTTTGGAATTTATAGCGTGCTAGCCCATAAAAATAAACGAGTAATTAATACCCAAACAGCTGCCTTTTTTTTCTGTTCAATGGAGAGAAGAATTTTAATGCCTTTCAAAACATTAAATTTCTAATTTTATTTCATTCCACTTTGGGTGTTCTCTGACTTTAAATGAACAACAGATTTTTATGTCGTGTCATTTTAACTACTTCAACGACAACGGCAGTGATAACAGAGAAGAGCAGTTTATACATCACGGAGTGACGTTTTAAACAACGTTTTGGGGGCGAAATTTTCCGAGTAAACGGAAAAACAAATTCCATCTCACCTTCAATTTCGTAGCCGAAGTATAATAAGCAAACTGAGTCACGAGAAAATTTTCTTCTTCTCCTCCTCCCTCGCCCCTTCTGTTCTTTTTTTTTATTATTATTTCTTTTCTTCCGTGTTCTGATCTTCTGACCTTAGAGTGAATCGTACTTTTATTATTTACAAAAATTCCTGTTTTTTTTTTTTTTTTTTTTTTTTTCCGTTTGCGAGAGGAAAAAATGCTGAATGATTTAAAAGATATGAAGTTCAAGATTTCGGTCGATGTTGACGTATGTTTTTGTTGGGTTTTGTTGATAAAAAATTATCTCGCTTTTTTAGCGGTTAATTTTTTTTATTTTTTAAAATTTTTGCGGGTGATGAATAAATGCTGACCATGAACCGTAATGGCGACTGTTCATCGCAAAAGCTCAAGATGGTTCAACAGAATTACTTGTTGATTCATAAATTAAACTTGGTCCCTATTTCTTTTTCAAAATTTCTTGTCAAACATTTTTGAAAATCTCTTGTACAACAAATTTTTCAAAGTTTCTTGACAAACAAAATTAGTAAATATCTTGTCCAACGTTTTTCAAATTTCTTGTCAAATATTTTTTTTAATTTCTTGTTGAACAATTTTTTTTAAATTTCTTAAATTGATTGTCGTACGAGAGCGTTAGTGACGTTTCACTTAAAAAAAGACTTATTAAAAAATGATTGTGTCACTATACTTCCTAAAAACTGTCTTCGATGAGCGTTAGTGTCGCTTAGTTCCTCAAAACTGTTGCCGAATACACTGGTTATTAATCGAGGGTAACCTCGAAACATAAGTGCAAATTATCAGCCAGTCAATCGATCAGGAAAGTCAGGCGACTACTTCTGCTAGCCGTAGAACCCTACGTATTCCAATGGACAGTCTTCACGTGCACTGCAAGCTTACGACGTCCAACTGATCGACTCAACTTATAATTATTTTGTACTTCTTTAATGATAAAAATAACTTTTATCACAAATCTCAAATTACGAGGGGAGAACTGTCATGTATTTTTATGTTGGTATGACGTAATACACGGTCAGCAGTCAATGAATCAACATGCGCGTTCATTTATAAAAACCTAATCTCCTCACAAATATTTAACATCCGTCAAACTGCAAACGACCATTGATGTCTTGTTGCCTGTTTGCGCATCGCACTTAAATTAAACTGAGTAGCCAAACTTCAGACTAAATTGTAAACATTTAATTTCATAATCCACTAATCATGACTAGCTTGTTTAATGTTTATTGATTTATTATTTTTATTTGAATTATTATAAATTCAATGGCCCCACAACTGAGGGTTAATATATATTAATTAATTAATTGATTATTATTACTACTTAAAAGTAGCTTTTTTCTCAACAGCTCCACCATTTCCACTTAACTGAAACCATCAAGAAAGGATGTGGATTGTATTGAAAACCTTCAATATACATCTAATTCCAAAAATCCTTTTAAGTTAATCCAAAAATATACACAACCGCAAGAATAAAAATAAAAATAAAAATCGGACAGGTAAACCTGCTCAAAGCTCTATCGACCTTCTTGTTTGGGTAACGATATTTTTAAAAATATTTTAAAAAAACATGATCGACCCAACCTTTTAATATTTCGACAAATTACCAAATTATAGAAGATTAAAACTTAAATGATACTAGGCCAAATCTTACAACCTTCCTTTTAGGTCCCTAAACCTTCCCGTAAAATACTGTACCGATAACTTGCATTCTTTTCACGACCTTATGTGCATAAGCATACAACCAACTAACCTCACCTTACAAACACAGAAGAGCCATCGGTATTGTTAAATAACTCCTTAGGAAAAAACACCTCCTTTGAAAAAAAAAATTGTTGACTTACCTGAAAAAAAAAAAAAAAAGAAAAAAATATTAGTTGTATATATAAAAATTCCTTGGATATGGGAATATTCCCCATAATCCTCTCTTTATATCATTCCCATAACAAAAATATCCTATTACAAAATTCATTAAATAAACGTTTCTCAAAAATAACATTGCCTAATAATAAAAAAATCAGTTATAAATTTTCAGAAACATTTTTTGACTTTACAATCGAATAAGTGTGACCTAACCTTATTTTGATGCATAATCCATTCGAATCCAACATCCGTTTAAATTTACACTACCAGTCACCGATTTTTTATTGATTACCACCGGTATAATTTCATAAATACATTTAAAATTAATTCGCACCAAATAAGACATAAAACTTGCCTTTTTAAATAAAATCAACACGACAGGTCAGATTCTCACGTTTAGCCGGACAGGAAACTAAACGTGTTCATGGCGGCCGGTGACGTCATCAACAAATTGCAAATATCGACTAGCTCTCATCCATTTAAAAAAACAGATTTTGTTTTCTTTTTTACTCATTTCTTTTATGTTGCAGGTTAAAACAGGAGTCTAATGAGCTGGGGCAAATTATTAAAGAATAGAAAAACGTCACAGGGCCTTTGATTCTTTTGCTTAACCTCTTAAGGTTAATTTTATTCACAATGAATGTCATCCCAAAACAATCAGTCGAAAGTAAAATATTGATGGACTGGACTCTGGATATCATTTCCAGGTCATCTAGCTCCCTTTTGATGCTATTAATAAAATATTAAAACTGTCTTACCTTATTTTGAATGAAGCCTTGCAAATCCGCTGCCACATGTGACTGCAAAACTGGCTCTGAATATTTTCTAAAGACGAGTGGTTATATTTCAGCTGCTCTTTAAAGAGCAGTTGTGTAGAACTTCAGAAAATGTTTCGATTAAAATCCATCTGCAAATAAAAATTAAAATATTTATATTATATAATGTAAAGTTCACAATACGAGATTTGAAGGATTTTTAAAAAAAATTTCTTGGAATTATTTCTCATGTCGATGCAGAGCATGGACAGTGAGCCAAGGCGACTCATAACCTCAATTTCACCAAATCAAGCTTACATATTACTCATAATATATCAACAGTCAAAACTATAATTAACCAACGATTCAGTTTTAATGCTTCAAAAGTCAGAATTCAAGAAAAACCCCAGATTCAAGCACATTAACATTAATTACAGACCACAACGATGGTCTTTTCCCAAAAAAAAACTGCATTTAGCAAACTTGGAAATCTACTATTTTTTATGGAAAGCTCTACTTTAATATTACATCAGTGTGAGCCTGCTTAATTTTTCAATTACAAAAAACGGAAGGATAATACTCTGAAAAGAAAAAAATGTCAGCTATCGCTATGAGTAAGTCACAGATTACCTTCGAAGGCATTTCAACTAGAATAAAAAAAATTTTCAGCAAGCTGAAGCTTTTTTTTGGCAAACTTTAAGCATAAGATTTGAGCTAGATAGCAAAAGTTTTCTTAACACTTTTTATTAAGAAAAATAAACTTTCATCAACCCCCCCCCCCCCACCCCCCAAAATTAAACAAAATTAAACTCACGTCTGTGCACAAATATATGAAGCTCTGTAATTATATCAGCCAATGCCAATCCTTTCATTTTCTTCAGATTTTGCACTTCTGAGATTACAAGTTAAGGAATTATATTTACCCTAAAAAATCTGCAATTAATTAAAAATAAAAAAAGGATACTATTGTAAGTTGCTGACATCTCATCATTAAGTAACAACTTTAAAATATCAGAAATATCACTTTGTAATGGATGACCAACACAAGTATAAACTGTTTCTTCTGTAACTTGAGAAGATGAGATTGTTGTACTCGGCAAGATATTCAAAACTCTTCTCATATCTCCTCCTCCTAATTTAAGGCAAGCTTTCTTTCCATCCTCTGTTATATTTACACTGAAAAAAAAAAAAACAAATTAATTCTCATAATACAAGGACTTTGCCCAATCGGTTTTTTAACACTTACTTTTTTTGTTCAGCTACAGATCTAATCTAGTCATAATTTGTTCAGCTATTAATGGTGCAAATCGAAATCTTGTACATCTCGACTGAAGAGCAGGAATTATTTTTCCAAGGTAATTACATATTATAAAAAATCTTACACTATCAGTGAACTTCTCAATAACTGCAAAAAAATAAAATTATTATCAAAATCCCATTTCTTTGTTTTTGGATGCAATAAAAATAAGCAACTTACTCTATCTCAATGCATTCTGAGCATCATTAGTCATAGCATCAGCCTCATCAAGAATAATCAGCTTAAACCCAGATTTAAATATTGTCCTTGTACTGGCAAAATTCAATATAGCACCACATGCAATGCCAATGCCTTTATCATCTGATGCGTTTAATTCTAACACCTTAGATGAAAATTCTGCTCGAGAATATAACTGCCTGGCACATGCCAGAATAGTACTTGTCTTCCCAGAACCAGGGGACCATAAAACAGCAAATGTGGTAACTGATTCTCTTCAATAAAATTATTATCTGAAATGGGTATTAGGATTTAAGAATATGAAATACTTTAACATTTCGTTATAGATACTTACTTGTTTTAACGATATCCTCCTTAGAAATCAAATTGTTGAGTATTTATGGGCGATATTTCTCAAGCCTCAAACAAAAAAAAATGATATCGTAAATGGATGCCGGTAACCTCAACCCACGTCGTTTTTGTACTAATAAATTTATGTGATAAAAAGAGTGTGCGGGAAGAACAAATTACTTACCATGGTAAATTAAGGCCTGGAGCTTCTTTTTATCCCCAGTCATGATGTATTATTTTATTATTAATTGAATAAATGTGGATTACTTTAGAGGATAGCCATTGAAACGAGATCACCATTTTTTTTCTTCACTGACTGGACTCTGTTGGAGTTGAGATGGCGCGTTGGCGGGAAGCTAATGTCACGACAAAAGGTAAACAACATTTTTTTGGGAGCTCTTTCGAAAAAACCAGTGAAATATCGGAAATGGCGAGTATAATTTTTATTTAACGTGATTTCTGGAAATTGGGCAGTAGAAACTTTGGTATAATTATTTAATTTCTTTTCCAGCTTATTTTGATTTGGAAACTACTTGTTTGTTCGCCTCTATTAAGTTACCGCCAAAAATTTGAACACGTTTTCCCATGTTTTCTCGACTAAAACTTCAGTAGAAGTACTTTTTTTACCTTTCCAGAAATCACGTTAAATAAAAATTGTGCTCGCCATTTCCGATATTTCACTGGTTTTTTCGAAAGAAGCTCCCAAAAAAAAGGTTGTTTACCTTTTGTCGTGGCATCAGCTTCCCGTCAACGCGCCATCTCGACTCCAACAGAGTCCAGTTAGTGAAGAAAAAAAATGGTGATCTCGTTTCAATGACTATCCTCTAAAGTAATCCACATTTATTCAATTAATAATAAAGTAATACATCACGACTGTGGATAAAGAAAAGCTCCAGGCCTTAATTTACCATGGTAAGCAATTTTTTCTTCCCGAACGCTCTTTTTATCCCATATATTTATTAATACAAAACGGCGTGGGTTGAGGTTACCGACATGCATTTACGATATCATTTTTTTTTGTTTGAGGCTTGAGAAATATCGCCCATAAATACTCAACAATCTGATTTCTAAGGAGGACATCGTTAAAACAAGTAAGTATCCATAACGAAATGTTAAAGTTTTTCATATTCTTAAATCCTGATACCCATTTCAGATAATAATTTTATTGAAGAGAATCAGTTACCACATTTGATGTTTTATGGTCCCCCTGGTTCTGGGAAGACAAGTACTATTCTAGCATGTGCCAGGCAGTTATATTCTCGAGCAGAATTTTCATCTAAGGTGTTAGAATTAAACGCATCAGATGATAAAGGCATTGGCATTGACGTGGTGCTACATTGAATTTTGCCAGTACAAGGACAATATTTAAATCTGGGTTTAAGCTGATTATTCTTGATGAGGCTGATGCTGTGACTAATGATGCTCAGAATGCATTGAGATGGAGTAAGTTGCTTATTTTAATTGCATCCAAAAACAAAGAAATGGGATTTTGATAATAATTTTATTTTTTTGCAGTTATTGAGAAGTTTACTGATAATGTAAGATTTTGTATAATATGTAATTACCTTGGAAAAATAATTCGTGCTCTTCAGTCAAGATGTACAAGATTTCGATTTGCACCATTAATAGCTGAACAAATTATGTCTGGATTAGATCTCTAGCTGAACAAAAAAAGTAAGTGTTAAAAAACCGATTGGGCAAAGACCTTGTATTATGAGAATTAATTTGTTTTCTTTTTTTTTTTTCAGTGTAAATATAACAGAGGATGGAAAGAAAGCTTGCCTTAAATTAGGAGGAGGAGATATGAGAAGAGTTTTGAATATCTTGCCGAGTACAACAATCTCATCTTCTCAAGTTACAGAAGAAACAGTTTATACTTGTGTTGGTCATCCATTACAAAGTGATATTTCTGATATTTTAAAGTTGTTACTTAATGATGAGATGTCAGCAACTTACAATAGTATCCTTTTTTTATTTTTAATTAATTGTAGATTTTTTAGGGTAAATATAATTCCTTAACTTGTAATCTCAGAAGTGCAAAATCTGAAGAAAATGAAAGGATTGGCATTGGCTGATTTAATTACAGAGCTTCATATATTTGTGCACAGACGTGAGTTTAATTTTGTTTAATTTTGGGGGGGGGGTTGATGAAAGTTTTTTTTTCTTAATAAAAAGTGTTAAGAAAACTTTTGCTATCTAGCTCAAATCTTATGCTTAAAGTTTGCCAAAAAAAAGCTTGAGCTTGCTGAAAATTTTTTTTATTCTAGTTGAAATGCCTTCGAAGGTAATCTGTGACTTACTCATAGCGATAGCTGACATTTTTTTTCTTTTCAGAGTGTTATCCTTCAGTTTTTTGTAATTGAAAAATTAAGCATGCTCACACTGATATAATATTAAAGTAGAGCTTTCCATAAGAAATACTAGATTTCCAAGTTTGCTAAATGCAGTTTTTTTTTGGGAAAAGACCATCGTTGTGGTCTGTAATTAATGTTATGTGCTTGAATCTGGGATTTTTCTTGCATTCTGACTTTTGAAGCATTAGAACTGAATCGTTGGTTAATTAGTTTTGACTGTTGATATATTATGAGTAATATGTAAGCTTGATTTGGTGAAATTGAGGTTATGAGTCGCCTTGGCTCACTGTCCATGCTCTGCATCGACATGAGAAATAATTCCAAGAAATTTTTTTTAAAAATCCTTCAATTCTCGTATTGTGAACTTTACATTATATAATATAAATATTTTAATTTTTATTTACAGATGGATTTTAATCGAAACATTTTCTGAAGTTCTACACAACTGCTCTTAAAGAGCAGCTGAAATATCACCACTCGTCTTTAGAAAATATTCAGAGCAAGTTTTGCAGTCACATGTGGCAGCGGATTTGCAAGGCTTCATTCAAAATAAGGTAAGACAGTTTTAATATTTTATTAATAGCATCAAAAGGGAGCTAGATGACCTGGAAATGATATCCAGAGTCCAGTCCATCAATATTTTACTTTCGACTGATTGTTTTGGGATGACATTCATTGTGAATAAAATTAACCTTAAGAGGTTAAGCAAAAGAATCAAAGGCCCTGTTACGTTTCTTCTATTCTTTAATAATTTGCCCCAGCTCATTAGACTCCTGTTTTAACCTGCAACATAAAAAAAATGAGTAAAAAAGAAAACAAAATCGGTTTTTTTAAATGGATGGGCTGGTCGATATTTTCAATTTGTTGATGACGTCACCGGCCGCCATGAACACGTTTAGTTTCCTGTCCGGCTAAAAGTGAGAATCTGACCGGTCGTGTTGATTTTATTTAAAAAGGCAAGTTTTATGTCTTATTTGGTGCGAATTAATTTTAAATGTATTTATGAAATTATACCGGTGGTAATTAATAAAAAATCGGTGAGTGGTAGTGTAAATTTAAACGGATGTTGGATTCGATGGGATTATGCATCAAAATAAGGTTAGGTCACACTTATTCGATTGTAAAGTCAAAGTTAGATTCTCATAATTTCTTTTTTTCTTAACAACTCAAGTAAATCTATTTCATTAAGTTTTTGATAACTGTATCAATAGGGATGAATTTTTTATTCAATGAACCGGTTTTCTCAAGATTGAGGTTAGGATTCTTATCATATTGGTCTTATGCATTTCATGTCAATTTTTTTTTTATGTGTCTTTGATTTTACATGGTCTAGTCTGTATTAAAATTCATGTAAGAGATGAGAATACTTGGGATATTTATTGGAACCTGGTTTTTGATACCCATTTCGTAGGCAAAGTGATTTTGTGTGTGATTGGCAATTAGAATCATTCCTGGTGCTCGAGTCTTAAAAACCAAGATTCAGTTGCAAGTGCATTAACTGTTTCTGAAAATTTATAACTGATTTTTTTATTATTAGGCAATGTTATTTTTGAGAAACGTTTATTTAATGAATTTTGTAATAGGGAACATTTATATTTTTGTTATGGGAATCGGAATGATATAAAGAGAGGATTATGGGGAATATTCCCATATCCAAGGAAATTTTATACATACAACTAATATTTTTTTCTTTTTTTTTTTTTCAGGTAAGTCAACAATTTTTTTTTTCAAATGAGGTGTTTGCTTTTATTACAAACGGCGCATCATACGGCAGTGATAACAGATAAGGGCAGTTTATACATCACGGAGTGACGTTTTAAACAACGTTTTGAGGGCAAAATTTTCCGAGTAAACGGAAAAACAAATTCCATCTCACCTTCAAATTCGTAGCCGAAGTATAATAAGCAAACTGAGTCACGAGAAAATTTTTTTCTTTTCCTCCTCCCTCGCCCCCTCAGTTCTTTTTTTTTATTATTATTTCTTTTCTTCCGTGTTCTGATCTTCTGACCTTACAGTGAATCGTACTTTTATTATTTACAAAAATTCCTTTTTTTTTTTTTTTTTTTTTTTTTCCGTTTGCGAGAGGAAAAAATGCTGAATGATTTAAAAGATATGAAGTTCAAGATTTCGACCGATGTTGACGTATGTTTTTGTTGGGTTTTGTTGATAAAAAATTATCTCGCTTTTTTAGCAGTTTAAGTGTTTCTCAAATGAAAGTTAATTTTAGTTGACAAGAAGAGATTATCAAAAGATTTGGTAGTCAAGAATATTCAAGAAGAAATTCTGAAAAAATTTGTTCGACTATAAAAATTCTGGGAAAACTTATGTATCTTTAAAAATTCTAAAAAATTTTGCTCTAAGCCAGAAATCATGAGTCTTTAATTTTTCGGTTTTAATAAGTCTCTAAAAAGTTTTGATTTTTCGCGCATAAGACACTAAAGTCCCGAAAATCTGGGAAGGAATCGAGTTTGGCTGCTGAACTTCAGGCAGCTATTGCTATCTTTGGGCGCAAAAGCATTTGGGAAGAAAAACATTTGAAGCACTTAAAGTAATTGCCAAAAAGACAATTTGACTAGGCAGTATACTTTTGCGTTAACAAAACCGTCAGAGATAATCAAACCCATAGTGAAAAGAAAATTCCATCTTTCCCATAATTTTATACACATACCCCGAGAAGAAAGGTAACTTTTTAACGTCCAACGAATATCCTCTCACTTCAAAACCCTTGACACCGTCCGAACTGAATACGGTCATGTGTGATGTCCAGAACCATTACAACTAAATGTATAATATATCATAGTTTAAATTTCGAGCCATATTTTGAATGATAAATTGAGCTCTTTAGATGGCAAACGCGACAGGAATATAAGGGTTGAAATTGACTTTTGATATATGGAGCACAAATGACGTATTTACTGTTTTCTGTATTGAAGTAGACGTTTATTCCTTATTCTGCCTTAACTTTATAAATGCTTTTCCTTTCTTCAAGGCTCGGCTATTCGGATTTTATCACTTTCAACTTCGGTAAATCTTTTATATCCCGATTTTGGGGAGGGATTTAGACTTTTGATTATGCCACGACGACGGTGAAAAAAAAATTCGCTAAGAATTTTTGTATTGAAAAATTTGAAATAATATATGTAAATACGGTGAATGTGGTAAAAAAAAAAGAAAAAAAAAGGCCGATTAAAAACGTCCGGGGCGAATTCAGTAACTTTTCTCCATTTTCGTATTTACCTCACGTGAGAACCCTTAAAGGTTTGAGATTTTTGCTCCTAATATTTCTTTTCATGCGAATTCGGATTCCGATGAGAATTCTCATGCGAGGAATAGGATGTTTATGATGTGAATAATAACCTACTTTGAATATTTTCTTTTTTTGGAGGCAGTTGTTTTGAATGGGAGAGGTTTTTTCGAGGTTTACCATAAGGACAGAGTTTTCGGATATGCGTTTGTCAGTAGATATAGGCCACGCCCTTAGTTTAAAGCAAAGCTGCGGAGGAATTGCTGACGCATATGCCTGTCTTGGCATTAACGCTAAAAGCCGTTAGTGAAGAGAATTATTCGAGTAGCTTCAATATCCCTAATTAATTAAAATTTGAGAAACAAAAATTTAAATTCGACAGAAACCCGATTTTACGACAAATCTACCAAACTGCTAAAAAAGCAGTAAAATTTTTTATCAACAAAACCAAACAAAAATATACGTCAACATTGTTCGAAATCTTGAACTTGCATACAATTTTTTAGGACACAATTTCATGCTAAGAAATTTTCTAGAACTTATTTCGTGCCCAGGAATTTTTTTAGAATTATTTTATAATGATTTAGAACTTTACTAAATATTATTTCGACCTCGGAATTAGTTGAAAAATATTTTCAAACTAGTTTTTTTCGTGCTCAGGAATGTTTTGCAGATTTTTTTTTCGTTCTACTTGAAGTTGCGAACTTAAGCCGAAGCCGATGACGTCCGAACTCAATTTTTCCCAGTTTTAATTTTCATCTAACCCTGCTTGATGTTAATTCTAAATTAATGTCACCGATTTCTTAGCATAGTTAAGAAATCGGTCCGACTGGACATATAGCGAAGGCTTCGTTAGGTCTATGGCATCTTGACGCTAAAGCCTAAAGCTAGAGGCAGAGCTGGAAGTAGAGCGAAACTCAATGGCAGCTAAAGCTAGATCTTGAGCTTTAGCCATGATTAACAAGGACGTGCTTTTTTCTAGAACCGGTCCTGCATTTGACAGCAAGGTCAGGTATGCATAAAATCAACAAAGTTCCCTCGTACACCCTTTTGGATAATTCCTTATCAAAATATAATCCTTCGATCATCTGCTTCCATGATTATTATGCAAAGGGGAACATTTAATTTTATAATATCGTAAAAATGATATCCTCGTGTCAGTACACCACGATCGTGACGAGTTGATGCTTATTTTTATCGAAGGGAAAAAACATCCTTTCTATTAAAAAAAAATATTTTTAAAAAAAAAACCTCGAGCTCGAATTGAAAAAAGTAAAAAATCTTTCAATAATACGTAACAAATTCATTTCCTCTTGTTTTTTCTTTTTTTTTTTGAAACAACTTCTGACTTATTCCAAGGATGATCCGTACTCGGAAAAAAAAAAAAAATATAAATCACATTTGCACTCGGATCTTAAATAAATTTCCATCAGTCGAAAAAGAAAAAAATGCCGTAAATTGGAAAAAAAAAGTATATTACCTTGAAGATTCCGTAATAAGTGACTGTAAAAGACGGAACATCTTCGAGCTAGATGTCATAAAAGTGAGAAGTGAAGTAAAGAAGGCGATGTGGAAGCATAATATTCTTGGAAGGTAACGGTTTCCTTCCCCAAAACGTTAGTTAGCGCCTTACGTGGGCAAAGTGGGGGAGAAGGCAAAAAGAGGGGGGGGGGGGGGATCAAGAAGATGATACATTTGCCTCCTTTCAAAAATCTATCCGTTTGAAATTTTTATACCGAGTAAAGAGAGGCGATGAAAATGTTTATTACCCCGGAAAAAACGCATTTCTTAAATGAATTTTTTTGTTATGACACACAAGCCTTAAAGAAAGGAGAAGTTTCCCCATTTTGACGCAGGATGAGAGCAATTTTTTCCTATATTATGCATTGATAAATTTATAAATCTTAAGAAATCTTTCAAAAAGAAAAAAGGTTTTATGGTTGCCTTTGCGTGAATTATGGTGTCTGCAGGGGGTATTTCATATTTTATACCTTGGTTAAAAAATATTTCAGAATTCGCAAGGTCTTTTTAGCTTCTTTTTTTTTTGTGTTGGAAACGCGCGTCGTAAATTGAGAGTAAAAAAAGGAATTACATGGGAGATCTAAACATTATTTTTAAGGCGTTTAAATATCGAAGAAAATTCAATAAGCCCGTTAACGAATTCTGGTGCAAGTTAATTTTATGGTAATCTAATCGATATTTTAACGGCGTTTTCTTTTTTTTTTTTTAAATTTACATCGATAACTTGAATTAATTCCGCTGCTTTGAGGGTTGGAATTAAGTCCCCAAGGGCTGTGGGACTCACCCAGCTGCTAATTTTGCTTTATGGGGCTTGTAGCCTTTTGTCAGCAAAGTCAGATATCGAACGAGGTAAGGAGCCGTATTTTAGGTCTTAGAAGAGCTTGGCCCTGCTCTGCGGCTTTGTAAAACCTTCTGGCCACAGTTTATGTTTTCAGGAGACTGCAGGAAATTTTCCAGCGCTTTAGCCTGGCTGTAAATTTTGAAATAAGAGGGGAGGTTGTTAATTTTTTGAAAATTAGGTGTTGCTTAGAATTCAGGGACCAATCCACCAAGGGTTCGCTCTGATGAAAAGTTTCGAAAGCTCACTGGGCAGCCCTTGATCACCAGCGTAATCAAGGTTTGCCGACTTCAGTGGGCGGGGCATTTTGCTCTCGTGGTTCTGTTGAGGATGATATGTTGGTTCTGTATGGACGCCTTAAGAGTTACCATGATTTGATCGTGAAGAATCCTTTTTTAGGGCGCTAGTCCCCGACTGGTGGGCCACCAGCTAAAATTAAACTGTCTGTAGTGGAATGCTAAATACGGCGAACTCTCAAATGCCATTGATTGATTTTTAGCCTATCAGCCCCTGTAGAACACGTTACTAAGTAAATGAAGCGTAGTAGGAGGACTCTCCAAGACTCTTAGAACCCCCATAAGTAAGTGAGGAAGTAACCTGCATAAAATGTTTGGGAATTCGAAAATATTGCAAGGGATAATGAATGAATGGTGCTACACATAAACACGGGATATCCATTTGTACGTGAGTTGCATGCGATATTGCTCGATTGAAAATCTAGAAAAGGTGGTTCGATTTTGAAATGTTAAGATTTTTCCAATACCGTACGGATGATTTCTTGATTTGGAATAAAGAACAAACGGGTTTTTTTTTTCCTTTCTTTTTTGACTGGGTTTTATTGCTCAAGATTCAATTTTTTTTTTTATAAAAGGCAATCTGGCATAACTTGGAAAACTAACGAAGAACATATTGAAGATAACAGCTGCCGGTTGGCGGGGTTAATTGACGAGGGATATGGAGAATTTTATCTCAAGAGCCTCGGGGTCTAATGCTCGCTTTAAAAAAGGAATATCCGAGGAAAAGATTTTCAAGATTGTATTTTTTTAGCGTGAGAGAATATTTGTATATGGGGAAGAATATACTTTCATTCATATATGGAGGCACGGACTCGAGATATGAAGTGTAGACGTTCCCGAGATGAGTTTAATTTTTTTTTTTTGCCGAAGTATTTTTAAGAGATGAAATTCGATTTTGAGGTTTTCGAAAATACAAATAAAAAATAGTGAAAAATTTCTGAGCCCAAATGAATAATTATAAAAATTTCTGGACTTAGATATAGTATCTGGAATAGATATTGTATAATATTGCGAAGCTCAAATATGGAGCAAAATATCTTAGATTAAGAATTATTCTTAAAGATAATACCAGAGCAAAAGGTTAAATTTTTTTCCATGGAGATAAAAGTGTAGAAAAAATTAAAATCACTGCCTTCTTTCTGTATTACTCTGAACAAGCTACCATTTGTGTCCTGACTTAGTCACAGGTTGTCATTGTTCAGAATGCCCGACACACATTAAACCTCAACTCTTCTTTATTTAATAAGTATGGCTCTTCATGTAAAATGAAATTATAATGTTCTTGCGGTGGAAAACTTAGTTCAGCGAAAACCGTTTGAGAATTAGTTGACCAACTTTACTGAAAATATTGAAAGAAATATCGAACCGGAATCACTTATCCGTAAAACGATGCCCCTGAAATTAATTAAACTTCCCAACATCACTTAACCGAGTCTTGATAGTCTTCAAAAGCACGCGTCCGTGCTTACCGTTGGAAAAAAAAATTAAAATTTAAAACACATTAAAGAACGAAACGGGAGTCTTCTCCCATAAACTTGGAATATTTCAAATTTATTCTTAGCCATAACCATCATACCCTTTTTCTAGGACCAGTTAAGCTCAAACTTTTTTTTTTTTTTTAATCTCTAATATATTCTGCGGTTTGGAGCAGGAAGTCCTTGATAAACGGAAATATAGTTAATACTCTAATTTGCGTGCGAATAAATTATTCTTTTTGCATGATGTTCTCGAATTCTCAGGGGTGATTAAGCACTGGGTGAAATAATGCATTCATTTCCCTGAATGCGAATATTTGCTAAGCTAGACGTAAATAATTAGAGCGGCGTAATATTTATAAATAATTTTTAAAAAAAACAATGATCTTACCTTGACTGGAGTTGTCCCGCTGCATGGACTCGTACTCGCAGCAATGTGACCCCTGTACTGAGGCGGAAAGTTGGGCAGCGAATAAGGTACAAAGAGCATTGAGGTTGCCGTCGTGGTAGGAGGGTAAGGAGCTATCGATGCGTGACAACAGTCGTTCCCTTCAGCTTGACACCGACAGTCAGCAACAGCGATGCTGTTATTCACGACTTGATTTTGATAACGTTGGGTCACCGGTAAACAGGCGGTCGAATTCGTTCCCGTTATGTTGGCTGGTACCACACCCGTATAGCACTGACCGACCGGAAGACAGTTGGCGTTTGTCGATACCGATGGGATGTTGGTAAGGACACCGTTCGGGTAGCACTGTTCAACCGGGATCACGCAAGGGTTTTGTACGACCGGCAACGCCGCCGCCGTCGTATTATACGGGATGGTGATGGAATTTTGATTACAGGAATAAGTTAAATTCGGCGTCGTAATTTTCGCTTGCGGTTGGAAATACGGATGGCAATGATCAGCCGGAATGGTGACGATCGGTTGATCCGAATGCGTGGTCGTGGTTACCTGACTCTGAGAATCAGGGGCGGGTTCGGTTTGTTGAGTCGTGCTGTCTGGGACGGGAGGAGCAGCGGCGGCAGAGGCGGCCGAAGCTGCGACTTGCGATTGATGATGGAGTGCCGGCTGTGGGTATGGTACCGCCCGTACACTTGTAGCCGCCAGTCTAGTGCTTCTTAACGGACCGCCAGATGAACATTCACAATTATGCCGATTTCCAGACGTTGAGTTTGATTTCCAAACCGCACACGGGTACACGCCGAGCAGGCTGTAACCCAATGCACACCCTTGTTCCGCCAAGGTATTGGTTTATATACGAACCTCTTACACAAATCTTTCTGGCATTTGCCACGTTTCTTTTTTTTTAAAATTTCATGTAAAATTACTTTCACTTTTATATTTTTTTATTTTACCCTTCGAAATTTCAACACATTTTTTTCACCCTCCTCTTCTAAAAATTCACACCGAGTGTCACGCCCATCAAACGAAATATGTACAAATAATTAATCATTATGATTATCTATGATTCTTATCTAATATGATATGTATTAAATTTCCTTTTTTGTTAATTATCTGTTGCACAGAATGTATTTACCTAAAAAAATTTCATTATTATTATAAATCTATTCAAACAAACTTGCAGATTTTATCGATAAAGGGATATAACAAAAAAAAAATGTCGACGCGGAAGTTATTCAATAAACAATTAACAATGGAGCGAAAACACAATTTAAAATTGAATCAATTTTCAATGAACTTCGGTTGAAAGAAAACCTCAGGTAATTCATTAACGGGGATCGTCGGAATGACAGTAACAAATTGGTATCTCGTTAGACCGCTATCAAAAAGGCGTCGTAAACGTAGCAACGATCAAGTAATTTTCTTGAGTAAACACCTTGCTGCTTAGGTTGATTCAATTGTATTCCTTTCTCTCTCTCTCTCTCTCTCGCTCTGAGAGACGATACCGAGTTAATTTCCCATCTTATTTTCCACTGTTTTCGATTTCGGATGTTTATTTTAAAATAATTATAATACTCAAGACGATTTAAGGGTTCTGTCGGTTTATTTGAATAAATTAAAGCTGAATTATGATTCATCAAGATTTTCGAAATGGGATCGAAGTTTTTTGTTGCCACGGCTTGGCGGAGTTTTCGATGGAAAATTGGGGGTTTTTTTTGTAGATAGGTTTCTGGGAAAAAACAATTTCATGAATTGTTTTTTTTGTTGTTAATGTTTTTTTTTTTTCTTAGAGGGAATGTATTTATTTTGTGTTTTGAGGGAGGCAATGCTGTTTTAATGGTATTAAGTGGAAGTTTTGGTCTGAGGTTTCTTTTTGAGGTGTACTTGACGCGTCAGGTGCTTTGCGAAGCATGACGCGGCTGGGATATTATGGAAAAGGGAATAGAATGAAATGCTCTAAGATTCTTGAAGGTCGTGGGCGTTGCAAGAAAATCCTGAGAAAGAAAATAATTTTTAAGGGAATTTGAGAGCGTTTAGCATGAAATTGAGTTAAACGGAAAGAGAAGAAGGAATTGAAGAAATGGAACAAGGGGAAAATTATAAACATTTATTTGAAATTCGAAATGGCCATTCAAAGGACTGATGGGCATTTCCATATTGCTACTAAACCTTCTTTTGGTTTTCGGTTTGAAGATCGGCCAGATATATAATGCAATTTGCTGGCCAAAATGACTAACCCAACTCCTAATTTTGAACTGTGAGCTTTAGCTATCAATCAGTCAAATCCAATTGGATTCAGACTCTGACCTAACCAGTCAAAGAAATTCCCTTATATTTTTTGCTTCCTGGTTGGTCTTAGCTTTTGATAAATATTTCGGGGACATATTGAAAATAACTCAACACTATGATTTGTGACGGAGAGCCTGCGACCTTTTTTAATTGTAGAAAATAAAACGGCCTAGAGGTGGTTTTATTTTCTACAACTCAAAACTAAATTTTCTGACTCTAGCCTAAAAAACGTTCAAGTTTGACTTCTTTATATCAAAGAAATCGTTGTCTGGGCTCTTATTGAAAGTTTAAAGTAAGTTAAGTCATTTTAGGCTTCTGATTTTATGCTCACAGAGTCTGCTTTGATCCTAATAATCTGTTTATGGCAGCAGATGAAGGGCTTTAAACTTGAGCTTAATGTTTTCAATAATTATCCAGCTTGGGAATACATTTTTGGTGTCCAATTAGATTCTAGCTAAAAAGACTGCAATGTATCACACTGAAATTTAACAAAGAACAAGCTGAACCTGCGCGGCTTCAGCTTGGCTCGCTTCACGAGCGGTGACAGAGCAGAGCTCGCTTGGCTTGGCTCGCTTGGCTATGTGGGATTTAAATTGGCTCGCTACGATTTACTCTCGCTCGCTTCGCGAGCTCGCGAGCTCATTTTAGCTTCTTTCGTTGGAACGGCTGAACTTTAAGAGCTGAAAATCTAATCACTCGTCGGACATAAATGCTGAACGAACCGATGTAATTAAAGCGATAGCTTTCGTCTATTTTAGGCTATGGTGGATACTGAAAAATTCTTGTAGTGAATTCATTACTTCGGCCATCTTTGATGAGTGCCGAAGTAAAAGCAGTTTTTAGGTAAAAATAATTTTTAAAATTTCCAAATTGTAATAAATCTGCGAAAAAATTAGAAATATTTTTTTAGACCTTTCTTCAAGCGCCTTTCTTAATGCATACCACATTAACATTTACTTGCAGAGTTGCAGGGGAAAAGATGGGTAATATGATTTTTTTTCTACGACGCTTAAACAAGCTCATAAAATTAAAAGAGGAGGGGTAAAATTCGATCTTCATGAATACCGATCCGACCCCATTGAAATCATTTCATGTAGGGAAAATAATATCCTTTCAAAACTTGACAAAACCCGTCAATATGTATTCCGATTGTAAAGGGCTTAAATATCACCGAAAACAAGATAATAGAAGTCTATTATTTTTGGAGCCGGATTTCAATATACGTGTAATTTTACTCTTAATTAACCTGGGCTAATGAGATCGGTAAGCGATGACATTTCCGGGCAGATCAACTTTGTGTAAGTGACAACATAATTCCTGTAGTTTTCCGTCAAAAAGGCCGCAAAAGCCACCAGGCTACTTGATGTAGTTAACAATATTTACGACAGGCTTGGAAAAGGTCTGGTCAACGCTTGACGAAAACAGATGTCTTCGGGTTTGAATATAAACCCGACTTTTAAACAAGAAATTCGGGGGAAGAGTTTTTCTTTTTTCCCATAAAAAAAAAACACTATTTAAAATGCAAATAGTTTGCTTTTTAAATTCGTTTTACGAGTTACGCAAGTGTCGAAAATCCCTTCTAAAATAATCCGTACACGTTTTCTTCCTAATCTCGAAATGTTTACTTTTTAACTTTTTCTAAAAGTTATAAAAGAGACTTGCTATTGCGAAATCCGTCAAACGTTTGATGCGCCAGGGGTAGGAGACGATTTAATGCAAACATCAAGGATTTGCAATGCGTAACCGTTTAATTTACATAGCGCCATCTGCATCGAAAAGTCCGTGAGTGGGGGGGGAGAAAAAAAAATTGCGGTGGATAAATTCCCCATTGATCACATCAACCCCTGATTGAGTAGTGAAAACACTAAGTTTTGATTCTCATCACATTGCTTATAACTGTTATGACGTCAGCTGTTGATTAATTACAAGAAAAGGAAACAGGTAACTGACGTTGAATTATTAATTTTCCCAACCAAACTAAAGCCACGTCTGATCGAGAATGATAATTTGTTAAAAACCTATTCCGCTAACGAATAGGCATATCACACCCAGAAATGCGTTTATAGAAAGCTAAACAGCTTATTTGAGGGGGCGGGGGGGGGGGGGGGGGGGAGGGGTTTCAGGGAAAAACGAATGCGACTATTTTCAAAGTCCCATTTCGCTCCGGTTCATTTTCTCATCTCGGTAATGTGCACAGGTGTATTTGTAACAACTAGGAGGAAAGAGAGGGCACTTTTAATAAAACCATTAGCGTTTGGGGATGGTGTGTTCGGAATGATACTCTCGGAAAGCTAACGATTGACTGAATGTTCGGAAAATAAAGCCAATGGGAAATCCTTATGACGTTTTCCACTGTTACAATATTTTGTTAAATGGGAAATGGGAAGTATTGTTGGGTTTTCTGAAGCTGAGAATTTCTAAACATGTGTTGCTAATGGTTATAATGATTTTCGTGTATTCGACTTCGGTTTATGGAATGTGGGAGAGTCAATTTTAGATTTTCGATAGTTTCGGGTTTCGTGAGGTTTGGGGATTATTTTTTTTAAGAGGAATGGGTGAGTCAGCTGCTATTCAAAAAATCGGAGGAGACACAAGAAGAAATTGAAAATTCCAGACAAATGTGGATCAGCCAGATTTCCGAAAAATTTATAGCTGAGCAGGTTTTTTAAGTCTTCGGAACCAAATATCATTTTTGTCCTTTGATCCCTGAAAATGAGGATTTTTTCAAATTACTGACGTGAGTTTGTGACTTTACATCTAGTTCTAAGCAAAATAGGCACGAGAAAACCGTACTGGGCTATATTTTAGCTGCTAAGGTTTTGAGACAGCTCTGTGCAGTGAGTGGCGTAATAATCTTTTGTGAGTCCCACCACAAACAGAATTTGGGGCCGCCTTAATACTTTTCTGCTACTTTTCTTGGGGGCGAAGTTTTTCAATATATCTTTTCGGGCCAGAAATTTTTCCTAGCGTCTTTTTCTTGACAAATATTTTTTCCTAGAATTTTTTGGCTACTTATTTTTTTGAGGGGAAAGTATTTTTTTGACAAAAATTTTTTCCCAGAACTTTTTTGTTGAGGATTTGGCTCAAAATGTTAAAAAAAAATTTTTTTGCGGCAGTAATTGTGCTAAAATTTTTTACTGGTGACTGCAAGAAACATTCGGAGCACTTTTCTTGGCTAGAAATTTTTCTAAAAATTCTCTAAATCAGAGATTTTTTATATTGTCAAAAAATCGTTCCTTAAATTTTTGATTCAGGAGGAATCGCTTTAAAATCTTTCTGAAAACCATTTTTTGCTCATTTTTTTTGGCAAAAAGGAATTACTAGAATTTTGAGGGAAAGCAAAAGTTAAAAATAAATTGTAAGAAAAAAAAATAGAAATCTGCGATGGGCCCGCTTGCAGAAATAAGCAGTTAAGCCTTTTCTACTTCATTAGATCCGTGGTCCAATCGGTAACATACCGAACTTACTCTCCAAAGATACTTCTTCGAGTTCGTGGTTGGCTTCTCGGCACTTTGTTCAAAGTACCAGGATATAGTTCCGGGAAAATTAGATTAGACGCACTAAAAATTGAAGATTTCGAAAATTTTAAGCATTTGAAATTGTAATTTAGCTATTCCTAAAACACCTTAGTGCAGTAAAGAATCAAATGAAGATAGTATTTTAGAAGGTAGACAAAATATTTGCAGCCATGTTTCGCAGGTTGCATATCCATAATTCAAATTTGAATGTTGTCAATGCTATGCTCACACTATCATCACCTTCACTTTGCCTTAAACTTTACCACAAGGTAGTTTTTTTTCTTTCAAAAAAATCAAAAATCAAGCAGTTCCAGCTGTCTTTATAATACAAAGGGAACAAAAAGAATGATTTCGGAAATTGATAATAACGGAAGATTTATTCCACGTAGAAATGGCAAAAGAAAAATCCAAGGAAATCGACTAATTGTTTATGTTTTTGAGTAAGAACACGGAAAAAAGGATAATACGACGTTGATAAATTGATTCCGTGATCCACAGGAACCAAGATGTCGTGCAGTTATAGCCCTCGCACAAGAGGAGATCATTCACCTGTAGATGCCGGGGATAATAATAATTGAACAAAGGATAAAGAAAAGAATGAAAGAATAAGAAATAAAAATTTTCAAAGTGATTATACGGTTGAGTCGGCGTAATTAAAAAAATTAAAAAAAAAAAAAAACTACCCGAAAGCTTTGATTGAAGTCGGAATTGGCAAATTGTAACCTAATTCAGCAAATAACTTACTCTCTTTCCTTTTTTCCTCCCGCACGGGGGTTGCTTTCTCGTTATCCGCTGGCAATTTATTTTTAAAGGAAAGTATTGTTCTCATTACACGAATTTAAACCTATTAAGACTGTAGTAATTAATCTTTTTTAAAAGAATAAAAGCCTGTTTAATCAGCAGCGGGAATGACAAGAAAAAGGCAAAATAACAACGCGTTGAAACTTGAATGAAATAGGAAGCCAAGAAAAAATAGATAGGGATTTTCTTTATTTTTTTCTGAAAATTTTTTTAATTATTTTAATTTTAATTTCCTTGTGCATGCAATATGCCTGACAAGTTAAGAATTATTAACTAGATACAAATCATAATTACAATCTGTCCGTTTGAGCGAAGGGGTTAGGTGCTTCGGTATGTTTTCTTTTTTTTAAAAATATTTTTTTTCTATTTCACGGGTCTGAGGAAAGATAATTCTTGTTTTTAATTTTTAATATGGAAAACCGAATTTTTTTTCATGATGTTTGGATTTTAGAGGTTTAGGCTTGAAGATGAAGGGCAGTAATAACGTGTTTCTCGGCAATACTTTTCAGAATGTTAAAGAATCAGGCTTTTGGATTTAGGAAAGTAATAAATCATGTAAACCGGGGTCATAAAATAATAAAAGTTGACATATTTTGCAAAGAAGCTGAAGTTATTAAATAGAGGAAAACACGCACTTGGATTTTTAAAGTTTGAAATATTTTTGGGGGTTAGTGATTTTTATGTTGTGTTTAAACTGATAAGAATTTTAGTCCCTAGTTGGTGGAATGGAGGATTGAGGGAGCAGAATGAGGGTGCGAGTAGAACAGTTGCAGCTGTATAAAAGTAACTTCAAGAAGATCTTAAGTAGAACTCTAGTGGTCTTCTTCAAGGAGTGTTAATTGTTAAAGATAAATCGTGGTTGTTTAATTTGTGTAATTCTGTCTGAGAGGCTACTTAAAGTTTTTGAGTAAAGGATGTTTCGTTGAAATAAAAATGAATTAAGATGATATCGATCTCAAGGTTTTCTTGGTTATAAGTTTAAATTTTTTGTGCAAGATTCGGTTTGAGGGAAGCAGAAGTAAGAAGGGCGAAGGATTCTATCAGCTTTAGGCAATTATAATCTATGTATATGTTGATATGAGAAGTGGAGAGAATTGCTTTAAAAATGAGCATGATACTCGACACAAGATATAGTTTAACGAATTAAATAAAATAATTAAACGTACAGTGAAATTTATTAAGTCGGGCGCCTTTGTCACACGCTAATCTAATTTTGACAACCTTATGCCTCAAGAATCTGCGAGACAGCAAAGATTTGGTAGGAAAATCTCAATTATCATCACCAATCTCGGTCGCTGAGATGGTGTCTAAACAAGAAGAACATAACTGGTATTTGCCAACAGCTTTTCCTGCATGAAGACCACAAGCTATTCCACCACAACCACATGGAACGTCATATTAAAACCCTACCTGATAATTATTGCTGTTTCATTTTGCTTCTTTTATTTTTTATTTTTGCTTGATCCTGGCACTGGAGACAATAACATCTTCCTTCTATTATCAGAAATATCACTTGCTCGTATTCGCCTGAAGTGAAAAATAACCTTAAATCGAATACATCCCCATTCATTAATTTCTTGTTTGTACTCGAGATCATTCCAACAAGTTCCTCAAGCATCGCAGATTAGTTTGGAACTTTAGCAAACTATTTGTCAAAGGCGAATTACACAAGTAAAGACGTGAGGAGACAACTTTAGGTATTCGAAATGTAAGGTACTGCATATTGTTTATTAGGAACAAGAGTTGAATGTACCGGTATATTATAGTCTGTCGAGTTTCCATCTAACTTTATTTCTTAACGTCTTTTATTCTAATGCGAAAACCCCCCCTTTTAGTTTCCCAAGTTTATATGCTGACATGTCTTAGTCTACCCCGGAAACCCTTAGCTTAAATAAAGTTATTTTATCTCTCTTACATGTGGTGAAAGATCGAGGTTAATTGATGATCCACCGTCTCATGCTATGGAACATGTGAAGGCGGTGAAAGAGTTAATAGTCGTATATTCCATGTCAAACATTCCAATAATGTGGTAACCCGATATTTTATTCTCCTACCTTTAGTTATTTTCCTTTTCTGTTATATACTTTGTTGTAACTGTATACGATAATTTGCTCTCGGAAAATTTTCTTAGGAAAAGCGGATTAATGGGCGGTTCGTTTTAAGGTAACCGGTAAAGTGGTGATAAATTTTTAATAAGAGCTCTGATTTCCCAGCTGCTCGACCTTCAGGATTCCTGCCTTAATTAATATTAATGAGGATGAGAAATTTTTTTTTATAAAAAAAAAAAGTGAAAATCGAAAAAATATCTTTTGTTGGGAAAAAATGAGGGATCGGTTTAGAAAAAAAAAAAACGAGCTTCGTATCGAAAAACAAGGAATTTTGAATGTCAAACAACTTTCCCGTCGGATGTATTTTCCCGCAGCTTTTGACGTTTCAAAGCTCTCTTAACCCGTGGAAAATCGCACAGATGTGACGGTTGAAACCGGAAGGGGAAATATATTCCTCATGTGCTAATAACACTATATACTTCTGGAATAGTAATTACGACACATCGTAAATTGTTTTAACCTCTTCTCGAACGCCCTTGTAAAACCGGGTTATCGTTACAAGCCTAAGCAACCCTCGTATTATTTTATTTTACGATTCAGGAAAATGGCCAAAAAAAATTTTAAGAAAATCGTTTAGAAAAAAAATGCGTTGTTAATATTAGATGATTAGAGCTTGGGCTACACCAGACGTAAAAAGAATCATAATTCAGCTTGTCGAGAAATTAAAAAAAAAAAAAACACGATCACTTGGATCACAGATCACATACATCCCACAATATCAGCACAGCTAATACACGCCACAGTGTCATCGATAATAAAACCACGACAACTAAGACGAAAGTAAAACTTGCCCGCGTGTTGTTGTTTGTGCGCGAGTGAAATTCGGCAACACCGTCGGGAGCTGGATTGTTGTGTATTTTATTTTGTTACCGTTCATCACAGCAAACCGACGACCGGATGATCTCGCACCCCCCTCAACTTATTTATATATATATTTTTTTTTTTAAACACGAGAAAAAAAAACGTAGATTTATTCGAATCGATGAGGAATCCTTGCGGTCGACTCCTCGGTTCCCCGTATTATCTCTCGCGAACTCGGAAAACCCGAAACGAAATAAAATAAACGGGGGAAAAAAAAGCCCCGTGATCGCGTTTAGTATTAAAGCAAGATGCGAGTATAAAATCTAACTAGGCTGTACAGCATAAACACGAGTCTGGCGGGAGGGGAACACCGGCCTGATAAATAAGCAGCTTCAGAAACGGAGGGTGCAGCGTCGGGGGGAGGGGCGACGCTCGCTCGCTAGCACCACGCCAGCTCAATCAATGAAGTTCGCGAGACGGCGATACACAACGATACAACGCCGTTACGTAAGCTAAGTACTCAGCATCTTGTCTTTATCCTCTCTGGGTAACTTTTCCGGGGTCTCAAGGTAAGCTAAACATGAATGAATTTTAAACATGTGCTTTTTCGGTGAAATAGAAAAGAGAATCGCTTACACGGATATATGATCAGCATTGAAAAACAGGAAATAAATTTCTCTCTCGGAAAACTACGATACAGTGCGATAGAGTAGGATCCGATGATGGGGCGCCCCTCGTAGGTTAAGCATGGGTTATTTGTTTAGAGATGAGGAAAAAAAGATTTCAGACATAAAATTTGACCCATAAGATAAATACCGCTGAATTAACCTTAACGACTGCAACATTCAGACTTTGGAATGATGTTCGAAAGCTAAATACACTCGCGCCATCTGCTCCCGTTTATGACACAAAAGCCAAACTAGGTTAGGCAGTCACTAGTTTTTTTTTTTTTTTTCTTCTTTCGATATATCTTTATGTAATCAATCAGTTTATTATTTCTGTTTTTTTGCCTTTTGATTAATATTGGTGTACGGTTCATGTGGCTTGGAGAAAGATGACGCCAATCCCTCGTTTGGGGTGCGTAAAATTGTTTTGGCCATTTTGGGAGTGGTAATTAAATGGTATGTCAGTTCATGGCCTTGGAATTATTTTTTCAAATCCCTGATTTCATGTTAAGAAAGGTCGTGGTTCATTGTAGTTATCGACGTTTTAATTTCTTAAATTCCTCCTGTGTACTAATCCTCCTGTGTATGGAAGGGGAAGTTGACGGGATTCGAGATGTGGCTTCATGGCTAAATTCTTCGGAATTCAAGTATTGATAGTAAAAAATTCGTGGTGCTCTGCTCTATGAGATGGGACGACCCAAGTTTGGATTTTTGGGCATGTGCTACGCACTGAAAAGTACCAGTGCTTATCCTAATGAGACCAGGCCCGTAGCCAGAGGGGGGCCGGCTGAACCTTGCCCCCTCCCCCCCCGGGAAAATTTTTGAGCCCATGTGTTTTTCCTATCCTCTATGTTATAAGGGATCATTTGGAGCCCCTCCTAGTAGATTTTGTGCCCCTCCTAACCTGGTTCTCGGGCCTGAATGAGACATTGAGGGAGGGCAGAGATTGGGCAAAAGGATAACATAGTGTCTCCGAAAAAGGGATTGATTTGGTTTAGACCCTTAGTTCGGATGGCTACATCCAAAGTGCGCATAACTGCGATGATAGTAATCATGAAATGAAAATTTCTTTATCGATTACTGTTTTTTATGAAAGTGGCAATCATTTTTGAGAAAATGAGCAATCTCTAGAAGTAACCCATGACTCTCTTCATCTTGATTTCGATACCTTTTTGGACAGAAAGTTTCTTTTGTTAGGGACAGGTTTCCACTGCATGCAGGGTTCGTTACAGGCAGGTTTCACTTTACTAGAGATTCTGAAGAACTTGGTTTAATTAACCTCCCACAGGGTAGACCAAGCATGCAAAGAGTGTACAACGTGAGTCGCTACTCTTAAACTGTCTGAAGAAGAGCTGAAAAATTATGGACATGGATCCAGGGCTTAGAGATTCTTTGCATAAGTTCTAAGGTTTTCAAATGTTTAAAAGCAAAAGCCAAATCAATCGTTTGATTTTTTGTATACTTTTCCTGATCCCAAGAAGCACACCAACTAATAAAAAGAACGGAACAACCAAAAGCCAAATGTTTATTATCCAGCCTCGTGGCTCAGTGGATAATGTGCCCAACTCACTCACGGTTCGATTTCACTTCTGACCACCGTCATCTGCGTCATGTGAACTTAATTCGAGGATTTGGGGATTCCGAAAAAGCGATTAAAGTGTGTTGTCGCTCGGTCTCACCCCCCTGAAAGGCGATGGCAAACCAGCAGGTGGTAACTTGTTTAGAGCAGCCTCTCTACTTAGCCGTTCGGAACCGGCATTAAACTGTAGGTCCCATATAGCTGTGTCAACTCGAAACACACGAACCAGCTATATGCAGAGAGGTCGCTTACTCTCGAAAACGAGTATGGCACCGAAAGAAGAAAAGCTTAAGAAGCGGTCGAAGTACGGCTTGCGCGTTTTCACTAACGACTAGTATTTTCGATTCGAAAACAAACTTGTTTTATGGGTTGCTTGCAATCTTAACCTGAGTTCTTAAAGAGCCATGGATCCAGTTCTGTTGGAGCTTCAGGCACTAAAGTGAGCAAGTTTGAGACCGTAATAATAAAATGATTTTTTCCCTTACTGCCACAATTTAGTCAATTTTTCATATTAACTCAAACCACTTCCACCTCAAATAATTTACATGCATCCACATAGTCTTTTCATCCACGTTACAAAAATTAAAAAAAAAATCTTAAATCGTAACTTTTGTAATCTTTCAAACTCGCCTTAGGCGGATGAAAAATACAAAAGAAAATTTCGTTAAACTTTCATTAACTTCACATTGATGACATTATAGAGGAAGAAGTTGCGGTAATTAAAAGAGGGGTTAGAAAAACATTTTTAACGTTGTTTTATTATTCATTTTTTGTTTTATTATGGTTTTCTTCTCTCGAAAATTCCACCCGTGTAAAAGGGTTTGAAATATCTTTTAATAAAACGTCAAGCCCCCCTTTGCCATTGAAAATCGGTTCTTATATAAGGTCAACACTGATCATGTAACCGGATAAGCCTGCTTACAATATACAAACTTTCCAGGTTGTATGCTTCGCTGATTACCCATTCAAGTGAACGTTATTCCTTGGTTTTGACGCCTTTACACCTTCAAAATTCAACGATCAAAAAGGGTCGAAATTCCTTAAGGGCTTTGAAAAAATATAAAATAAAAAACAGATTAGCTATTTAGTAAAATTCTGCATCACCCAACGTTCAATAATGACGACGATTTTTAATAAGTTATGCATCTGTTCACCTGTTGCTCGATTTTATCGGGTTTTTGTTGATGGCTACGAAATTCAGATAATTCTTTTTTCCTGTTTTAATTAAATAAGGGAAACATTCGGCTGAGCTTTGCTGGATTTTCATAGCGGGTATAATTATACTCGCATTACGTATTTTGGTCATAAATCATGCAGAACCCCCGAAAGTTCCTCTGGTGTTATTTCTTCAAGTATTTTATCAAATATTAATAGAAATAAGTAAGCCTGTTTCCGCTTGCCGCTTCTCTGTTGTGGTTTCGACTTTGCTACTCCGGATAGTTTACCAGTTTAAGCTTCCCGTCCTCTTTTTTTTTTTCCTCCTGCGGTCTACTTATGAGAATATGTTTTATCTCTAATTTGGGGCTGCACTTCATTGCTGAGCCGGATATCACTTTTAAAAGGTTGGAGGAGGGTTGAGAGCAACACAAGCAAAATAACAAGAAAGTCATTTTTTTTAAAAAAAAGCTTCGTCCTTCCAAGTTGACGATGGGAAAGTAAACAAAAACAATTATTGCAAAAATATTGTATCTATAGGCCTAGCAAATGGGGTAAATACACTATAAGCATCTTAAATAAAATAAAAAATGGTTTTCTGACCCTAGATATTTCAACGAGACGTGAAAAGATTGAGATTATTGATTCCATTAATCCATAGAGAAATCCGTTATAAAGCTCGGGAAAATCTTTCAATCTTGCCTCTTCCTCGATTTCTCGGCACATTTCTCAGCCATTGTCAATCTGACAAGTTGTATTTATCAATTTGTGATAAATTTGAAAATTATTAGATGGAATGAAGAGAAGATTTAGTACCTTGCCAGTCTTTATATAATATTAGCTCTTTTAAGCCAAGTCCTGACTTTTACCAAGATATACATCTTATATGAAAGATGGATGCGAAAGTTATTTTTATTTTATACAAAAATCTATCATGGGAATGTTTTATGATCGTCTTTTTTCCACTTTTTTTTAAATGAAAATGTCAATTAAGACTGAAATTATGATGCAGGGGACACGAGGAAATTTATGAAGAAAAATTGCTATTTATACTATTTAATAGTAGCCTGTCCATTATACGAGAATGACAACAAGTGCCCGGACGCCTTCTTTCAATTCGCCTTCTCTCCCTTTAGATGTTCTTAGCCTTTCTAACCGTTCCGTAAAATGTTATCGAATCTTTCAAGCCTTGTTATCTTATCTTCTCTGAATAAGTCTAACTGCTACTGTTGTTCGATTAAAAAAAAAATTATTTCGCTACTACCCAAAAAGCTTTGAAAAAGAAGCAGCATCTCCAAACATGATGGGTCCGTGCGCAGTCCGCTGTTTTTTTAGCCATAAGCTTACATCCAGTAGTAAAACATCCATTGGTGAATTATCCATTAGGTAATATATCCATTGGGTATTTCATCCATATTTATTTTATCCACTTGACTTATAGCCAGGTGGTAAAATATTCATTAACATTCATACATCGATAATTTATCCATTTTAAAAATTTTTCATCATCTGATTTTTTATAATTCCACAAATCAAACTGATTCAACCTAACCAATTCCAATTCCAATCAACCAAATACTAATTCAACCTAACCTAACCTAACCTGACGCTCCCCGACTTAAGGCCCCGGAACTAAGTCCCCGGGAGATTCAGGTCCGGAGGTTTTTTTTAAGCACGGCAGCGACGAGCGAAGTGAGGGAGCGTGCCACCATCCCACCATCCCGGACTACTGCTCACACTCCCAGACCTAAGGCCCCGGACCTTAGGCTCCTGGAGATTCAGACCCGGAGGATTTTTTTTAAAACCACGGTAGCGAGGAGTGAAGCGAGGAGCGTGTCACCATCCGAGACCACTGCTCACACTTCCTAACCTTAGGCCTCGGGAGATTCATGCCCGGAGAATCTTTCTTTTAAACCACGGCAGCGACGAGCGAAGCGAGGAGCGTGCCGCCATCCCAGACCACTGCTTACGCTCCCGGACCTTTGGGCCCGGGAAATTCAGGCCCAGAGGATTTCTTATTAAACCACGGCAGCGTTACTTAATTCCAAAGGGCCTTTTTACACCCAAAATGTAAAAATGTTCTTTTTTATTCCGTTTATTCAAGGGCGTCTATCTCATTACTGGTGCCTTTGACTAATTGAAACAAAGGTAAAGTTTTATTTAAAAAATTGATATGATTTTTTCTTGGATGGATATCTCATGGATGAATAACTGCTGGATAATTTTCCTAATGGATAAATTTGCCAATGACTAAATTACAGACGGATGTTTTCCCCGTGGATACTGTCCCTTGTGGATAAATTCCTGGTGTATAAATGTCCGCTGGATATTGCACCCATGGATAAATGACCTAGCACCATGACCGATTCCCCTACAATTTCCCGCCTAAACCTTTACTCCAAACCTTTTACGTCGTAACACGAAGCCAAAGAAAAACGTAACGAACCTTAAAAATCTTGGAAAAGAATCCCGGGAACCCTCGAAGGGGGATGTTGCTAAAAGCCGTGCGATCAGAATTATATACGGAAGTTATTCAAAAAGGTTAATGCACGAATCATAAAGACGTTAAACAATGGAAAGTACGTATGAATATTTCTCTTTAATCTCTGCGAAGCTTCTTTGTATCTCTTTGTGTCGTCATATCGGATTTTAGAATTGCTTTAAAATGAAGTAGCTCGAGATAATAAATTGAAGAAACAGTTATGAAATTTAAATGAGGCAGTAAAATATTTGATACGACTTTTGTGTTTCGATTCGCTTGGGGAAAAAATTAATGTAAAGTGTTAATTTTAATGGAGGAATGGTATATATGCAACTTGACGTTCGTTCGTTGCCTTTACGTATTTACAAAGGAAGCAAGGACGTTACACACACAACGATAATAATATGTTGAGCTGAATCTGACGTGTCAGCATCATCTCGGACTTCGGGATATATCAAGGGAATTTCCATTATTACCTAAACTAATTACTGTGGGTAATTGATATAGAATGGAATAGATAGGAGAGGGTTAGAAACTCAAAGGCAACTAAGCATAGAAGCCCCGCGTATATACCAAGTACAGGGTGGAACATTTCCTACGTTGTAATTCCTAATTTATTCATTTTAATTTTCCGGTCTATTTACATGTTTGTCGCAGTATCAAGTGTACGGCCAGCATTGTTTTAAAACAAGGAGAAAACGTGTCCTTACTTGTCAAGACAGGGAGAACGTCGAGTGGCCAGAGAGCTAACAATACAGTACAATATTGACAGGTTAGGAAAACATTTTGCTTTTATTGCCAAGTTCTGATTTTTTTTTCCCAAAAGATTTCTGCTTTTTACTTTGAGATTTAATCCTAGGATTTTTCTTTACATCTATTTTTGTGGTGTGTGACCTTAAGGCTTTGGAATTCTTGTTAAGGAGGAGGAAATGAGTCGTAAGGAGAGTTTGAGCTGTTATCGGGATCTGTTTATGTATTGAGAGGCATAACAAGATAATGGGAAAGCAGAAAGCCTGGAGGAATTAGAAGTAGCCTTTGAACTTTGAAGTAAATGCATCCTTCGTTGATGAATTGGTCTTAGTCAAATGTATCGTGGGTGACTTAGTTAGCTGATGTTGCTATATTAGTTAATCAATTTTAGTCTCGAAGAAACAAATTAAAAGTTATTGTTCCCAAAATTAGTTATGGTGAGAGTCTTAAAATCTCTTATTATTTTGGAGCTTTTATAGTGAAAAGAAAAAGCTTGGAAATCGGACTTTATAAAGAAGCCAGCAACGATGAGAAATGAGAAGGAGTTTACGGTCAACAACAAAAATTGGTTGCCAAAGTGTGAGTGTTGACCTGGAAACCTCCAAAACCGAAGAAAGGCCAGGATATACTGCAAAATGGCGGGTCGATAGGACTCTGCCTCCCGGTATCTGAGCCTAGGCCTTGCCGATTACTAGCATCTTCAGCCCTAGGTCAGTATTGGCGAAGCTGCTGCCCTCCACTAACTCATAACCCTGAGAAGGGAGCTCACCACAGGGCAAGGACGCCATTCCTTGAGAAAGACAAAACATGCCTCGCCGGTTACCCTGAATCACGTCCGCCTACCCGGCGACCCTAAGGGCCACCGGCTACCCGGCGACCCAGCCTAATCTTCCTAATTATCTGAGTTCGATAATAAAGAGCCGCAATTACTGGGAGCTTCAACCTCTCCTCAGGCTGCCTATCACAGATAGCTGTACAGCTGCCTTTAAACACGTGCCTGAATTAATTATCAACGCTTGAAGCCATCGCCTATCTGCTTTTTTACAGTTTTCCGGAACAGCCTTCAATTTTTTCATTCATTTGCTTTGTCACCTCCTCCTACCCAGTATTTATTTTCCTGCTATACGATTTTTGTATATTAAATAATAACAAATACATGCACAATGCACGTAATCGCAGGGATTCGGATTACACTTTTTAATGTAATACGTTTTGACATACCCAAATCCCTTCGTATAATTTCTATCACTACGCCAACGTTCCTCCGTTTATTTTTTACTAATTTAGCCATGGCAATCAAAATACCTTCCTCCTATATTAAAAAAGATACCTCCTCAAGAACCTTCTACAATGAAAACGTGGGCGAAGTCTTCATTATGAAGCCTTTTACGATATTCACAGCTTCTTGTCTTATTTTCTTTTTTGTAATAACGAAAACGAATAAAAAGTACTAAATTAATTAAGTATCGGAATTAATTAACGTAATTGTGAAATTTTCGACGCGAATGCTTTTGAGTCAACATTCCAAATGAAATCATTAACCTCCTTTTGAAATTATATCGTATGTTTTTTAATATTTTAATTGCACAACAATTTTTTGGTTTCCTTTTAAATCAAATTTCACTTCGAAATCGGATTTGAATGCTTGAACATCTCGGCAATCGCTTATCTCTCTCTCTCCTGATCGTAAACACCTTATACAATTCCTAATGAATATTTTAATGAATGAACCCTTACGGACGATTTTATGAATAATATTTACATATATAATGCAAATCATCTTTACTGAAATTCCTAAGATATTCTTTCAACGAAGAAATTTTCGATTATTTTTTTCAATTTCGTTCCGTTCGCTGTTTCGACCGATAACGTTCGGAGGGGGAGAAATTAAACAATTTTTTTTAGAGAGAAATACGAAGAATCGCATAGACCGGAACGGTCAACCCAATGATGAGGCCTCCACAAACCCACAAAACCCACCCAACGTTCGCAGCAAGCAGCTTTGTAGCCTGGCTAACAGATAAGACTCCCCTACCTCTTTTTTTTTTTGAAACATAATTTATCGACTTGCATTATATCTCGGTCTGTCGTAATTGTTTCAAAGGGATAAAAATTTCACTGCATCGGATTTTTTTAGCACCCTCGATTTTTTTTCCCCGATCCTCTCTCTCTTTTAGCTCTTCTATGTTTACCTGTTCAGTGTGAAAACGTGAAAACACGATAAAACATGTTTAAACAATTCCGAAATACGCCGGGTAATATTTCTCTTTTTTTTTTTTTTTTAAAAAACATCATATCGCTCGCTCGCGCTTAAAAAACGGGGGAAAATGAACTTGATAATAATGCCCGTATGAAATCGTTTTTATTGCGTTTTAGACGAATGGAAAATTGCAGTTTTCACCGATTTGATTTTTCAAAACTTGATGGAAACATCAGAAAGGGAAAGGGCTAGTATATAATAGTGTATATCCTTTCTTCCTTTGAAATTCCCCTTTGATTATTATCACGGCGGGTTATTATGTTTGAATTGTATAATCGAGTTGAAAGTCGTGAAAAAAAATTGTTATAGGGTTTTAACCGTATAAAGTGGAACGAAACGTATAAAACAAGCTTTATTAGAACGACATGGATGTTGTTTTTATTTGTTTTGATTTTTTTTTTTTACTTGAAGCTTCTTTTTTCTTTTGTTTTTTTAATGGGGAAGGGAAGAAGCCTACCTTAGGGAAAAAGTTAAGCAAAAAATTCAAATTTTAAGGGGTAATTTTTTTAATGAGTCCGGTAACTGCATTTCCACCCTTGGGAAGAACAAAGCAAGAAAATCAATCTAGTGTAATGGACGAGACCTATGACCAAAAGCGATTTTTAGGAATTTTTCTGAATAAACTGACTCAAATGACAGAAATGATCAATGTGATAGATTCAAGTGTTTGTGAAAATTAGAATTCAAAGAAAAAACTCCAAGAAGCTCATATAATTTATTTCCAAAACTGGATGTACATTTCATAATTTAGATTCCCGAAATGTACATCCAGTTTTGGAAATAAATTATATGAGCTTCTTGGAGTTTTTTCTTTGAATTCTAATTTTCAATTAAAGGCTCATAGCCCCGCTTCATCGTTTCATCAAGTGTTTGTGTTTGTGGTTGCTGATTTGTCGTAAGACATGTGTCTGCCTGTTTTGATAGGGTGCAAACACTTGGAGGAATCGTGGTAGCCATTTTGGACTTGGAAGCTATCATATTCTCGAATTGGAGTTGCTTGATATCGGAAGGACGTTGCTAAGATAGCTTCGTACGTTATCTATTGGCCACCATGAAGATTTTTCGAGATCGTGGTGAACTTCAATTCCAGATTATGGCAGCTTCAAATTCGAAAATGGCGCTGCTATTTGTAGCAGACGACTTGGAAGTGACCTTTCCTGTTAAACATTCCAGACTACACTGGGGACTGATCTCAGTTTCTCCGGTTCTAGGTTTGAATGATCTTATTAACGTTTGGTTCCTTCTTCGGCATGAAGTCTAAGATGACCCTTTTTGTTGTCAGCCCGGGGTCAGGGTACCTGCTTTGGTACAGAGTTTTGTAGACTTTTCTGACATACTTCTGGAGCTCCGAAGTAAAGGGTCCCTACTATATTTTGTTTACATAAGGTAAACATTGAAACAAAAGACAACTATGAACCCTTTACCTCGGAGCTGGACCTTTGGATTATGCCGGCTCGGTCGCCGAGTGCCAAAACCCTGAAAGGTACAGACGGGGTATCCGTTCCGGAGAAATCCCGGATTTCAAGCGTCGACTTCGCAAAATCTGCAGATATCATTAGAGTTATTCAATCATGTGTCGGTTTAACGTCTGCCCCGCTCCGTAAGAGGTCTAGAAGACTCCCGCGAAGATATGTCGCTGGTCCAAAATAATTTTGTGCTGTGTGCGAGTTTTAGGTTGACACTCGTTTGACTCAATATCAACCTGGTACTTGCAGATAGCACAATATTATTTTGGACCTGCGATGTGTAACCGTCTGGGCTGATCGCGGTCAGCTGCCAAAACATTGTTTTTTAAAACCAAGCTTTTAGTCCTTCAACATGTCCGCCTCAGTGCTGGCGTCATTATTACACCCATCGACCTATTATGACCCACATATGTTGAAAATGTAGGGTTACACATTACCATTAGCTTAAGAAAGCATCGACTTTTGTGCATCGAGTAACTTCGTCTTTGGAATGAATAATGTGAACTTTTCGGAATGTACGTGTAGGTGCCATCTGCAACTAAAACGTCTGCGTCTGGCTTCCTCCTGTACTTAATTCTGTTGCTGCTACCGTTTCATGTATTAAATGTTCCAAATCTTTATCCACAAACATTTTAATCTTTCACAATGCTTCACATCTCGTTTTGTTCAATTTCCCCCTAAAAAAAAGTCTATCGGCTTCTGAATTCATTCAAAACCCCCCTAAAGTCTTTTTTTAAAACTACCATTCTAGTACGGATCATTAAATTATTAAGCCTACTTCGCTTTCTCTCGTAGGAATAACAACGAAGAGCAATTTGCTCTTCATTACATCATTAGCCTGGTGCCCCTGCAAAAAAATAAAATAAAATAGCATTTAAGTATTTGATTAAAAAGCAAACTTTTATATTGAGTTGGTTTTATTTTTATTTCTGTTTGAATCGATAAGTCATTAGCATGGTAATTTCTTTAATCCGTTGAGTTATGTCATCCCCGGGAAGAGAGTCACAGACTTTTCTTTTTTACTTGTTTTTTTTTTTTCATCCATCCTCATCTTCCTTCGCTTTTTTTTTTTATTTTAACGGTTGAATGGCGTTTCCCTTTTTTTAAGTTTTAAGTATCGTAATTTTTAAAAAGTTTCCTTTTTAACTTTTTTATTTACTATTTAGGTCTTAGAGATGACTTTTTTTTCAGTTGCCAGTTAGGGATAAGAGGGGGGAGATTTTTGTATTAATCAGTCATATATTGCGCAGTCGCTTTGGGTTCTTCTATTGTTTTTCTGCGTTTTGGCTTTGTATGCTAATGAGAAATGTTAATAAAATATTTCTCGAAGAATTTTTTTTAAGGGGAATAATACCTTTCGCCTTGAAGGTTTTGGCCTTCCCTTTCTTTAAAAACCAATTTGCTTTTAAGGTAAAAATCTTAATTTTTTCAAAGCTAATAATTTTATACAAACTTTTTTCTCGTTGAAAAAATTTTAGATCTCTCAAACAAATCTCGCAAACTCCAGTCCCTAAAAATCCCTAAATTTTAAGAAGGGACAACCTTTGATCAGTTCAGAATGTTTACTTTTTTATGCCGCAACCTAAGTTTTAAAAAAATGTTAAACGAGTTGACAATTAAAAAACGATATTCCTGTTCCAAAATAAAACAGCTGGAGGCTCCTTTGTATTGAACAAGGTAAAAACAAATAACGTTTTCACGAATACAAAAATATAATTCACCAGGAATTCAATCGTTTTCATCAATTGTTATTTTTCCCAATGCTGTAATCATACATGTCGTGACTGCATTTTAAAATAAATGTCCTCCATGGAAAATCAGGAAAAAACTCGAAATTATTTTATAGTATTAAAAAAAATCTCTTTTTACTTTCGAGCGGAGTGAGAAAGTCTTGTGCTCGAGAGAGGGTGAATTCCACTAAATTCGGGATTACTCTTCAAATATTTGGCGGAGGGAAAATATGGTCCTATCAGTTTATGGAGATTTCAATGCCCTTTCGAACGATATAAAATACTCCCTGTAAAGGTGTCAATAGAATTCGAAAAAGGTCAAAAATGTAAATGTCTGGATTCCATCCGTGCAGCGCCATATGTATGATATATTATATGATAAATTATAATATATAATATATGATATATAGTATATAATATATAACTTATTACTAATGACTTAGTCATAAGTCACTTATGACTTATCACTTATGACTTAGTCATAAGTCACTTATGACTTATCACTTATGACTTAGTCATAAGTCACTTATGACTTATCACTTATGACTTAGTCATAAGTCACTTATGACTTATCACTTATGACTTAGTCATAAGTCACTTATGACTTATCACTTATGACTTAGTCATAAGTCACTTATGACTTAGTCATAAGCCACTTATGATTTATCACTTATGACTTATATACTATATACTATATACGTTCCGTTACGTTCCGTTCCGTTACGTTCCGTTACGTTCCGTTACGTTCCGTTACGTTCCGTTATGTTCCGTTACGTTACGTTCCTATATACTATATGTTCGATTTGACAATATGTCCATGAATTCTCCGCATTCAATACATGAAAAGCCGCGAGAAAGTTCGTGACGCCCAGCGTCACCGTCCCACTTGTTCTTTCTGAATTGTTAAATATAAAACGAATGATGGAAATGATTATTTTTTATTTAAATAG
The DNA here is from genome assembly GCA_023512825.1 of Liposcelis brunnea. NCBI lineage: Eukaryota > Metazoa > Arthropoda > Insecta > Psocodea > Liposcelididae > Liposcelis > Liposcelis brunnea. The sequence goes on from CM042073.1 coordinate 18,693,929, forward strand.
GAATATTTTCTTGAGCTTTTTTTGCGATATTAGCATAACGGAATAACATATATAGACGAAAGAGTTCCCGCACTTTTTTCCTCAATGTATATTTCACGATTTGCGTATGTGCGCGTTTCGATATGCATGAAATTTTTGTTTATTTATGCTGAAAAAATTTATAACATATGCTTAATTTCTTTTGCTTGAGGACTACTGGCTGGAATAAAAGGTGGGAGCGGAGAGAGAGGGATTCGGGTTTTTTTTTTTCCTTCCTGTCATCTATTCCGCTCTCGGTTATTCAAAACCAAAAGCAGGACGGATCAGGAAAACAATCAAACACGGCAAGACAAGAAGAAGAAAAAAAAAAGGAAAATATTATTTTGTATCTTCAAAAAAAAAAAAAAGGAAAGGCTAAGAAGGGGGAGAAAAAGGTGGCGGGTGGATTAAATGGAAAGAGTAGATTTTCTTTATTCTGTTTCTTTTTTTTTTGTTTTGTACGGTGAGTTCTATTTAAAAATTCTAATTTCCTCAAGGTATTCTTTCAACTACGACAGTAAATATAGAGAAATCTTTTCACTCTTCATCGTAGATTTTTGTTCTTGTTGAAAGATTGGAAAAGTTTTGTTGAGAGATGAATTTCCGGTTTTCGGGAGAGGGTGCATTAGATTAGTAACGAGTCGCGTTGGAATTTTTCAAGAGTTTAACATTTAAATTTTTTTTTCGAAATAAAAGGGGAAAATATTCTTGGATGGCCTATTCGCTTCGGGGCTTTGAATCTTTTTTTTTTTATTATTTAAAAAAGCGGCAAACAAATTCATAAACCTTTTTTTTAACCTCGTACATTTTTATCGCCTACAAAATTTTTTTTTTCCTTATGGCTCGGCTTACATGACGAGTGGAGAAAAGGTTGCAATTGAAAAATCTCTCTCTCTCTTTCTAAGCTCTTCCTGAACATTTTACGAATTCCTTTTGCGAAGTCGTATCGTTTATTCTATTTATTCTTCTCAAATGTAGAATCCTCGAGTAAGGAGTGACAACACATCCTCTACTTGTTTGGCCATGTTTGTTTATAGTTTCTGTGTAGTATATCTCTGATAATATTGGTTCAAAGCGTCCGTCGCCTGCTCTTTTGCAAATACAGTACTTTAACGTTTTCTTTTTTATCTTTTTTATCCTTCTCTTTTCTTTTGGTTGTTTCTCTCTCGCCTTTTTGTATCTTTTCCTTTCTTTTTTTTCCTCTTTTAATATTTAAATAAGTTTAGCTATGTTGTAACTTGAGACTCAAGGAATGGACTTGTTGTAGCTGATAAAACTCGAGTTATTTTATGGCTTCTGTTTGCACTAGCTTCATATTGTAGTTGGGCCAACGTCAGCATTAGATCTGCCTAAAATGTATATCTCATTGCAATTTCAGTTGAAAATTTTTGAAAGATATCTTTTCTCGAATGACGACTGGAGAAACTATAAATGAAAGTGATTACATGTCTCAGGCTTGCAGAGCAAGAAAAGTGTGTATGAAGCTGATTGAGAAAATGCTCCGACTGATTTTTAAATATTTCCAAAAAGTATATTTCAATGTAGCTTTAAAAACCCACGGAATATGCGATAAGCTCCCCAAACCTCGATCCTTCATATCACTTATTGTTATATAAACGTATGCAGGGCGTCCAAAAAACATTGATTAATCTCCTCACATCTCAATAAATAATGATGGATCGATGGTGTCATCCAGGCATGTTGCCTATTATTCAGATTGCTTCGTTTCGAATACCATTAATCTTGCCATCCATTATTAACCGTTCTAATTTGGTTAAGATATGACTCGAGTCGCGGTGGATGTTGTCTCTCTAAAGAGGTGGAAAAGGAGAGAGAGGGAGATAAAAGGCGAATGAGAGAAAGAGTGAAGTAAACTGAAAATACATCTAGATTAACTTTGAAATATTTTGATTCTGATTCTCCTCACGTAAATCTACAACTTAACGAGATCCTTCCTGTTTCTTACATTTATACAAGTGATTATTTGCAAGCTCTTTTCTGTTGATTTTTAATTTTATCCAAACGGAATGACATAATTTTAGATTCGGAATAGGGGAAAAAACGCGTTGGATGTTTTCTTACTGAAAAAAAAAAAGAAGAGGGAAAAAAATTATGAAAAAAAAGAAGGGAGAAGGAAAAGGACAAGACAGGGGCAGTCGGTTGGAAACGATCTCGCTTTTACAAAACCATTAGTCGGGGCAATGCTTTAATCCTTAGACGATTCCGAGTCTTCGATTCACAACTCAAACGTTCAACACATTTTGTGGACTTAGCTAATTACACAAAGGGGGGAGATAGCAAACGGGAATGGGGAAAGCTTTGTAATTTCGATCATAAAGACTCTTCTTCAAAACAAGAGGTTTCTCTATTCTTCATAATACCGGATCTTTTGTGTTATTTAAATGCAGTGAAAACTAAAGTCTGCTGGCCCGTGCTTGGGACATTGGGAAAGGTTGAAAAATTTATTAACGAGGATGTACTTGTGCTGGACAGGATGAAAAGGGGATTTTTAAAATTGTTCAGGGTCTGCCTAAATCACTGAACATTTTTTTAAATTTTAAGTGAAAATAATTGATTTTAAATTTTTTGGTGGCAGCGGTGAAATGTTTTCAGCTTGACTAATGATAGGAAGAAAAACGCTTTGTTCCTTGAAAAATCAATTAAGTAGCATAGTGCAGATTGAATAAGAAAATAATGTGAACAAATTTATTGGTGGCAGCGGTGAAATTTTTCAACGCTGATTTTAACTTCAAGGAAATCGAGTACTCCTGTAGAAATAACATAATAGTGTAGGGCACGATGATCTGGCAAATACATCAGATTAGGGCGAAGTCATTCCGGTAGAATACCCGAACTGAACACCAGTTAACGTTGCACGAGCCAGTGTTTACTCTCTCGTGAATATTTACCTTTTGATACCCGAAGAGACAAGATGTCTATATTAAACGTCAATCAAATTTTCATTTACTGGTTAAGATAACTTCTGGATTTTAAAATTCTTTTTTTTTTTTAATTTCCCCTCATTTTAACGCCGTAAATAAAGCAATATAAGGGGATCCCCATCAATCTGTCTCTGACACGTATCGCTGGCTTATTGTTGAACCCATTTACCGATGCCCCCATTCAAAGGTTCCCACATTATCTCTTTTTTACCCAAGAAAGTTTTAAGACTGTTCGTGACAAAGAACCATGATTGTGGTGATTTCTGCCTTTTGTTCTGTACTAGTTTTCAAGTTCATTGGAATAAGTTTTCCCCCAACTTTTCAGTTAAAAGCCAAAAGGAGGTGTTTAAGAATATTTTTTTCTTCTCTTTCCTTTTCCTTTGAGAAATCCATTACGTGTGTTGTGACGTTAACCCGCATCGATATTTTATAATTTTTTTTTCCCCCGAGGAAGTTTAATGTGTTAATGAAATAAAATTCAGGAATCCCCTTAATTTATTTTTCAATCAAATTTGGCATTTCTCGTGAAAAGAAGTTGGTGAAATTATTATAAAAGCCATTCCGTTGCAGATGGTTTTTAAATTGAGCGTTGAGCGTGGTGGCTTAATTAAAATATCGTGTCTGAGACAGAAATATCCAACATATATTCATTCACTTCTTTCTATTTTTTTCTCGTCCTTGTATTTAAAAAAAAAAAAAAATCATCGAAATGAAAAACTCTGGAAAACTGCAAAAATAAATTTTTCATAATAAACGAGCTATTATACGACATAAAATACTCGTAGATCTCGTTAGTTATATAGAAGACGTGTTTTATCTCAATACGGACTCCGCAATCGGAATTCATTAGCGATATCATGTTTCATGATCCGTAAATTTATTAAATAATATTTATTGCTTCAAATCTAACCTTAGCTGTGACGAGAGTTTACCGAATCCTCGGTCCGAATTATCAAGTTTTCGCTGACCGATCGACGCTTCCGGGGGTTTGGCTAAATTTAAATGAATAGATCATCTCCATGTTGAGTTCTCTATCTCCCGAGATCATAAGTTTTGGAGGGTGATGAGGATGAAGGGAAAGTTTGGAGAAATTACTTCGACCGCTATTGAGCCTTGAGTGAGAATTTCTTGCTTGACACGTTTCAAGGTATAGATGGGATTTTAGGATTAAACGGGGAGTTGGAAGTGAGGAGTGGAAGTCATTTCTGGAATCCGCTTTGCAGCTCGAATGCTTAAAAAATTTATTTAAAGGAAAACTTGTATATTAGTTATCGAGCAGATAAGCGCCATCTTGAAAAATAGCCTTATGGATTGGGTCCAAAGACTATTGTTCTGTATGGATAGAATTTTGGAGTGATTGCAGGACTATGCATTGAGAGCAGTGGCATAGCAACCATCGCGGGGGACCCCGGGAACAAAGGGGGGCTCCCGGTTTTTCTGCAGGAAAGTAATTTTGCCCTAGATAAAAAGATGTAAAGAATTGAGTAAAAGGCCTCGAGTAAACTTTCTCCTGGGGAGGGCAGTAACTGACCCCAGCTACCTTCTTGCGGGATTCACGGAAGATTTCGAAAACTTTTTTAGAGGGTATCGTATTTTGGACTGAGCTGGGCCTGAGCTGTGCGCTACCAGCTGCAGGTTGCGGATAAGCGGAAGAATAAGCGGAACCCCCTCCCCCCGACGAATAAGCAGTTGCGGACAAACAGCGGCAGCAAATGAGGCGGTGCTGGTGACCAACTGGTGGGGTAGTTGGTCTAGGAAAAGCTACAAAGGGGGATGAGGTTGTTGTGGCGTGGCGAGTAGTGCTGCAACTAAATAAGGAGATACTTAGGGCAGCAGCTGCAGTAGTATGGATTGTGGCGAGCCCACTAGGGCGTCGGTAGGGGATACTGCGGTGAAACCCCGCTGCCTTGCGGGTGAGGAGGGATCCTTCAAGGCTTTGCGGGGCTATGGGAGACAGCCTAGACAGAAAATCAGCCTGCCAGAAGGCTTCAGGGAGCAACCTTCCATCTGGAGCAGGGCGCGGTGGGCCAACTACCCGCTCGTCTGAATTCTTTTTAAAAGTTATGACATTAACACCAAAGAGACAGACGGATCCAAACGACTGCGATTCAGGCTACGGAAAAGACAAGGCTCTGTACGGCCAGGCAGCTGGTCAGCGGCCACAGGGCAGACCCAGGATGAGGTGGGTCGATAACATTCGTCAGGATGCCCTTTCCCTGGGGGTCAGGGATTGACAGGTAGGGCAGGATTGGGGTGCTGGCCTTGGATCGCGGTCAGTGGAAGAATTTGTTAGAGGCGGCGGTAGGGCTTCAGGCACTACAGACACTTTGGACGAAATAGGCCCCACAAAGATAATTTGTCGGGGCGAGGGGGCTCTGGAAAATATTGCTACGCAACTTTTGAGAGTTATTGTCGGTTTGGTGCCTTTTTTGAATGAAGAGCATGTTGTTTGAAGAATGTTATTTCTTCAACATAACTTTTTTAGATTCTAAAAATCGGTTTTTGTTAAAATGAGTTAAATCTAAAGTCACATATAATCCCGTGCCCTTCCTTATGCATATGTTCATTTAAACAAGAAATGATAAAAAAAAACGAATTGAGGAAATTTTTTGATTATAATTCCTACTGGAAGAACGATTCGCAAGATCCTTATCGAATGGTGAATAGAACGACCACAAACTAGACGCTCATAATTCTCTCTCCTCCAGTCGTGCGGTAACTAAACACTACAACACAATACTATATACCAAAAATTAATGAGGATAGTGAGGCAAAAGGATTTTACGACTTCTTGGCTCGTGTCCATATTTCGGTCATTTATATTCCCCCTTTCTCCCGTTTTTTTCCCTCTGTATTTTTGTTTATTTATTCATTAAAAATTTGATCATTTATAACGGGCTATTTTTATTGTCTTCGCATTCGATTTTTTTTAAAAATAATTTTCGCGTAAAGTCCATCCACGGGATAATCCGAAAGCACATAAGGGAATCAGGCGTGCTGAAGGGAAACGACCTCATTCAAACCACTTAAGACCGCACTGGTTACGGTGAGATTATTTGAGGAAATTCTAATCTGCTTGGAGCATTATGAGGTTTGTTCCCTTGGAAACTATTCGGGAAATCTTCCTTAAGAAAAACTTGCTCATTTTTGAGGGGAACATGCTTCAAAGAAAAACCTTCTTCAAAAGAGTGGCCATTGTGCTCGGGTCGGCAAGGCGGGGATCCCCTTTTCCTTCCCTTCCTATGCGGTTTTTTTTTCTTCTTCAAGAAGGTTTTATTAGATTCTTTACCCCGAGATGCGATACAGAGTGTAATTAAAATTTTAAATTTTGAATTATTCGAGTGGATGAACTGGTAATAAAAATATCTACTCGCGGATTCGGGTGATTGAATTTTATTTTTACGACGTATGAAGTTTACTAGAAAATATTATGCGAACCGAAAAATTTGCTCGCTCTTTTTAATATATCAGCTTTTCTGAAAGATGAATGATAACACGGTGAAACGGAGGAAGGAGGGGAAGGGGGAGGGGAGGTTGGGGATTGATATTACAACAACCGAAGGCGCATTTCGAAATAAAATAAATATTTCTTGTTTAAATACAAAATATTACAAGAGCGTAGAACGTGTATCGAAGAAAGTAAGACGAATTTAAAGTTTTGGAAACTCGGTTGAGCGTCATCGAAATAGAATATTTTATGAAGTCACTTTGTTTCGACAAGTTTATTAAAGGGAAATAGTTGGTCCTTGTAAATCCATTATGATTGCCGATGTGAATTTGCGAATTGAAAATATCTCATTTATAAGAGTTCTGTCTTTTAAGATATTTTTTTTTATTTTTTTTTTTTATGAAGTTCGAAAAGTTGATGTTAAATCTTGCCAGGAGGAACGAGCGGGTTTTAAAGGTTTAAAACTTCGAAAACATGTTCGATCATTAAAATTAAGAAAATTAACAAGATGCATATTAGTGAGTTTTTAATAAAGAGAGCTTTTGATTGCGGATGGTCTTACCTCAGGCTGTTGAAAATTCTTTCAAAGCTCTAACAGTGGCCCCGCAATAATTAGAGACAACGAAAGAAGTTCAAAGAGTTGTCAGGGGTCTTGAAAAAAAAAAACGAAAGCTGACTGAGTCTCCAACTAAGCTCCGACTTCGTATTCTAGGCTAGCTCCAAAACTTTAGGTCGGAATCTTAATTCCCTATCCTGCGTTTTAAAGGACCTTGGTGTGCTAAAGGGATCGAATTTCGTTGTTTGAAGCTTTATGTTTTTAGCCAAGTGGCGGAATGAACCAATACAGCAGGTCTAATTTATTATTTTGAAGCATAAGTTACGATTAAAGATGCTGCAGTTCTAGCAAAAACACGTCCTTCCTTTTCAAAAATTACACAAATTCTGTCATTAGTCATCCTTTTAACTGATAGTAAATTTCTCCTTAATTCGGGCACATACAATACATTTTCCGGTTTAATGTTATTTTTTTTGTCATCAGCATAAGTTTCTACATCTAGGTCTCCTCGAATGGTCTCTCTAGGGAGTCGTCTGCTACATAGAAGTACGCCATTTTGAAAACAGGAACATCGCGATTGGCAGATTTTTCTCAGATGGTGGCCACCAAATTCGAGGTCATGGTAGTTTCCAGTAGCAGACGACTTATTGAAGTGTCCTCTTCCTACTAGGCTCTCTAGGTCGCTCGAATGGTCTCCTCGAATCGTATGTACACAATGAATTGGTGATTTTTGGGATACTTTATGACGTCACAAGAGTAATTCTCAAGTGTAGGAAGAATTTCCTCGCTATGAGGCTGTAACATTAATCTTATCATTGTGGTGAGTCAGGAAAGACTTAAGGCCTACTAGCACGAAGAATATGTTTAGGCCGGTTGAGTAGCTCTTTAACAAATATTCTTAAAAACATATTTTTGACAAAAAAATGTATCAACTTTTAACTTCTCATCGTTTCTTTCCCCGTTTAAGAAATACACTATATTCGTACTTTCTAAAGGAAAAGTTATAATAAAATTGACTAAAAGTTGACAAAGAAGTCTGATAAGTTGTAAAAGCCTTATAACTTAGTTAATGTGCTCTTGTCTTTATAAACTAAACGTTGTCTTATGAATTCATCTCTAAGATATTCTCTAAATTTATAAACGGTTATTTTTTAATCATAACAAAACCCCGTTATGGAATTTTCTTTTCCACCGGAGCTTTGTGACATTTTCATCATCGAATTCGTTTTTTGACCCTCTACCTCCCCTCCACCCCGATTTCGAAAATGAGAATTCGCATACATTTTTTATGATCAAACGTAAAAAGAACACAACGGGAAAAGCGATTAGCTTCACATCGGCGTTCAACTTACTTAAAGCTCTATGTACAAATATGCAACGGTGGATTACTGCAAGAGGGGTTGTTAATGAAATGTAATTTGAATCTTCGGAACATCTGCATGAGAATAAAAATGATATCCATTTTACAATATACTGCCGGGGAAGGCTCAAGGCATGAATACATATGACCCTGATTTGAAATTTAATGGATTTATTGTCCGAAAGCTCTTGGAGATTTTCTCGTCTTATACCGAGGTAATGCTAAGTTACTATAAAAAGCAAATGACGCATAACAATTCTATTAACATCTAAATCTGGATACTGTTGGATTTGTCTATAAAAATATTAGGCTAAGTAATAGTTCGAAAAGGATTTTTTTTTTTGAAAATTGTTTTTTATTTCGAAGGTTGTCAAAGAGACGTTTTCTTATAAATCCATCACCGTAATAAATCGATTAGCTGACATCAACTTTGATTGATCAAGCCATTTAATTGACAGTTTTTTATTGGCTTCATTAAGGGCAGCTCAAATATATTTGTTAAGAGATGAGGTTGTCAATAGGATAAAAAAATATCAGGGAGTTTTGAATTACGATTTTTAAAGGAGGAAGATTATTGGAGGTGTGAGCGAACTGTAGAAAGGGCGAGATTATGATACTAAAGGTCTTTAGGGTTGTACCAGGGCTTGGCCAGAATCAGTACCTAATGTTTCTTTTATAAGAAGGAAGGCAGTCGCTTAACGAATGCCTCAGCTCTCTTTTTAGTAGAGTCTTGTATCCTTTTTTCTTCAAAGGTCGGGTTCGTAGCAAAACCTCATCTGCAAATAAATAATTGAAGATTAAAAATCACACTAATCTGATTTATAGGCGACTTTCTGAATGAAATTAGACAGGAAAACAAGTTTAACTATGAACAAAGAAAATTTCATTGCTCCGAAATTTTGGACCGAAACGCTTCGAAATATTTCGATCCGAAACACTGGTTACATTGGTCCGAAATTGTTTCGAAGGTGTTCCCACGGCATTTTGAGACACTTTATGACGTCACAAGAGTAATTCACAAGTGTAGGAAGAATTTCTGAGCAGATCAGTCCTTTCATCGAAAGTTTCCGAAGACTTTCGAAGCATTTCGAAGGTATATGTTCGGAGATTTTTAAAGATAATCAAAGAAACATTGTTCCAGCAGCTTTTTGGCAAGCTGTATGACGTCATATAAGTACCGTTTAAGTGTAGAAAGAATTTCTAAGCCGATCGATGCCAATACTGTAAAAGTTTGAACGCAAAAAGAAGCAAAACGTAAAAAGTGGAAACAATGTTAGTAATCGGCCTAGATCAGCTCAGAAATTCTTCCTACACTTGAGGATTAGGCCTCGGTTACATTGCTCTTGTGACGTCATAAAGTGTCTCAAAAGGCCGTGGAAACACCTTCGTTACCTTCGAAACAATGTCGGACCAATGTAACCAGTTTTTCGGGCCGAAATATTTCAATGCGTTTCGGTCCGAAATTTCGGAGCGATGTAACATTACTCCGGAATTCGGAGGTTTCGCAAGCTTTCGAAGTTGTTCGAAGGTATTTACACTGTTTTATGATAAACTATATGACGTCTTATGGGTAGTTCGGGAGTGTAGGAAGAATTTTGCAGCCGATCAGCGCATAGATTTGATTTTCGAAAATATTTCGAAGGTTTTAGATCCGAATTTCCGAGCAATGTAACCGCGGCCTAAAACTATAACATTTTTTAAAAAGCAGTCGATTTTTTTTTAAACGTTTTCCTGAATTAAAATTCATTTATAAAGGATGTATATTCTAAAAACAAATTGAAAACGTTCCCTGGAGAAAACAATGCATCCTGCTTTTCAAAAAAAATTTTTTTTGACGTCCCACTTCCGATCTTCAAATCTCATAAGTGCTTTTTAAAATCATTTTTTTTTTTGCTTTAAAACAAAATCCCTTCATTTATTGCCATTAAACCAATCTTTTGGAAATATATCATCATTTTCAAAAATAAAGCAGAAGGAAAACTCTTAAAGGAAATAAAACTTTTTCTCTTACAAAATTAAACGGCTGTAAGTACATTTAAAAATAAAACATCTTTCCGGGGATAAGGAAAGAAAACCGTTCGATTAAAAAAGAAAAAAAAATCGAGTGGATGGCATTTGGAAATGAGCAAAGCAATACCAAAGTTAGATGAAGCGAAAATGAAGTTAAAAGTTCGACGTAACATTACTTTCAGTTTGTTTCGGGATGTATCATCAATTGTCGATTTTTCCCCCCTTTTTTTCCCCCGATCCTTCGTAATTTTTTTTCAGGATTGAAAAGGAATCCGTCGTCGAGGACCGGTTTTGTATAAAATTTGCCTCGATTTCACCTTTGTAGACTTAAGTCAACCGGAAGGATAGTAGTAGATAAAAAAAAAAGAAGCAGAAAACCCCACGGAGTTTTTATTCCACACAAATTAAAAATTCCGTTTGCAGTTGAAAGTGGTAAATTCGAAATTTTCGTAATGTGATTTATCTTGGGGGAAGGCCCTTTCCCCTTTAGCCCCTTCTTTTCTCGACGTATATAAAAAAAAACATTCCCGTCGTTTTCTTCGTTTTTTCCCCCTTTGTAAAAGTTAACACGTAAAGTCCTAGAAAAAAGATCCAAGAATCCCATTTAAATTTTAAGCGCGTGGAGTAATATAACGATATTCCTAATGGAGTCATACGATATGGCAATAATATTTTTAATATTTTGGGGATTATGTGGAAGGTGTACGGGGATATTGGCTTCAAGTTAGTTTTATCGAGTTCCAACAGGTTTTTTTTTTTAAAAGACGATGTTTTGACGAGTTCAGGATGTGTGGAATAGAGATTTGAATCTGAGTTTGGGCTGAAGACGTTGGGATCATTACAGGCTCACGACCAAGCTTTGGATAGACCTATTTTAGTCCTAGGCCTCGCCTTGCCCTCTTTGGGCCTTTCTGGTTTCCCCTAATCTACTCAATCATGAGTAGGAATAAAAAATTAATTTCTCCTCGTCAGCAACTTCTCAAAATTTATCAAATTCTTTATTACTCTTCTAGAACTAAATCAAAACGTTCCATTGATATTATTTGTTTGAGAGCGACGCTTACTTAAAATGAGGGAGGAGATTCGGGGGGGGGGAGTTTTTAAAGGTGTTCGAAGTTTGCAGAGTTTGATGGTTGCGAATGAATCAGTTGTAAAGCAATTCACGATACAACCAATAAAGTTTATTTCCTTCGATCAAACTACTGTTACTTTATATACGACCCTGGAAATTCTTAACTGAAGATTCCCTTTGTAACATCTTTCCTCTAGTATATTACTTTAGTTTTAAAAATTGGGTAAAATACTTTCTTTAAACCCAAGTGGCTCTCAAAATGCTTTTAATTTTTTTTTTTTTTTTTTTTTTTTTTTTTTTTTTTTGAAAATTCATTGTTGGAAGCTTTTTTAGAAAAACAATTCCCACTATGAGATGGCATCTAGGAAAATCGTTAAAGAATATAAGGGAGGGAAGAAGAGGAAGAGGTACTGTAATTAATGTCCGACCTTAAAAACGACTTTTACTGCAGAAAAGAGAAGAACATTAAAATTTTCAACATTCCCGAAACCTCGATTTTCGTTTTGTGCGAAAAGCTCTTATCCTCCGTTAGGCTGGTGTGTGTGTATGCTCCTTAGTGTATAACGGCGTTTTCGGACTGCGGTTAAACGAAAGATCTGGCCTATAGCATTTGCAGAATCGTAGTTAAACGGATATCTCTTTAACGAGCTGCAGTTAATTGGAACAAATTGAAGTTTATAACGGTTTCAAACAGGAGAGAGAGGCGAAGAAGCAGGAAAACGGGGGGGGAAAGAGGGAGTCGGGAAAATGTAGTAGTAGGAGAGAGGTGGGAGAGAGGGAAAAACGGGAATGGGGTGTTCTGGCGTCGCACTGTCTCTAATGAAAAGTAAACAAGGGACTCAGACATTGGTTATGTCCCTACGCGCTTCTACCCAACTATTTTTACACATGGTTTCATATGGAAATGTTTTTTGAGTTTCATATCATTCTGTCATCATGATATACTTTTTTGAAGTGTGGATTTTTCAGGTCGTGTTTAACAAAATGTAAATTTTTTTTTATCTCTACTTTTTTAAACAAAAAATTAATTATTTATACCTGCTTGAATTTATATAAAAGGATGATGTTTGTCGGGCTTTTTGTACGTCGTCGATTTTATTTAATAGCCGGATGTGGAAAGGAAAAAAAAGAGTTGATTGGAGGAAATAAGATTGAAGGTCCTTTTTGATTGGTCGAACAAAGTTAAGTTGTGGTGACTTACTTTTGCGGCTTTTTACTATTCAAAGCTTTATTTGTTTTTGGACGTGAATTTTATCATCGATCTTGTAGGCGTGGTAGTTCTTACTACAAGGAGAAAAATCATAGTGGCATCAATCCAATGGTATCAACTATATTTGAAAAAATAAGAGGACTTGATCCGGATTTTGGCGTTCATGCCTTGAACGCCGCTCAAGTCCGGACCCGGATGCGGCTGCAGTCGACTCCCCTATTGTCAGCACGGCTACATTAATTTATTTCAACTAAAGGTTGCCCCCGGGTCCCCCTTTCTGGGTCTGCTCGTGCGCAGACATACTTTTGATTATACCTTTCCTATATCACACTTATTCCCAGTTTTACCCTTTCTGATTAAATCTTCAGGATCCCAGAACATCGAGAAAACTTTTTTTTAACAAAAGAGTTACCTCCCTTGTGAGTCCTGTCCAGAGATCGGCTCAACTACTTATCCCCCCCCCCCCCCCCAAGTAGATCACTATCACGGTGGTCAGGCTATGTGCTGCCTCTTTGAACGAGAGCATTCTTGACAATATTGCAAACCCTTTTGCACAATATCTTAAGCTTCATTTTCCATTCCTGCTTCGGCGAAGCCCCGATAAAAAATTCACGTTGCATTCGGATGTACGCGGACTACTAGCTACAATTTTGAAAGAAAACGAAAAACGAAATCGTAAACGTCAATTATTTTCCAGACTTCTTGACATTCGGCGCCTTTGGGAACCTAGTCCAAGCTTAAAATATTAAAAAATCAAAATGACTTTTTCTTTCCTTTCCTTTTTTTTCTCTCCCCGAAAAAAAAAAAAACGGAAAAAAATGTACGGCAACCGTCATTTTTATAAATTAACCGGTTAATGATTTAGTAATTGAGCGTAGAAGATTTAAGATGAAATATTTTGGCATGAAAGCGTGAGGGGGGGAAAAGAAAAAAAATAGTCGACGCGTTTTTGAAATATTTTAATATGGTATCGCGTAATCGTTTAAAACTCTTATATAGACCAGAAATTCACTTCACAGCTTTCAAGTGAAAGTTTACTTCCGTCGTTTTCATTCTTTCCTTGATAACTACCCTTCTTATCCCCCTTTTCTTCTCTTTTACCCTTTTACGCTTCGGGGGTGGAGGTATGTCGAAGTCAACTTATATGAGAATTAACATTTCAAGATATTTTAAAACTCTATCGTTGTTTGAGATTTTCTATTAAAGAAAATTTGATCGTCGGATGTTGCCCCCCTTCGGTGAGGAATTTTATATCAAAATTTATAGGGTGCAAGGATAAAGCGGGAAGAGAAAGGGTCGAGAGGACGAAAAGGAAAATTCGTTATTTATTTATAATGCATCGACGTAAGGTTTTTTATTTGAAAGAGGGGATATTCTTTTATTTTTTTTCCTTCTCTTCCTTTCGTCCGAAAAACCTAATTCTTTTCGTGTCGGATTTTTGGTTTGAGTTTGTTTATTTAAGGAAGAAAGATGCAGGCGTCTTTCTGAGAGGATTCCGAAAAATTAAATTTTATTAATTGTGATTTGTTTTTTATTTTTAGGTAAGTTATATTAGAAATGATAAGGACTTTTTGGTCTTCGCGTGGATGCCAGTAGCAAAGCAGCTCATGGGTAAGATGCCTGCAATAAGGCTCTTGGGGTAGTCGGTGGGAACATTAACAGTTTTGCTTCAGTTTTGGCGCACCTGCCCTTGTCGAGCTCCAGATTCCTTCTGACCCGGTAGGTAGAATCTGGTAAGGGTTCTGGTAGGAGGCAGCAGTCCTACCAGTACTGGCTTAAGGCTAGAGACGGTAAAAATTGAGTTTAAGTCTAGAAAGCAGGAGGTTGAGTTGAGGACTGACAGTATGGCTCCTGCGGTGCATTGCAGAAGGTGTTGGGAAGTCACCGCATTAAGCTCCCTAGTACAGGGTGTAAAAGTATTAGGTGCTTTTTTTTAAAAGGGGCATTCCGTAAGTAATAAGGAGTCCGAAAACCCGTATCTCATATATTTAGTTTTCCTTAATAAGAAGATATACGGGTTTGAAGTTTAAATTTTCCCCTGCGTAGGAGGCCAGGATTGACTTTCCCGCCTTTATTTTTATCCACCAAAACATCAAGAAATATTTCATCGATAGGCCGGCAATCGTGTGTAAAAGCTTCATCATGCTATTTGGGATAATTTAAGATGCATTGCCGAGTTTGTAATCATCCTTTAGCCATCCTTAATAATCCATGTAGTAATCCTACTGTGTTTGAAATTTGCAGTTTTATATCCATCAAACCTGTCACCAAAAAAAACTAGCAAATCCTCTTCTCTAATTAAATTCCGGATCTTTAAATTTTAGCTTTCATCGTCTCGAATAAATATTTTCAATAAAATATATCTTCAAATATATTAATTTCTTAACTTATCAATACTTAACTCGATGCTCTTTTTGATTGAAT
The DNA here is from genome assembly GCA_023512825.1 of Liposcelis brunnea. Classification (NCBI taxonomy): domain Eukaryota; kingdom Metazoa; phylum Arthropoda; class Insecta; order Psocodea; family Liposcelididae; genus Liposcelis; species Liposcelis brunnea. The sequence goes on from CM042073.1 coordinate 18,708,969, forward strand.
TACTTTAACGTTTCGCGTCTCAGTAACAATACCATGACAAAGGTCACTTCAAAACGTAAAAAAAAAAAAACAGGCATGAAATATTCATTCGACAAGCTACTTTAATTTTTATTTCATTTATTGAATCATCTTATTAGCATTGCAAACTAATCTGCGAAATACGAATGGGTCTTTTGGCGTTTTCCCTTCGTCCCTTTTTTTCTTCTTCCTTCCTTTTTCTTTTTTTTTTCGACAAATATACATATATTTATTTGAAGTTTTTAAAATTATAAGAACGAATTGTCTTTTTACGCCTCAGAAAACACAGCAATTTATATTTTTTAACATTTTAATTTTCTGCGGATTACTTGTTTCAACTTTGAACCCCTGGGAATACACCTTGCCGTAGACACAAAGAAGTTATTCCACCATAAAGTTCATTAAACAATTTTTCTCGAGCTTTGAGGCCGGATCTAGTTTTTTTTCTTATTACAAAGAAAAAAGGTTTTTATTACCATTATTTCGTTTATATGATTCTTTTTTTTTTTTTTAACTCTCCGTTTTCTGACCGATAAACTTTCGCCTCCTGGGCTCTCTCAAGCCTATAAAAAGTTCCGCTTTTTTCAACTTTCTCCTAAATTCACCCGTTTCAGATTATAAAACAATACGTTATTTCGTATTAAAGGAAAGAAAAACAAATAAATAAAAGGAGAAAGTTGTCGAAAATAGAAAACATAAGAAAAAGGAAAAAGCCAACTTGGAATACAAAGTGTTATTGGGAACTTATTGAATTTATGAGTAGGAAAGAATGAGTCCATTAGGGAGAAATCTGTTTGACTGCCAAGTTCCCTCGCAATAAATCTATGAGTCGTGGTCAGACTACCCTATCGAGATAATCACTTACTTCATCTCTGTTCAATCTGTACCGTACAATCGGTAATTAAACTTTATGGACTCTATAGATTCCGGTTGGAAAGATATCAAAGGTGTTTTCTTTCGGATTTTTTTTTCCTCTCGTCTCACCCAGGGTAATGTATTAATGCTGTTTAGGAAAGCGAATGAAATCGCGCATTTTTTTTTTCCATTTCGTGCTTTTCAATTAATGGGGATTTTCGCTCCTTTTTTTTTTTAGAAGTCAAACGCGTGCATAATTCCATGGCTTTTAAAAGCAGCAGTGTCAAAAAAAAAAAAGAATAAAAAGAAAATCAAAAGTTTTTAGTAAAGCTTAAGGATCATCCTCATTTCTAAGTATCCTTGTGTTATTTCCAGGAAGAAGAAAAAAAAAATTCATCCCATTACTTATTTAGAGTGTTTTGAGAGAAGTTTTTATTTTTTGTTTTCTTAATTTTTTTTATTTAGGGGATTTTTTTTCTTAAAACTTGAGAGCATGCGAAATAAGTACATTGAAAATTTACTAATGAAAGAAGCAGTAAATATGTAGCTGAAAGTTATGTGTACTTTGTGCGGAGTCCTGTTTTCGTTCAACGTCTTCCAGCCCTTAGTTTTTCTCTCTTAGCTTTCTTACTTTCATGAGCTTTTGGTTTAGACCTTCAACTTTGGTCAGAGGAAAATAGATAATACAACTGCGTTTGCTGCATCACCCGCACCACAGCTATTAGCGGAGGTAAGGCAACTGGTAGCCTTACGTCCTCTCTTGATCCGTGAATAATCCAAAGGTGTCCAATTTGTGTATCCAAGTAGTGGTGATAAGCTTCACTTTATTTTCACTTTACATTAAATATTTTTAAACGACTGTAAAACTATTTTCAATGTTATCAAATAAATATTCAAAACTGCACTAGAGATGGCAGCGCAGCTTTGCATACCTAGAAGCGCTGACGGGGATAGTGATGACGTCAATGGTTACCATGACAATGGAGGGGTGAGAATAGCTCTATTCTAAAAGGGGATATATGGATAGGAAACAATAAATTTTCGTGCCGTTTTTACGAAGATTACTTTTCTCAGAATTTTAATAGACATACTATATTTTCTGAAGTAGTCGGTGGGAACATTAACAGTCCTGCTTCAGGTTTGGCCCACCTGCCATTGACGAGCTCCAGATTCTTTCTGACCCGGGAGGTAGCAATCTGGTAAAGATTCTGGTAGAGGGCAGCAGTTCTAGCAGTACTGGCTTAAGACCAAAGACGGTAAAAGTTGGCTAGGCTTATGTCCAGACAGCAGGAGGCTGAGTCGAAGACTGACGGTATGGCTCCTGTGCTGCGATGCGGAAGGTGTTGGGAAGCCACCGCCTTAATCTCCCTAGTATAGCCATCATGTTTGGGGATTTGCTAGACAGTCGATTCGGCTAGAGTGTCACGCCGCAACAAGCTCTCTAACCATGATGGTCGCTTTTTTTTCAAGTTTTTGGAGATTTTCTTTTGTGGAATGCGGAAGGCTTGGGGGGGTAGTATTCAATACTTGAGTAAATAAAAATCTTTCGTTCTGTTAAATACTTTCAGAAGGGAAAAAATCGAACTAGTCATGTTGAAAAACGAAATGTTTTAAAAAATTAAAAAAAAAAAAAGAGAGAAAGAGAGAGAGAAGAAAGAAGGAACAGACGTTCGATTGAATTTGCATTCGAATACGCTAGGGGGAAAAATCTGTAGTCGACAGTATCTCCGATTCAAAAAAATTTCAAATATTTATAATATATCATGTTATGAAAGATAACGGAAAATGGCACGGTTATGCTTTTCATTTTTTTTTTAGAAAAAAGAATTTTTTTCGGGGTTGAAATTGCAGGATTGAAAAATTTTATGAAGTAATTGCTTCGGCTGCTGACCTTTGCTAATAGATCAGGTTCTCTTGTACTACGTTCAGGGAATGAGCCAAACAGCACGCTCCAAAGCACGTAATCGGACGATTAAGTTCTGCGTACAAGAGATGAAAAAGCTCTTATTAGTCGTCCTGCCAGTACTGGGACAAATAATAAATAAGAATAGGAACCACAATGAACAGAGTAAAATTATTGAAGATTCTGAGTAAGTATTTGAGTTTACCGTTGCAGAGTTTCAATCAGCGCATGGGGTAAGGCGAATGCTCAGCTTACAGCGTCTTGACAAATTTTAATTCCTGACAGTGTTTACTGCTAACAAGGGAAGTGCACGAATTATTGTAAGTCTCAGATTTTCATGGGAGGTGGATTTTTAGGCTCTTTGGGTCCAGTGAATTTTACGTTCTCATTTTTAAGCAATCCGAAAGTTGCCTAAAAATAGAACTTTTGACGGGCGCTAAACGTAACGATTGGCCTAAATCTTCCTTAAAACTTTCTTAAATCACAGATTATAATTTGTGATATTAATTTACGTCGCCAAGTTGATCGGGGATACTGTCAGGATAGTTAAAAATGAATCCAATGATACTAAGAGATTTTTTTTTATAAATTTAATCAATTTTTTCTTTTTTAATGAACGTTCCTGATCCCAAGCAACTTTTAACCACTAACTAATCAACGGAGCAAGAATTTTAATATCAACTTGTAAAAAATTTCAAAAGTCAGAAATGCGATCACCAGACATTTTCACCGAATACCATTTAAAATAACAAATACAAACAGAACGGGGAATATCTCTCTTTGTGAAAACGTAATTAACAAGCGATTGAAATTGTCTTCCCAACCTGTAAAAACAAGGGAGGAATAGTAATAAAGTAACACCCAAGGATTTTCAGACGGGCAAAGGGGAGGTTTTTTGTCGCGCGGGGTACATGCAGCAGCTAAAGAAAAGAGAAATCATAATATAATATCGTTTTCCCCGAAATTCAATTCCTTTCGAACCATAAAAGTAATAACCAGCAGAAGCAGCAGATGGATTCTGGTATCGATTTCCGTGCAATGAAAACGCTGACGGATTGGCGCTCGTGTAGACGATTTGCGAAACTCACAATATAATAAAAGGAGGGAGGGGGAGAGACTTATTATTATGATGTGGACGATATGAAATTTACTAAATTGGCTGCCGAGAAAAAAAAATAAATCGAAAGGCTATTTTATTACGTGTTAAAACGGGAAAGCTCAGGCTAATAAAAAGTCAGCTATTTGCCTACAAAAAATCTTTTATTGTTACTTTGTTAGTGATATTACGGAGGAAAGAGTTCAAACCGACACTGCCAATAAAATAGTCCTAACTATATAAGCCGTGATATCTGCTTTTTGAGAAAGCTTTAAAGAATTGAAATGGAGTCATTTACATGTTCTAATGAATCCCCTTCCTCGACAACTTCCGATCTCTCTTTTTCCTTTTCTGATTTTCCTTGAGAGTAAATACCATCAGTCACCCATCTAAACAAAAACCCTGATCGACTAATTCTTTTAATTATTCCCTTTTAAGAGCTGCGGCTTTTTTCGACATTGAAAAGTACTTCTCGTGTAAAGTTGTGCAAATTAAATTAGGAAAAAATTTTTTTTTTGTTTTCACTCAAAATATGGGGAATCATTTTTAAAATTTTCCACATAATTCAAACGTTCGTTGTTAGCGCGCTTTGAGCGCTTTTATCATTTTCCCCCTCCAGACATAATCTTTTCAGTCCGGAATGAAGAACAATGAGCTCCGAAAAAAATAACGCGATCATCGTATTTCACCATATAACAAGAGAGAGGGAAAAGATCCTTTGCGCTATAATTATTAAAAAACGTCGAAAAAATTTCGAAAAACAAGGAAAATCCGGTACGGGAATCGATATTATTTTCATTACCAGATTGGTTTTAAATGAATCCGTAAAAAACAAAAAAAAATAAAATACCGGCTTACAACGAGATGCCGAAGAAAACAAACAATAGCACCTAACAATCCGTGATTATCCTAGCGAAACACGGGGAGGGAAAGTTTTGAAAACCGCAACACACGCACAATAATTTAGTCTTAACGGTAGTAAAACCATTGAATAGGCAATAACAGAAAAAATAGTCTTTTTTTTGTACCCTATCGTGTTTTCATTAATTGCTCCTCGTTGTTTAACTGTGACTTTTGCGATAAAGAAGAGTCAATTTATTATTTTAATTTTCCCTTTGAAAAATTTTCAATTATTTTCTCGATGCTGTATTTCTTCCTCTTTTTGTCTCCCTCTCTTTTAACTTGTTCTTTCTCTCTTTTCTAAAAAAGTTCCTCAGTATGCCGCCCGCGTCGTATTGAGTAGAACTCCCTCTTGTGGAAAACTCCAGTTAATCTTGCTGGTTTTATCTGTCCACAGTCACGGAGAAGTTAAATTTTCTAATTTAGAAGATAGGTTCTATGCTTATGTTCGTACAATTATTAATGTCTTGACGTTTTTAGCTCACCCCTCCCCCCTCCTTTTTTTTCGTATGGTTTTCCTTTTGTTTTTAAAGTTTGTAAAAAAGGGATGAGGCTTGGAGAGGGAAAAAATTAAGAGGAAGGGTTATGTGATGGGTTAGTAAAGTTGTGTTGGCGGTTACAGCAGATGCATGAAATGGATGTGAGTTTTATTTGTATCCACAAGTCGTTTAGTTTTTAATTGTAATGTGGAGAAAGAGTTTTAGAGATAACACAAGAGTGCTTATTTTTTTCTTTATCTGCCATATTCAGTCGATCGACATCCACGCACACTCATTCCACTAGATCTTCTTAGAGTTCCTCCTCACGACCATCATGGCTGGAGAGCTTATTGCCTGTGCTAGAGACCCTAGCCAAATCGAGTGTCTTGGGCCATGCACAGCAAATCCCAATTGGCTGTACTAGGGAGATAAATGTGGTGGCTTTCCAACACCTGCATCGCAGCACAGGAGCCAAGCCGTCAGTCCTCGACTCTGCCTCCTGCTTTGTGGACTGAAGCCTAGCCAACTTGTACCGTCTTCAGCCTTAAGCGAATACTGGTAGGACTGCTGCCCCCTACCAGAGTCTTTACCAGATTGCTACCTCCCGGGTCAGAAGGAATCTAGAGCTCTTCAAGGGCAGGTGCGCCAAACCTGAAGCAGGACTATCAATGTTCCTACCCACTACCCAATTCCACTGACTACTCAATCACTAGATCCACAGGGTCGGAAATTCAACCATCGGGCCTCAACGAATATGTTCCACGGCAGCTTCTTTCATTTTAAGAGTACTGGATAACTACCCAACAATCCTTACCTCCATGGGAATGCCGAAACAGACAACGTCTCTGTGAAAACAGGTTGTGCTTATGCAGTGGCGTAGCAATGTTAGGAGAGCCCCCCCCCCCCCTTCCCCCAGAATGTTAACTCGTGGGCCCTTCCTCAATTTTTTACAGCCTTTTATCTAGTGCAAAATTACTTTCCTGCTAAAAGACCGAGGGCCTTTTTAACTCCGGGGCCCTCACACGGTTGCGGGGGTGGCTGCTGCGCCACTATGATTACATACCCAATTAAAAGCCGGCGGCTTAAAGACAGGTCCATCTAAAGTATTCCTAGTAGGAGTTCAAGCCCTGAATACTGGATAAGCAATGTGCAAAATTCAGTCTGCCGCAAAAATTGGGACCTGTCCAAATCGATTCTTCGGTCTGTTTGCGCGTTTCTCCTCAACAGCAGGACCCCCAGCTGTGACCAACTAACAGCCCCGAACTTCCCCTTACCTCCGACAAACGCTTGAGTTGACAGGACACTGTTTTCCCCTTTGTTGTCGGAGATACGTTTCCATACCTGACGAAGCGCCGACACAGGCGATCCGCAGAAGGTCGTCGGAAGAGTTGCGGGAAGCTACACTCTCCTCGATGAGACGGTGTCTTCCGAGGCTAAGTTTGACCTAGGTATTTGGAAAACAAGAGCGCAAGCTTTTGTCCTTCTAAAAAACGCGACAACTGGCGTTTCCTTTTCAATCCTCCTTTTCCGAACTGGCGTTCGGTCCTCAACGTGTAATACGTCCCACACATTTCCAGACAAAATTATGAAAATTTTGCCAATCTGATTATTAAGCACTATCAATTCAATTCCCCCAATAGCTTTCTTTAACAAACATTAACTTTTTGATTGATCATTCACTAGGACTCATCATTTACATTCCTCTATCAATATCTCATAAAATTAATTTTCTTGAGGGGAAAAACGATTGACCTTGCAAACGAGCTTCAAACGTTCAAGTGTCAACCGTGATTACATTACCCCCCGAAATCTAATGGCTATGAGTTGTGTAATTAATTTTGTTGAAAATGTTTTCCTTAATTTTCATTGGGTGTTTTCATCTTGGTTTGTTTATTTGTCGAAACAACATAATTTAGTTAATTGAGTGATTCCTGCTCTCAGAGGAATCGCTAAAATACAACGGTTAATATTGATATAGACGTATCGTTGACATCGTTTTAACAAATAAAAATCACATTCGACCGTTTTCGTCTCCGCCTCAAAGCAGTCAGAGATGACAGCAATTACCATCCTGCTTTTTCCTCACTGTTTGAAATTCCCAGTTTCACAAAAAAAAAAAAAAACTCACAGAAAGATTGGTGTTTCATGTATGTAATTACGACCGGGAGCAAGTCCTTTTTAGAAAAGTTACATTTTCCTTGATTTGGAATAAAAAAATTTCACTCAAAGAAAAGTTCACTAAATCAGGAGGAAAAAAAAGGTTTAAGGCAAATACGAGGGGTGGCTCACTTCGTCGAAAAGTGTACACCGAAATACAAAATACAAGTAATTCAAATGTAATACAAGTAATACAAAAGTAATACACCGGGATGAGTTCCGTGTAATACAAAAAAAATTCAAGAAATTCAAAAGTAATACATGTAATACAACCCAGTCACACGAAATCGATATTTGTACATATTAGGCATTTTTTGGATAGACATTTGTATTTTTATTTCTGAAAATATATTTTTCGGGGGTTTTTTATATATGAGGAATTTCTATAAAAATATTTGTTTGTATTTGAAAAATATTTTTCTGCAAGAGTCTGTATTCTCATACCTAAAAATATATCTCGTTTATCACGACACTCATGAAAGGATATTTAAATACTCTTTCATATGAAAAAATACCGATTTCGTGTGACTGGGAAAAGCAATTCATGAAATACAGAAGTAATACACTGTAATACAGATGTAATACAAAGGTAATTCACCGAAAAAAAGTAATTCAAATACAAAGTAATACAAAGTAATACAGACGCAAGTGTACACCGAAATACAAGAGTGAGCCACCCCTCGGGCAAATAACAAATCGCAGACAACTTAATTAAATAATTTCCTTTTTTTGATAAAATAATTTTTTTCGTTAAGAAAAAAAAAATTAAATGAATCCAAAATTTTTCGCAAGCCGGAAGGGAAAAGACGTCAAGTTCACTAGTCACTCCCAAGTTGAAAAATGTTACGGAATTTTCTAAATAATGACGCTAAAAAGACAAATCGAGGAAAAATTAAAGGGACTTATGAGGAATGAGCATTTATCATTCTGTCCGAGTGCTATATGGCTCCATCTACCCTCGGGAATTGGAAACCATTACATTAATTGAAACATTTCCATATGTCTATATTCCGCTTTCACTGCTCACGGGTGTTATTTTAATTATATTTAGTAACCGTTTATCATGTTCTTTGAAATGTTTACACAGCGGATCAGTATTTGTTTGTAAATAATGTTTTTGTCCAATTCGCTCTCCGAAACAAAATTTCATAATCATGTAAAATCTCGTAGACTTAATTAAAACGCCTGCGACACCTTTAATTTAGAAAATGTTTTTTTTATTTGGTGGGATGGTCACGAATTGAAAATATGGACGAAGCTGGGTAATGTTTGGTGGATTGATTCTAAAACGAAAATACTTGCAGGAAGGATCGGCCACTTTAAGCTTGGAACCATTTCGAATTTATTTGTGAGTTCAGTAAACCTGACTGTGAGAGGATCAAGGAAAAATGCTATTATTTGCATTCGATGGAGAATTCAGAAGTAAAAAGAATGTTGGCAGTGAAAAAATTACACTGTCAAAATTAAGTTAGCGAAATGGCAGTGGCAGGAAATTTCACTGACAAAATTTGGAGAAAAATTCTCATGATTGGAGTCACCCTGCGGGACCGAATGCGAAGCGACGACATCAGGCAGAGACTCGGTGTGGAAGATGTGGTCCGCTGGACGAGGCAGCGAAGACGGGGCTGGAACGAGCATGTAGACTGAGTGGGGAATGACCGGCTCTTGCGCATCGCCCGAGATAACAAGCCTAATACCACCCGGTCTGTCGGAAGGCCACCAAAAAGATGAGTCGATAGCTGGACCTTCACGTCCCAGGAATAATTTGGAAAATACAGGCCTCAGGCCTAATTTAAGAAGAAGAAGAAGATTCCCATGATGAATTTAGAGAATAAATTCGGAGACAAAATTTCAGGAATATAATAGCAGTGACAAAATTCCATTGCCGAAAAGTGCAGAGAGAAAATTGCGGTGACAAAATCACAGAGATAAAATTACAGAGACAAAATTCAATTGCTAAAATTGCAGTTACAAAATTCAGACAAAATATTCAGTGACTAAATTGAGATAACATATTCAGTGGCAAAATTCAGACAGAATGTTACAGTGACAAAATTCAAAGACCAAATTTCAGTGACGAAATTCAGAGACAAAATGACATACACAAAATTCGATTAACTAAATTTCAGAGACAACATTCAAAGATAACAAAATTACATTGGTGATGGATAGAATCTTGGTTGATGGAAGCGGATCGAAATTAAAACAGAAGATTTTTGGCTTAAGTCAACGTTTTGCTTAACGTTGGCGTCGTCAACGTTGGCTTAAGTCAACGTTTATTGATAAAATTACATTGACAAAATTACCCTCACAAAATTCAATTACCCAAATTCCCCAGACAAAATTACAGTGACAGAATGTTGCAGTGAAAAAATTTCTCCCACAGATTGGTGCAATGAAAAAGTTACGGTGACAATATTACATGACAAGATTAGAGTGACACAATTTTGCTGTGACTTGTCACTATGGAAATTAAAAAATACAGCTAATCAAAAAACAAACAAAACTGAAATTTTGCACTGAAACTTTTCTGAGTTTTGTTTGGGACAAAAAATATCCTGAGCATTTGAGGATAAAAGCCCGATCGCAGTAATAGGGACATATGCAGCAGGACCTCCCATTGTATTCTGGGCATCTGGACGACTATTAGCTAACGACAATTTTAAAGACTACTATTACCAACTTCGAAAAACTTTGAAAACCCCAAATCAAAATTCTAAATCTTTTTTCACTTTCAAAAAGTTGAAAAATCTACCTTTTTTCCGGACTGGATTATAAACTTAGAAAGGTGTACAGTTGAACTTTTCCATAAAGTATGCAGGAATCTGGTTTGGGAGTAATTTCAACATCTGTCATGGTACGGCTCTACTTTCGTGATGAATGGGATAGCTTTGTACTCATCATCAAGTCTTGACTAAAGGATTTCTCTAACTTAATGCTGGGGAAAAATAATTCTCTCGCTTCTTTTTTTTTCCTCCTTTTCCTAAGTCGGTCTGCCATCTTAAGGAAAAAAAGCTACTTATATTTTCGTTTTTAAGGTTAAAAAGGACGTTAGGAATTTTTGTTACGGGATTATCCTGATTTTTCTCTTTTCTCTAAAATTGCTTATAACCGAGAGAACGAACGCTCTTTCTTTTTCTTTTTTTTTGCCGCTTTAGAAGGATAAGGTTCTATCTACAATGGAAAGAGTCATATAACTTAAAAAAGAAGAGAAGAGGGAAAAAGAAAAAATCGGAGGAGAAGAAAAAAAAACGTTCAAAGATGATTGAACACGACGGGGGAAAAGTACGATTTTTTTTTCTTCGAATTTAATTAGAGAAAAATATAAAGTAATTTTTATATTAATTTGTCATCTATTCATTTAAAATATTCTTTTCTTCTTAATTATTTCAAAAAAAATCTAATCGGATAAATTTATTCAAAGTGACAGGGAAAGGAAATTCATGAATCAAAGTCTAAGCCAAGTGACCATCCTGTATACTAATACCGAAACCGAGCATCTACATATTTCTCTCGTAAATCTTGAGTTTGAGCTTTTTCATTATTTATAACGCTTATGCCAGATCCGCGTTGCCACAATTCAAGGATTAGGAAAGTGCCATTCTAAAAGAAAATTGAAATATTCGGGGAAAAAACCGGGAAGGGACGAAAACTGGGTTGGAAGGGACTGAAAAGGGGATAGCATTCGCAGACACGAATATTTCCCTCTCACATGTTTTTTTTTCCTTCCTTCTATCTCTTTCTCTTTTAGGAAGAGATCGTCTTGATCAAACCGACCGTAACATACATACGGATGGATAGATCTTTTGTCGAAGGAAATAAGAAATTGGTGAAATGTGTTTAATATCGACAAGGAATGATTTTCATTGTCTGAGTCTCAACAAAATTTCTCGGCGAGGTAATTAGAAAAACATACCCCTTTGAGAATTTATTCGCGGGGATAAAAAAAAAATCGAGAATCATCAAATCCACCTCGATGCCAAATCTTTTTATTTCTCGGGATTTTTTGGCAAGGTAACAAAAATTGCGCGTTTTAATCTATTAAACTGCCCAATGCCTTGGATGACTTTAAAACCCAGTTTGATAATAAAAAGCCCATGGAACAACCAAACATTTTTTTTTTCGTAAAATAGAATAAATAGTAAAATGCGGAAAAGAAAAAGGGAAATGTGAAGTATCTTTTGGTTGTGATTTCTAGTTTTGACTAAGGGAAGGTAAAAGGTTGACGAAACCGTATTCTGATAACGAGCAAAATTATTGCCCAGGAAAATCAGATTGAGGTTTCATCTTGATCGGATGGGGAAAAACGTTTTTAAGGGGATGCCCTAATGGTCGGTCGGCCGAGAGTTGGAGATTTATTTATTCAAGCTATAATTTTTGTTACGCCGCTTACGAAGATTTTTTTGTTTCTTAAGGAGAAATTTATTGCCTCTTAATACTTTCAGACGACTTTAGGAGTCAGGAGAGTTTAGAAAGGGGATGCTCAACACTAATGAACGAAGCATCGACTCGATTAGCTGGACGTTTAGTTCAAACAGGGTTCGGTTTCTCGTCCAAAAATTTGGAGGTTCCACCTCCGTTTATTTAAATTTTTTTGGAGAACTTGTTGTCTGTATAGCCAGAAAATCAGCATGCTACCTAGAATGATCACTGCTAAGGACGGCTTCTCTTAAATAGTTTAGTGAACTGGAATATATGTGGAAAGTTGGCTAGGCTTAAGTCCAGAAAGCAGGAGGCTGAGTCGAGGACTGACGGTATTGCTCTTGTGCTGCGATGCGGAAGGTGTTGGGATGCCACCGCATTAAGCCCCCTAGTATAGCCATCATGGCCAAGGGTTTGCTGTGCAAGACCCAAGACAGTAAATCCGGCTAGGGGCTCTTGCCCGCCGCAATAAGCTCTGTAACCATGATGGTCGCCAATTCTTGTCGCGGGAAGGCACTGTAAGAAGAAGAAGATATGGGGAAAAAATCGGGACCGTACGATTTGATTCCACTAAGCGGAATCTACTGTACTTCAAAAAAAAAACTCACAGGCCCATTATAGTCCGAAATGCAACTGTACACTTTCTGCAGAACCAAGCACTCTCACTTCTCATCAAAACATTGCTTATCTCGCTTCTAGTAAAGATGGGCGGCGAGGAACTTTACTCACATACCTAAGTCGCCGAATTTTAGAATTGCTTACTCGATGCCGTACTATAGACAACGAGAAGAAGAGAAACGAGAAAGTGAATAGGTCGCTGAACTCGGTTAAAAACAAATCTACTTCCACTTCACAAGAAACTTCTTCATCCAAACTGCATAACATCAACACGATGTTCCACCTATCCGCTCCTTGACCCCCTCTAAATTCTCAACCTGCTTAACTCTTTAGAAATTAATTATAATTCATTCAACCTAAAACCGATAATAGTTCACCGTAAGCCCCACTTTTTGATAATTTGATTAATGTTAAAACAAGGGAAACTGCCACAGGATATAAAATGAGTGACTGATCCAGTACATATTGAAAAGGTGGTGAATTTAAAGTGACAAACGAAGCGTTGTGCTAACAATGGAATGCCACGACTGTGATTTGCATACGGCTCTTCCCCCCCCCCCCCCCTCTCCCCTCCAACCCTTTTCTGCTTTCCTTCCACCCGCCACCCCTCCTTCGCACTTCTCACACTGTCAGACTGTTTTCGTATCCGATTATGAAAATTTGAGACCAAAATTGTTTACTTTATTATGATGACATTGCGATTCTCATCTTTTGAAATTTTAACTGTTGTTTTATTAAAATAAGGCGTGAGGCCCCCGCTCCGCTGATAACGAAAACTCAACCCTGAGAATATTCCAAAATAAAATTGAAGTTTTAACCGATACCAAAAAAAATATTTTTTAACAGGCAGTTAATAAAAACTCTCGAGAGTTTAGTCTTGAAAGGTGTAATGACTGACTTACAACTTTCTACGGATATTAAAAAGCAGACTCTTTAAATTCGCTTAAAATTTAAAATTCACGGAACGGTTGTCGAGCTGTCGAACGAAATCAATGTCAAGAAAGTCAATATCTGTGAAACCTGACACGACGGCCTGACTGTCGTCAGATATATTACATTCGTTTTTCCAAATAAATAAAATGTTTCGTGTTTTATTAAATCTTGTGATTTTTTTTTTGCTTCTTGTCTTTTGTTGCCCTTATTCATTTCTAACATCCATTAATCTCTCGACTGATTTCTTTTCTTGTCCCTTTTTATGTATTTTAACCTTTTAGAAAGGAGACTGAGTGGCTTGTATGTTGATGGATATGGAATAATAACTTAGCCAGCAATGTATTCCGCTATGTACAATACTTTTAACTATGGCGAAAATTTGGTTACAGGAGGCGCCTCTTTGGCGCCTTGAACATAAAGATTACTGAAGGACATTGAATCCTTCAACTTAAAGGAGCGCCTGGATTTCGCCTTATTATTTTTTGCAGCAACGAGAGAGTGGCAATTTTTGGCCACAAGCGAAAATTGTCGCTAAAATTGCGTGAAATCATCAAACTACAATTCGTTATAGACTTTGAAAAATTATGGTCGATATAAAGCTGAAATCTAAATCGCCAACTATGAAAATTCAACTGGCATTAAAATTTAATTTAGCTCCATTTCGCAAAATATATATAAAAAAAAACCTAACAAAGGCCAAAATAAATAAAGTTGTATATTTATTATCAAAAGAGGAGTGTATGATCTCGTCCGAGAGATAAAGATTAGCTATTGTATAAAATATAGTGGGCAATAAAACATTTTATATAATAGAACCATTTCGAGATGAATTACGATTTGACGAAAATCGAAATTCAAAAACCAAATTTCGGTTTTTGATATTAAAAACATTTTACAGGGGAAATACTACCGAAAGATATTTGGGGAGAGTCCAGATTTCTGCCCGAGGAAGCATGAGATTGGCCGCCGCTTTTGATTTAGATGACTTTTCACGTTGCATAAGTATAATATTTATGTAGCTCTTCCCTCTTGAAAAAAAAAGAATCTTTTTTAAACGGAGAAATGTTTTTCGGTTTTCTTCATTTTTTTTAATCGAGAAAAAAAATTAGTTGCGGGTTTAAAAGTGCATGGGAGGGGAAAAAAATTTAAATTGAGCGAAATTCGGGGAAAGATAAAAATTCTACTATCAAAATTATCATATTTCGAAGGGAATAGCGTTATTTTCAATGATATAAAACCATTGAAACGTGTTCTTTCGAGTATTTATTGGAAGGGGAATGTCGTAGATATAAACAATGCTTTCGAGTATGCATTTGTAATATCTTCAGGACCTTAGGAAAGGAGGGAGGGGGCTCAAAATGATTACCCTAGGGTTTTAGCTTCCGGAAAAAGATTTCAAAACAGCCCAAAAAATGAAGACTTGAAGATTATTCACAAGAAGCATTTTTCGTGGGTTAAGCTCAATCAAAGTTTTCGCGCTTTTTTGAGTCTGACCGATTTCCTTTATTTATGCTCGAACGAATCAACATTCTAAAAATTACAGAAGCACTGAAGGGTCCAATTGCTCGGTGCTCGGTGCTCGATGCATCGGTGACAAGTTCGAACTTGGCACTGATCATTAGTGACAAGTTCGATCTTGCCACGCATCATATTTGAACTCTCGCCAGTGATCTGTGCCAAGTTCGAACTTGGCACTTGGAACTTGGCACGTTTGAAGTGCCAAGTTCAAACTTGGCACTTCAAACGTGCCAAGTTCCTTCAAACTTGGCACCGCTGGGTACGAGTTCAGTTAGGAAATGCATACCAAGATCAAACTTGGCACTAAAGCTCCGTGTCAAGTTCGAACTTGGCACCGAGCAAGCAGTTTGACCCTTCGGGCTTCCGTAAAAAATCAACTGTTTGTTGAAAAAAAAGTTTTTCATATCTTTCGGAGCTCGACTTGTATTTAAATATTATTTGATAGCTTTAAATACCGAATTACAAATATTATCCCCCTTGAAACTTCCCTCACCGTCGAAATAAAGGAAAGATCAGAGAAAATCAATTACGGGGAAATGTGTAAAATAAAAGTTGGCTTTACGAAAGCGTTTGTCAATGTCTGTTTTACGATGCAGAAATATCATAGACCGTTTGATTCCCTTTAGCTCCTGCCTCGAGGGTCTTAACTAAATTTATTGAGAGCCGCTCAACTCGAGTCCGGACTCACGCCGAGAAAAGGTCTATATATCACAAACTTTAATGCTTGTGAATAGACATACATCCAAAATAAAGATTTACCATCCTTGGTAATGCTTCCATTTCGTCGAAAATCCCTTTCCCTAATATATGGCAAAAATTTCTCATCGATTTTTATTTTTTTTATTCTTTGACTTTTGTTGGGGTGATAAATATTTCATTTTATAATTTTTCTGATTAGGAGTTTAAAAAGATTTTTTTTTATAAAAAAGGTCTTTAAGTTTTCGAATGCACAACAAAAACGGGTTTCAGATTTTTTTTTTATTATTAAAGCCGTCCGTTGTAGAGAGAGAAAGAAAAAAAAGAGGGAAAACCCGAGAGGAAACAAGGAAATGAGAAAAGCGAAAGTCTGTTCGACTTTCCCTCTGTAATATGATCCGGACAATAATTCTGAATGGGACAGTAAGCACGGCCGCGGTATAAATTACGAGTTTGTCTTCGAAATAAGTCAATAAATCTTTCAAGTGTCAACGCCGAGGGTATTGCTTGGTCATGTTTATTTTAAACTGTCAAAAAGTTTTTTAAGTCCTTCCGGAAAGGAACTCGGCGGGAACCGCTTGACGATGCTGATGACATCTTTCTCTATCGTGAAAGTTAACTTCCTCAAACTGCGAAAATATTTTAACTAGAAAAATTATGTGGTCGATAGGACTGAAATGTGACGTTTATAGGGCCTGGTCTAGCAACCAAAAATATTTACAGACGTTTTTTGGAGTTTTGATTTTGTTCTAAAAAGGGAAAAGCTTTCGAATAATTTTGGTGGCAGCGGTAAAAATTGTTCCAGCTTAGTAGATTTTTTTGTTAATTACTGAGCAACTGCTATTTTAGAATTAGATTAGAATTCTTTCCTAGCTGCTAGATTAGAATTCTTTTTTCCTGAAAAATAAAAATTTAGAACTTATTTTTACCAACAAAAAAAATGTATTTCCATCAAAAGAAATCTCGAATCTTGCTACAGTCTATTTAAATATAACCAGGAATAAAACTTCAATTGTGCTCCTGAAAAAATTTCAAAAAAAATTCTCAGAACATATCCCTTTTCTTTTTTTAGGAAAAAAAAAATGATTTAATGAATACCTCGATAGAAACTACATATTCAACAGTTGAAACTTCTGTTATAATAAGAGCAGTTGCTAAGTTGAAAGGTAAAAGTTTCGGCATCTTTCCTTTGTATTCATAAGCAGATGGGAAACCTCTCCCTTTTAGCCTCAAGGAACATTTCAGCTTTAAATAAATTATTTACATCATGGTAAATCAAAACAAAGAGGTTTTATCGTATGCTTTATATCAAAAAGTTTGCTTTTCCTTGTGAAAAAATGAAAAGAAAGAAAGAGGAGAAAAAAAAATGAAGTCTCATGAAAACGCATTTTATTGAATAGAAGAATCGTTTTCTTTGTTATTCAATTTTCTTTCTTTTTTTTTTTTAAATGATAGGTAGAAAAATTATTACAACTTGACAACGAGAGTAGATAATTTATTTTTTAGGCGCTTACCAATCTTGGAAAAAAAAATTAATTTAGGTCAATTTTTTTTCATTAATTTTTAAAAGTCTTTGGAAACGAGAAACCCACTTAAAAACACGGGAAAAACCCAAAGGCAGTATATACAGCGAAAAACTCCATTTAACTGTTTAACGTTATTCGATTAATTTATAAAAAGAAACCTCTTCTATTCATTTTCCAAAAAGTAAAATAAGCCCCTTTGACTCTTTTGACATATTCTGATTGTATTTTAAATCCAAACGGAGCTTATAACAAGCTCGAAGCGTAGTTTTCTTTCATATAACTTATTTCTTTTTTGGATACAAGCCAAGGAGCGACTGCCTGAAAATTTGGATATAAGAAAATATATCATTTCTTATCGCTTTATTAAGTATTCTTTCGTCTCTTTTTTTTTCTCCTATGCTAACTTTTACTTTAACAGAAATGTTTACCCAAATTTATAGTTAACTTGAAAGGATTCTTCTACAAAATGAAATTGTCTAAAAAATTTAACCCGAAGGAATTTTTTTTTTTTTTTTTCGGAGGTTTTAAGAGGAGGAAAAAAAATGTCGTAATTTTTGTTTGAAGGTAAACTGATCGATTACACGAAACCCCCATTACACGTTGATAACGGAAAATGGTATAAGGTTACCTTTTTTTTTCTCTCCTTTCTTCCCCTTGATTTTCCCCATCATTTATCGCGTTCAACAAGTAAACTTCAAGTCGATTGCTTGTCGTCTTTTTTGTCTGTAGATGGATCTTCTTGTCACATTTTTTCCTCCCCTCTCCCCCGCTCCGCTTTTTTTGTTTACGTTGATAGCTGTAACAGAACGTGAATTATTTTCAATTTTCAAAAGGTTTAAATATTTAAAAATCAATTTGTGAAATTTCACGGGCAGGTTAACTGGGAGTAATGACTGAGTTTATTAACTAACGGTATTAATTAATTATTAATCAGGATTTTGATATATTATTTAGTCCACGTTAAAAATCCCCAAACTTTTTTTTTATTATTATTAAATAAAAGAAGTGATCGATTTTGGAATTGGAAACCCAACTGGGTGAAACGTGAAGGCGTTAATGTCGGACGGGGGAAGAAACGAGAGAAAATTCGAAGACGTTTTAAAAATATTAGGAAATAGTAATTGCACCAAACAAAATGAAAGATTTCTAATGGAATTAAAAAAGTCATTTTAGTCAGATAAGGAAGTCGTGGAGGTACCAGTTGAAGGATATAATTTTGTCATCATCTGAAAGCTTTTTCATTTTTTTTTTTTTTGACTTGTCCTTCGGCAATTTTTTTTCTTTTTCGGGTTAATTTATTTTATGTCTCATCTCTGATAATCATTATTAGATTTTTCGGCGTATTGATCAATTTTAGTGATGAGTATGGCTTTTATTTCGGGGGAAAATATAGTCTTCTTCTTACAGTGCCTTCTTGCGACGGGAAAAACAACTAGGGCTGTGCGATATTTATCAACAAGCAGAAGAAAAAATTATCATGATACTTTTGTTATTGATAAATAATCGCACAGCCCTAAACACAACTGCAATGCAAGTTAACTAATTATCTAAACTTAGGCGAACACTAAAATCCCTTTACACATACCACTCGAGATTTATTATTTGATCGTTGCGATCAATCCCTCTTATCCACCTTTTTCCCCCTTTTTTCTAAATGTGAAAAAATATAAAGGGGAGGAAAAACCCTTGATCTATATTCACTGGATGCTTTCTATAGCCCACGGCCACGTGGAAAAACGCTTTCGTGAAAGTCAGCACTTAAGTCATTTTCGTTACGGCACAGTTTACGTGTACATATTTAACTTACGACCAATAAACATGCCTTGGAAAAAAAAAATACGGGCGAAACTGTCGAAATTCACGGAATTGAAATTTTTTTTAGTAATTTTAAAGCTCTCGTCCTGAAATTACCAGCTCGGAGCCTAATAATTGTTAAAATAGCCGCAGTCTTATTGTGGCTATTATTTTTTATGCTGGATAGTTTAAGCTAAAAGCAGCATTTTTTTCTACGAAAAAATGTTTTTTTTTCCTTGTAAAAATATCACGAGACTTCAGCGAGATTACTAACCGGTAAATATAATGATGCTTGAGTGATAAATAAAAAATCCGGTTTACAAAAAAAAAAATATTTCTTTTTGTAAAAAGTATATATTTTCAAACAAGCCGAGTTTTCCAAGATTCATTTCGAAACGAAATTACAAATGAAGGTAATTTTTGTACAAGCCACGGCTAATTAGTCTCCTTTTCGACCCTATTCATTCCCTCCTCTCTTTTTCCTTCCTGAGGCTCCCTTTCGCATTCTTCACGAAACCGTCTAAATTGTTTTATTATTTACAACTCCTCAATCTTAAAGAAATTCCCATGGAATATTTTGTTATTGAATAGATCACGACTCTTTAATTTAGTGCTTTTCTTTAACAAAGGTAATCTGGATTCTTCCTTCCCTTTTCTTTTTTTTCTTCTTTTTCTTCTTTTCTCCTTTTCCAACTAGACTGATACCGTTCTCGAATGCACGAGATCCTACCATCATCGTTGTTTATAGGGGAAATAAACGGTGACTGGTTTTACACCCCCTTAATAAAACTTTTAAAGGAAGGAGTCTTGAGTGAGATTTTCCTTTTGCGGGGGAGAAGTTTCACTTCGTTTTTTTTTTTTTTTTTTTAAATGAATGATAATTATGCGGTATGAATAATTTTTTTCTATCTTTTGTTTTTTTTTTGTTTCAGATGCAGCCTCGAAAATCAAGTCAAGTGGAGCTGTCGGTGTTTTTGTGGCAGTGCTCCACCTCTGCCACATGAATTTAATGGAAAATTTGAGTCTTCCGTAAGAAGCGATTAATGCGTGATGTCCGCGGACTGCCAAGTTGCGATAACCCGGCACGTGGTCTGATTAAATAGGAAATCCTATAGTGGAGGCCATGAATTGGGCAACCAGACAGATGGAAGGCCTAAAATCCGTAGCTCAACTACCTTAAGTGCTTGGGACTATATCGGACAAGGATAACGAAGGACCAGTAGTCATAATTGGAATTTTTTGTCTGGATTTGTTCGTGGTATCTGCAGGCTAAAGGATCTTGGAGATAAGGTAAGGAAAATTTTTTTTGCTAGAAATTTTTTACTGTACTTGAGAAACGCTTTCGGTGGTGATTTGGCTGGTCTTTTTGATCGATCTTGCTACAGCAAAAATTGTGGACGCTTAAGCAAAGATAGTGGACGCTAAAGCAAAGATTGTGGACGCTTAAGCAAAGATAATGGACGCTAAAGCAAAGATAGTGGACGCTAAAGCAAAGATAGTGGACGCTTAAGCAAAGATAGTGGACGCTAAAGCAAAGATAGTGGACGCCAAAGCAAAGATAGTGGACGCCAAAGCAAAGATAGTGGACGCTAAAGCAAAGATTGTGGACGCCAAAGCTAAAATAGTGGACGCTTAAGCAAAGATAGTGGACGCTAAAGCAAAGATAGTGGACGCTAAAGCAAAGACAGTGGACGCTTAAGCAAAGCTAGTGGACGCTTAAGCAAAGATAGTGGCCGCTTAAGCAAAGATAGTGGCCGCTTAAGCAAAGACATTGGACGCTTAAGGAAAGATATTTTAATTAATTGTTTCTTTCGGATGACATGATCATTCCAAATAAAGCGCAAAATTTTTCTAAGGCATGAAATATCGAAGACTTTTAAACGATTTTTTATTTAGACTTCTGCTGTAAAAATAATCAAACCATACGTAATATGTGAAGATATTTATAAGAGTAATATCAGTTCTCACCATTTCAATGCAAGCTAGTTCTTCTTTGCCCAGATCTACGGTTTTGTCAGCCATGCTCCCATTTACTTGAACACTAATACCAGCTTGAGTTCTTGTCCTCGAACCCATACAAGCACCGGATTCGGGGCATCACCATTTTATGAGAATAAAAAAAAAATTGGGCCTAGTTTAGTCGCGTTGCCAGAGAAATCAGGAAGAAAATTCACAGTCTGTGTAGGACTCTAATAAAAGCAACATAATTTTACTGAGAGGAAAAAACTAGGTTAATTTATTAAAATTAAAAATTCTCAAAAATTTTTCAACGCGTACCCCGTTGTGGTTAGTTGATTCGATTTTAAACGAGATCGTTCAAATTGAACATGTAGGCCTATAACACTTGACCATCCACATGTTCCTTTATAAATTTTTTAACACTCTCCCGGAGTATGAATTTTAAATGAAGCACTCTCTCCCCTCTTTCTCTCCTTTTTGTGCCACTGGAACTTTTTCTTCTCATGCAAAACGAGAGGGGTCGAAAATTTTTTTATACATACACTTTTCATAAAATCATGCAACCTGGTGACTGAACCTGACAACCCAGAGGAGGGGAGAAAAGTTTTAACAGTATCCGAAAGGGAATAATACATTTTACAAAAAAAAAGTAAATGCAAACGAACTTAATTCATCAGGGAGAGGGTTAGAGTTAATGGGTTCACTCAACACGTATATATATTTGTTCTCCTGTGTGAGACCAGTTTAATTTTCCGGTTCAAATGTGTAAAGCATCGTTTTAAAAGTCCACTGAGCTTAAAAATGAATAACATGCCGGTTAATATTAGAACAACTTCTGTACATTTGATTAAGATAACGAGAAATGTTTTTGTTTTAAAATGTTTTTTCGTTAAAGGGAGTGGAAAAAATATTGATGGGATGGGATTTCATAATTGCCAGGTACAGGGAAAGCTTTTCGGGTAATGTATACACGTGAAAAAACAAAACGATGGCGGAAATGAATTCCCATTAAAAATTTTTACTAAATAATATGGATTACTGGGAAAGCTCGATTAAATTTAAAATTCAAATTGATTAATTTAATTTTTGCTGAGGGGTTTTCCGATTCACTTAAAAGTCTAATTAGGAAAATGTAAGAAAATGGACGATTATTAGGAGGATAAGGTACGAGTTTTATCGGTGGAGAGTACGTAGTTTGTTATTTTTAGAAAGCTTTGATATGAATTTTGGTAATTGTTAGAAATTAATGAAAATTTGCTGGAATGGTGAAGTTTTTAAATTCATAGTTTCACAGACCTGGCTGTTGATAAAATTTTTGAAAATATGTTCGAACAGCATTTTGTATACTAGTGCTGCAGATTCTCCTACACGGTCACAAGCAGTTAAAACGAGGAAAGATTTACCAATTGGTCCGTCAGTCTGTGAGTTGTTAGTGCCGATCATAATAAGAGAGATTTAGTGACTAGGCATTCGAGGATGAAAAGATCCAAAGGATCATGGGCCATCACCATCGTGGCCAAAGATCGCCGAATTCAATATGGGCTAAGAGTGCAGCTTGTGCGCCCTTTTTGCCGAAGAAGGCAGATTTTGAGTGGAAGCATTAAAATTTCCAAACTTCTGAGCAGCTCTTGGCTTCATTGGGAGGACAAAGTATCAGGCATGAGGGTCGGCTTGGGGTTTCTGGCTGTTTGGCCACTCGTGAGGATAGAGCCATCTCCATCCGGAAAGAAATCTTTGATGAGGCGATGTGGCTTTAGTCCCCTATAAACTCAGAATTCAACCCTGTGGCCCTTGGTCCCTTCAGATCCGTTCAAGCCATAGATAACTAGATATGAATCCAAATTATCTTTAAAAATCATAAAAACTATACTTTCAATCTTTTGAAATTTTTCAATCGTTGAAAATTCGACAAACATTACATCGTCTATTCCCACTGCGCCCTTGTGAAGATAAATATGAATAAAAAAAAGTAAAAAGCATCCGTTTTAATTTTGATCGCAGAGGTATTCCGTAAATTTAATAATCTAAGTGTTTAATATAATGATTTCCCTTGATGCTTTTTAGCTCTCAAATTATTCAAAGCAATCATCCGTTATTTCGCTTCTTTTTTAAAATATATATTAAAAAAAAAAAAAAAAGATGAGGGAAGAAACAAGCTAATTTGACATGGGAAAATCCGATAAAATCGACCTTAGAGAAAGTATTTTTTTTTTATTTGGGAAATCTCGATTTCTTTTTCGCGGAAAAACATTTTCGAGTAAAATACATTTTTTTTTTTTAAATAAAAGAATAAAAAAAAAGGAACACTTCTATCACCGTTTTCCTTTTCGTCTCATTTTTTTACTCCTTGTTTCTATTTTCAATTTCCGGCTTCAATTACTGCTCTTATACTTTTTACTTCCTCCGTTCATCATCTTTTATTCTACTCACGCACGTTTTGGAAGTTCACTCTTGGATGGTTCCCTCTCACTTTTTGGACTTCGACATTAGCCCAGAATTTAATTTACCATTTTTTTTTTCATCATCCACCTTTCGTCTTTGTTCCTCCCTTCATTAAAAAAAAAAATTTATGCTTTTTTTCTGGAAAATTAAGCGATTGGATTTTTCTTTCGATGTTGAGATAGACATGGTGGACGCTTCAGGGCAAGTGTTAACTTGCTGGTTTATCTATTCTTTAAACAAATAGTGGGTACGTTAAAGTTCGTAAGATGTTCGTGTTTTCTTATGCGCATAGCAATTTCTGTCCTTTAGCTTAGTTCTGACTTAATTAAGTTATAAGACAGACTTGCCTTGAGGATCTTTTTGTAGAGTAGGTAAATTAATTAAGGAGAAGTTGAATTATTTGAAATGTTGTAAGTTTGCATGCAATGTTCGACATATTACTGAGTAATGATAATAGTTTTAAAGGTCGTTTTGATTTACAAAGGAGTGCAGAGACTAGTTGGATAAATTCTGGCAGCGAGGTTATTCAGTTCAGCTAAAATAACCAAAATTCACCTCCCAATTTACAGAAACTACTTCAGAGTCACGCTGACCAAAAAGAAGACAAAACCAAACTTACTAAGAATCCTGTTTTTTTTTCCAAAAAAAAAAAAACTTTTTGGTAAAAAGCTGAGAGAGACCCGGCGAAAGCCATTTGTCTCGTTCGTTGGCGAGAAAAGAAAAAAAGGAAGAGGAGAGAAGGGGAGGAAAAAAAGAAAAACCGTAGTGTAAGAATTCAAACCGGAAGCTCGAATCCGGTTTTTATGAGAATTTCCGTCGAGATTCGGAATAGAAATATGTACATATATATACAACGCGAATGGCTTTGTCGACACCCGCTGACTGAGTGCATGAAATTACGACCAGGAAACAGCGAATAAATCTTTCCAGCAGTGTAAATATTGAAACAATGATTGAGCGGAGCAGTTTATTGCAATCGGATATTCATATATCGTCAAATACAAGAAAAAACAAGATTGGGCTTAATTCCGCTTTTGTACATAAATAAATCTCGACACACTTCCAATGTTTATTGCGCGAGATAAAACCCTGATAAGATTTTTCCGTTAAGAAATTTCTTCTTTTATGGTTTTTGATGTTTTAAAGTTTTTCGAAATATAAAGAAAAACAAAAAATGTATTTTTCTGTTAAATAATCCCGAAGAAAAAGGGGAGAGAAAAAAATTAGAGATTAAGAATCTGGAAATCCCCTTTTCATCTCGTCTTATCTCTGTAAACTCAAAAGTTGAGCTTTTGACGCCTTTCTAGTTGTTCGTATATTATATCTGAGATCCGTAATTAATCACTAAATGCAGTATCTCCGGTTTCGTGGAAAACGTATAAAAGAAAATAGCTAGGTTCTTTTTCCGTTTGTTCATAACTTATGCTTCTTTTTCGGTTTGAAAAATTAATTCTCAGCCGACTCAACGCAATTTCTCATCCCCCTCTTTCCCTCTTTTTTTTTTAAAGGAAGGGGTTAATTGTTTGCTTTTAATCAAGATTCCAATTGTTTAAGCTCCCTTATAAACTTTTTTTTTTTTTTTTCGGAAACTCCGCTTTTATTTTACTTTTATTGTGAGGTATATGTTGCGATCTGCTTTAATTTTATATCTAAATCTTTTTGAGGATTTATGGAGGAAAAACAATAAAAAGACAGTTAACGATTTTGCTTTATTAACAAGTAATTCCCATAACAAAGGATCTCGAATGCGATGAAAGGTTATTAGCGTGATAAAAAATAATAATCAGACTTTTTAAAAAAAAATATTAAGAGGGAAAATATGATGGAAATAATAAAAACCTTTCGACCGGGTTTGAGATCCTAACATTCAATTTACAGTGTATAAATATTTCTATAATTAAATTTTTTTTTTGTAATTAATTAGCCTGGATCGATTATAAAAAGAGATGGACTAATGCTATATTAAAATAATTTTATAATACAAAATTAATTGAAAATCTTCATAAAATAAATAAAACGTTCAATTTGTTTTTTTTTTTTTTTCATTGAAAAAATATTTTTTTTACTATAACATTCGCATCTTATGACACTTTACTAAAAAAATAACGATTCACTTTTTTTTGGCACCTAAGATGCGGATTTTTTGCGCACGAGGAACTTGCACATTCCCGCAGTCAACCGGTTGTAGAATTTATTTTTTAATTTGATATAAGGATTATTAAAAAGAAAAGAATCTCGTGAAGGATTTGAAGAAATTGTTTTATATGAATGTGTGACAAAAACTCGCCAATCGATAAGGATTGATGAGGTTTAAAAGGATCGATTCTTTTCTTTTTAACAAGCGTTTAATAATATCTAGTCACATCTCTATACGAAAACGTGAGCACGTACAATCTATATTACTTATTGATTAAGTTTTAGCTAGTAGATTTCAGAAGTTTGAGGCAGTTTGGAGAAGATTTTTTTATTTGCATTATGTTAAGCCAATTCAATTATCTTTCATCAAATATTTTTCTAAATTGAATTCAAGTTTGATAAGATCTATAGAAGATCCTAGAATATGTGAATTCGAGTTTTTGAAAAAAAAAATTCTTTTGAAGTAGAATATTTTATAAATTACAAAAGAATTATTTCAATACGAAATTACCAAATTTTAATTTATTTATATTTCTGTCATATTTGCGAAAGAGGAGGCGATTAGAAACTTGAAGCATAATCGAGTTTAATGATAGATAATTGTGCTTTTATTGTTAAATGCATGGTATTATACCTCGAGATGTAGGCGGACCGGAAAATAAATAAACAAAATTAATTAATTTCTTTCTGGTAATGAATGAGGTATGTTAATGATCTTTAGTTTACGCGAATAAAATAATTGTAATTTTATGCAAAAAGAAAAAAAGAACGTAATTTCTTTAGTCTTATATTAATCAAAGCCGCTAATGCAAGCTGAAACATTTAGCCCGGATTTTACTGAACTATCAGAAAATTATTTATTAAAAGTTAACATTTTAATGTGTCTGCATTGATTTAATGCGCCTGTGATTAGGCTGGAATATTCCAGTTAGCTAGTTTTGCAAGCAACGAGTTAATTTTACTGAGAGCCAAATTTTAGTTTCTGCCACATGTTTCATCAAAGATTTAAATCAGGACTCGTCGAAATTGTTTTAAAATTATGCACGCCACTTGCTAATAATGGCACCAGCTAATTAAACCGTTTCCCGGACGACCTAACCTAATCTTCCCCGAAAGTTTCAAAAGCCATTCAAAAAATTTTAAGACTCACAATAACTACCTTCATTATTGTAGTCTTCTATCCAATCAAAACCGCAAACTGTTTACCGATTTCAATGTGACCACATTAGAGAATAGGCGCGAGTTTATTTAATTTTCTGTTGGGAGTATAAATTAATAACTAGCATCGTCGATTGTTCTGACATTCTGAATTTGTGTAATTTTAAAGTCAATGCTGAAAACACTTGGTCATCAGCTCCCCTTTTATATCAACCGCAAGATCTTCCTTCTCCTTTGAGCGATTAATCCTTTGAATGAAACTGACGATCCCTTTTATTTTATCTTTGCACTCTAAATAAAAGCTTGGGCAAGGGCAAGTCCACTAGCAACGGCTCGTACAAATCGTCACACAGTGAATTTATTTTTTGTTTTGCAATATCGAAAGTGTTAAAAAATATAGTTGCATCTGATAGGATTTTTAAAAAAATTAAATATGGCACTTAAATAAATATGAATCCTACACTTGCTTTAATTTTTTTTAAAAGATCATTGTTGTGCATTGAGGTGGAGGTTTGGCTTCTGGTCCTGTGTAGCCGAAGTAGTTGTATCAGCCATTGCATTAGGCTTTGATTAAAAATCAACTGCCAGACGCAAAAAAAAAATCTTCATCCAAAATAGACAAATTACAAGACTACAGTAGTTGCCTCACACGAAGAAAGAAAAATAACCGTTTAAAGAAACGAAGATTGTACATTCCTAACCATATCATCTTCCTCAAATAACAATTAATAGCTACTACTAATTGAGCACATTCTCACATATTATATTTTACATTTTTACATTTTCATTTTTTATACGGGTTAGTCTTTAAAAAAAAAAAAAACATTTTATAGTACAACAAAAGTTACGCAAGTCCGTTTCTCACCGTTTATTGTACCATATCTACACATTCATCTAATTTAGACTTTTTGTTTTACGATTGATGACTTTTTATTATGAAAACTAAGAAATAATGTTCGTCGCCGGGGTTTCTGTAACATTGAAGTTCTCACTAACTTGAGCATTTTGTAATTTGAATGACACTACAGCTTCTGATTCACTACTCGTCGCGTCTGAATTCGTGGCATTGTCTGGTAACAACATTTGTACTAGTATTATGTCTTTAGAATCGCCGTTTCTTTCTTGGACGTTATCGGCATTGTTGTTGAAATACAAAGCTACTTTATTTTCACTTAAAAAACGCGAAATGTTATTTTCTTCGACTATGATGTCTGTATTTGATGTATTACTAGTACGTTCTGTCGCTATTGTTATGGGGTCAACCCTGTCGGACGGAGTTGATGTGGCAAATGGCCTAGGGAGAGGGATTCGAACAACATCGTTCGAATCTGAAGATTGACTACTAAAAGACGCTACGTTATTTGACGAGGCGTGTTGTAAGTCTGACCCATATTGAGTGGGTAACTGTATGCTGTTGGATTGCTGTAGTGTTGAGTCGCTACCGACCCCTAATTGGCTTAATACTTGAAGCCCGATCTCGCTGCTACCTGGGTCGCTGTTGTGCTGAACTCCGTATTGTTCGAGTTTGGACGATTCTTGCGGGTTTTCGATTGCTGCTAGGATGTCTTGGAGAAGACCGTTGGAAAGGACTTCTTGGTGAGGGATACCGTCCGCGCTGTTACCTCCAGCTGGTTGGATTTGAAGCGTGTAACTACCGTGATTGCCCTTGATGGGGATATCCTGCGATCCGTAATTGTTTCCTTGACTTGGATTATTGTTAATTGAAGCGTGATTTGTATTATCTGATTGCAAGGGTGCGTTGTAACTTGTCAACGGTGGAGGATTAAATTGATTTGAGTTGTCTTGATATGGCGCTGATTGGGTCAATGCATTCGCGCTGGGAAGTTCGATTGATGTTGATGGTTGTACTTCGTAGCTTGAGGTATCGCTTGACACAGGCGGGTTCAGGTCTGCTGTGTCTGATCCTGATGGAGCACCGTATTGTGAAGATGGAGCTCCGGATGACGGTTTTGGCGCTCCGTAATTTATTGGAGGCGCTGATGGAGGTGGAATGACGAGAGCGTTACCTTGGTTGGCTTGTATGCCTGGGTCTGGGTCAGGGACGGCTGGGGGTATGTAAGTATCTCCGTGGAATTTGTGAGCGTGCGAATCTCCTCCCCAAGCAGCTGCATCTCCCCATTTGGCACCGATTGATGAGATTAATCCAACTGGTACGGGTGGACGGAATTTGACGGGGTGTTTTGGTTGGCGAAGAGGTAGCGCAGTTGGTGCTCCGTAGGTGCTGCTAGGACCTGAGCCGAAACTACCTTGTGATGTTGGGAGCAAGGGAGTTCCGTAACTTCCCGATGGAGATGTAGGGCCACTGGATGGGAACTGTGAATGGCCTGATGGGGGTGCACCGTAGTCGGAAGACGGAGGCGGTGGAGGAACGCCGTAATCGCTGCTTGGGCCTGATAAACTGGGAGCTCCGTAGCTTCCACTTGGTGGCCCTTGGGATGCTAAATCTGGAGGAGCAGTACCGCAACAACTTATGGCACTTGGAGCTGATGGTCCTGTTGGAGCACCGTACGACGAGCTTGGTGGAGCACCGTATGATCCACTTGGTGGTAAAGGAACTCCGTAGGATGTGCCTGGTAGTTGCGGAGGTGGAGGACCTATAAAAAAATTTAATTAAATAATGTTTCTTTTGGAAAAATAATTAATAAAATTTCACTCACCTCCGTAGGAATTACTTGGAGCCCCGTAAGAGCTGCTCGGTTTCGGTGGTCCGTAAGAAGAACTAGGTGGCCCATATGAACTGCTTGGTGGTTTTGGTGGTCCATATGAACTGCTTGGTTTAGGAGGTCCATATGACGGTTTTGGGGGACCATACGAACTACTAGGCTTAGATGGTGGCCCGTAAGAGCTGCTAGGTTTCGATGGTGGTCCATAAGAATGACTTGGAGGCTTAGGTGGGCCGTATGAACTGCTTGGTTTAGATGGAGGACCATACGAACTACTTGGTTTAGGTGGTGGTCCATAAGAATTGCTAGGTTTCGGTGGCCCGTATGAGGAACTTGGCGGTTTTGGTGGTCCGTAAGAACTGCTGGGTTTAGATGGAGGTCCGTAAGAAGTACTTGGTTGTAACGATATACTTGGTGGACCGTAAGAAGAGCTTGGTTTTGAAGGAGGACCATACGATGAACTTGGTTTTGATGGGGCACCGTAAGATGATGGAGGTAATGGAGGAGGCGGACCACCGAAAGATCCGCCGGAACTACCAAAGGATCCTCCAGAACCACCGAAGGAATGACCAGAACCTCCGAAGGATGAAGGTGGCGGTCCGTAGCTGTCACTAGGAGGAGGTCCATAATTACTGCTAGGAGGTTGGGGTGGTCCGTAAGATCCACTTGGAGGAGGTGGTGGACCTCCATAACCACCATCACCTCCACCACCACTTGGAGGTCCGTAGGAATCACTTGGTCCACTTGATCCATGA
The DNA here is from genome assembly GCA_023512825.1 of Liposcelis brunnea. NCBI lineage: Eukaryota > Metazoa > Arthropoda > Insecta > Psocodea > Liposcelididae > Liposcelis > Liposcelis brunnea. Next base: position 18,739,018 of record CM042073.1, read on the forward strand.
CCACTCGGCGGGGGACCATAAGAATCGCTAGGTCCATGACCACCTCCGGTCGGAGGTCCGTACGAATCACTCGGAGGTTTCGATACTAAACCTGGAATAGGTTTCCATCCGTCGTATTTAATTTCCGGTGGAGTCGGAGGAGATTTTACGCCAGGAGGTTTAACTGGAGGCCCATAAGCTGTGCTGGGTTGAAGAGGTGTTCCGTAAGAAGAACTAGGAGGTTTCGGTGGTCCGTATTGTGGCCTTGGTTTATTGACTGGAGACAGCAAAGTTCCATGCGATAAGCTTGGAGGACCATACGAAGGTTTTGGAGGACCATAAGATGGTTTCGGACGCGGTTTTGGTCTTGATTGCTTAGGAGGCCCATAAACTGGTTTTGGAGGTGGTCCGTATTGAGATTTAGGTGGTGGACCATATGAGTCTTTCGGTGGAGGACCGTAGGAATCTTTTGGTGGAGGTCCATAAGAATCTTTCGGTGGGGGGCCGTAAGAATCTTTTGGTGGAGGGCCGTAAGAATCTTTAGGAGGAGGCCCGTATGAATCTTTAGGTGGAGGACCATATTCAGGTTTCGGAGGTCCGTATTGCGGTTTAGGAGGAGGACCATACTGCGGTTTTGGAGGACCATATTGTGGTTTAGGAGGAGGAGGTCTATATTGAGGTTTAGGCGGAGGTCGGTATTGTGGTTTTGGAGGCCCATACACTGGTTTAGGTGGCGGTCCGTATGAGTCTTTAGGTGGAGGCCCATAAGTATCCTTTGGTGGTGGTCCATAGGTATCCTTAGGAGGAGGACCGTAGGAATCTTTAGGAGGAGGACCGTAGGAATCTTTAGGAGGAGGACCATACGAATCTTTTGGAGGAGGTCCGTATTGCTGACTCGGTGGTGGTCCGTAATTTTGGCTCGGCGGTGGCCCGTAATTTTGACTTGGCGGTGGCCCGTAATTTTGATTTGGTGGAGGTCCATACGACCCCGAAGGAGGAGCAGCAAACGAGGTTTGAGGAATATCATCAAAAATGTTATCCTTGGGAGGACCGTATGAATCCGCTGGGATCGGCACCCCATACGAATTGCTTAACCCTTGTGCTGTTGGTCCTGAATGACCTATATTAGAGCCGCCACTCGGAGGCAGATTAAAGTTTCCTCCACCAGGGGGAGGAACTAAATCTCCTGAATCGTGACCGCTACCACTTCCACGATAGTTAACGCTTCCATCAGAATTAACGGAGTGGTCTCGCCTTTGCGCTTCTACTTCAGTCCCTTGTTTCGATTGATCAGCCGGTTGCTTCTGTGATGATTTATCCGTTTGACCATCGGTTAAAATGGCACTGGTTTGTGTCACTAACCCATTTACAAAGAGTAGAACGCAAACGGCGACCTGAAACAAAAAGAAGAAAAACGAAAGTTGTATTGACCGATGCAAATTTTTTTTAAAAAGAAAAACAATAATCGTCTCAATTATGTATTCTCCCCACCTTAAACAATAGAAAATAATAGCCGATTCAGTCATATTGGTTCATTTTTAATGTGAAAGCAAAAAACCTAAACCCGGAACGATGCTGGAATCTATGAACTTTAACCTTGAGTTTCTCTTAAATCATATGGCTTCTCAGACAAAAAAAGAAGAAGATTATTTTAATTGTGTTCGTGAATACTGATACGTTTGTTTCCGCAATCTCGTCTTACATCTCCTTATCAAATTCCCGAAGGTGCGTTTTCTTATTTAGTAAAAGGTGAGTTCCGAGGGGATTTTTCCCAAGGACGAACGAGAAATAAAATGGAAGGAAAAGGGATTAAAAGAGGATGCAAAACAGACAGCCCGGGAGTGGATTAGAAATGGTGACCTTTTCGCACAGCCTATTAAGATATCAGTCCATACATGCACGGGTTTGACCTTGACTTTAGAAATAAAAGAAACGTGTTGAACAGTTCGGAATTAATATAGTCCTTGCGGACATTTAGGGATCGTTATTGAATTGTTTAATATTGATTATCATTTCTTTATGCGAGGGAAATCTAACTTCTTTTATTTATTGAATCTTTTCAATTATTAGTTAGTGAGTCTATGGTATAATCAGCGTTTTGATTATATTGGGATTCGTTTTTCCTTTGCAAGGCTTAAGTAACTCAATCAACTTTTTAACCCTAGACATCAAACGTTTTTAATCTGAACACTTCTCCTGTATCATTCTTTTTCTGTGCGGGATTCTGAATTATTCTTTTTTGAACTTTGTATGGATGTTTACGCAGGACATCTTGCGAGGATAAAGGATGGTAGGTGGAACAGGAGAATCCTACAGTGGAGGCCATGGACTGGACATCGAACATATTCCGAACATATTAACATATTCCGTAGATATTATGTTTCGCTTCCAACCCTTCTCCTGCTAGCAACAATAACATTACTTCACCCCCTTCTCCTTCATCTCCTCGTTTTCATATCCCTTCTCATCGAATTACCTACAAACAACCTCATAAGCATATCTCTCCGATTCCAGCCCTAAAGAAAACGGTTGGAAAAAGGGAAAAATACCTTAGGCGCTTGTGTTTCTGCGATTAAAAATTTCCCCAAATCATACACTGTATGTACATACATTTTAATATTTAATATTACGCATTTCAATTACTTTCACCGGGGTTCCACGAATGTTTGTTCATGATGAGCTCAACACATGTTGCAATAACAATAAGTTCCTTGAAAAAAAAAATTTTTTTTCTTCAAGTGTTTATTAATTGATGCCCGAGTTCGAAAAATTCGCATAATCATTCTTTTGAAATTATACACTAAAAAACGGACCGAGGAAGAGGAGGTGGATTCGCTAGTCTTTCAATAATGTGCACACCAGGTGCAATATTCGTAATAATTTTTGTTTTAACGCGGCGATTATACGCGCGATTACTGCGATGTATTTTTTTTTTTAAAGAGCGCCCGGTTCTGGGAAAACTTTACGATGCCCGAGATTTCACCTCCTTAAATACGCATCATAAAAAGCCATTTAGGAATTAAAAGTAACGTCATTACTATACTAAACTTCATCACGCTAACGCTTTCAGGCGGTAATTTAGTAAGCACTCACATAATGCTCTGAAAATATGGATATTTCAGACGAGTCGGTGTTTTTAATATCCATTATTTTATGAAAATGATATTCATGAAAAACCGAAAATTTGATGCACAAAGATCATTCTTTTTTTTTTCTTATCTTTTTCGCTCTTCCCGCGCGTCCATGTTTTTTTATTATTATTTATTTCAGCGAATGAAATAAAATATCTTTTGTCGGATTTAATTTATATCCGTTTTTTTTTGCCTTAGGAAATATAAAAACAACAACGCTATTTTCTTTACTTAGCGGTCTATGAGCGCTGTTTTTCTTTTTCCCCGCTGAGGTCGGGTATATAAGAAATTAATGGAATACGGATATATCTAACAGTATGAAAGTTCTTGTTTTTTGACCATCACAGGGAAATGTGCCAGGCAGGCCAGTTCAAGAGAAAGGCGAACGCAAAAGCAAGGCTAGTTGAAAATTGCGACGTTAGAGGGTGAAGCTTTTAAAGTTTCTTCTTACAGTGCCCTCCCGCGACGGGAATTGGCGACCATCATGGTTAGAGAGCTTATTGCGGGGTGCAGGAGACCCTAGCCGGATTGACTGTCTTGGGTCTTGCACAGCAAACCCTCGGCCATGATGGTTATACTAGGGAGCTTGATGGGGTGGCTTCCCAATGCATTCCGCACCTCAGCACAGGAGCAATGTCGTCAGTCCTCGACTCAGCCTTCTGCTTTCTGGACTCAAGCCAACTTTTACCGTCTTTAGCCTTAAGCCGATTTTGGTAGGACTGCTGCCCCCCTACCAGAACCCTTACCAGGTTGCTACCTCCCGGGTCAGATGGAATCCGGAGCTCGTCAAGGGCAGGTGCGCCAAACCTGAAGCAGGACTGTTAATGTCCACCACTACCCCGAAAATTTTAGGGATCACTAAAAAACTCCTAATCTAAACTGGATGTTTTTTAAGAACACCGGAAGTGCAGGCACCTTAAAAATTTTACCCAGAATGAGACAGAAGGTGACAGGGGAGTCACACTTCATATATCTGAGGGCTGTGAGTAAGCATCAAAGCTTAAAAAATTTTCCCAACAAAATATCTTACCATTAAATTTAGTTCCTTCCCGTTGGCCTAAAATTTTTCTCAGAGTCTCTTATCTAACTCTCATTTCTCTAAGTTTACATGACGCAAAAAACGATGTCCAATCGGAGATGAAATATGTTTGGAAAAATCCTAGCCATAAAAGGCTCAAAAAAATGCATACCGAAGACTGAACCCAGTTAGCCACTCGGCTGACAGGATAGAATTATATAATTTTGAAATTTCGTTTTGCAAAATCGGCAAATGGATTATTCCTTAAAAAGGCATCTCCCCGGTGGTATTATTTAATAAATGGCTGGCACGTCAAAACTACTAATACGACTGCGCTTAGGAAAAATTATTATACCAATTATTATTTTTTTAATAATTGAAATTTCTATCAATGGTGATTAGTTTTTTTGAAGGCTGTTGAAACTCATGTCCATCTTTAATGGTTTTATAACAGTTCATAAGGGTTAAAAGAAATAATTTTTGCGATTGCGTAAGATTGTGCCTTCTCTTCTATTTGGAGTCGATTAAGTATGTAATTTGTGAATGGTTTTTCATTGTCAATTATAATTTTTACGTGTTTCAATAATGACCTATTTGACCGAGTGTAGTGGATAGAGAGAAATCGGTGATGAGAGGCAATAAGAAGCTCTTGGTAGATTGAATCATCATCTTCTCCACCCATAGCAAGAATTTTTAAATGCGATCGATATCAGTTCTTTATTTTATTGGTAACCTTTGGATTTTGCCGGTAGATATTCAGGAAATGATTTGAACAAAAGAAATTTCGTAGCAAATCAAAAGAAAATAAGCGCGCGTGTTTGATTTGCTTTGTGATTATGGCAGGAAGGAGGATTTGCAGTCATGTCCAGATTTTAAGGTTGTTTCCTGTGTCACTCGAGTTTTAATAAAGGTGTCGAGTGGGAAGGACAGCATTTTCGTAAATTATATCTTAAGGCTAGAGTTTGACCCCTCAGTGCATTAAAGTCATCCAAAGGAAGAGAAATCGATCCATGGTTGTAAGCTCATCCAGTGAATTGGTCCCGAGTACTTCACAGTGCTAAAAATCTTCTAGTGAAAACCTGTCTAACGTGGACAACGGAAAATTTTTACGTCATTTTTTAAAGTATCAGACTATATTTGCAGCCTGTAACGATTTCGAATTCCGAAATACGCGATTTAAAATTTTTATTTCTCCGCCAGAGGACCATTTTTTACTGTCGCCCACCTTAAAAACAATCAAACAAACTTAAATAAACTTTATTTAACTGACCGAACCCGGTTTTTGTTTATTTCCTAAAAACGGAAATGCCGGGAAAATGGGTTTCGTTTTATGTGAAGTAATTCCGTTAAGAGACAATGTTACAGAATTGATCGACCAAATCCAAACATTTATTTTTACTACATTGCTGTTAGTTAAATGAAGAGGCCGCATATATACTCGCTCCTTTGCTACACCGCTATGAAGTGAAGCGGAAGTTTATCAGCCGGGGTCTTACCTCACTTCCTTTTAAATTTTAAAACCGTTATTTAAAACTGCGACTATTCCTCCGCCAAGTTTTATAGTTCGACGACGACGACAAAAAAAAAATAAATAAAATAAATCGGATCTAATATCACCCTTTTCTTAAATTTCCTTTCCAAAGAGCTGTGAAAATGTAGTTTCCTTTTCTCGACCTCCTCTTCACCCCCCTTTCCCATTCCGTTTTCTCTTTTTCCTTTGACTGAGAATCCGAACTATAAATTATAAGGAAATATTTTAAAGTAAGAGACTTGGTGTAACGCGCCCGTTTGAATATTGTTTTGGTAAATTCGGCTCGATTTGTTACATGTTAAGAATATTAAATGTTTTCCGACTCGTTTTTCCTTGGAGAACTCATGGGGAATCCTTGTTATGTACGAATGGCTTTTATGACAGTTTAATTTGTAGCGTGTACAGCTGAAATTGCTTTTTTTGTAGTAAGGGTGAGTGTGTAATGTGGCATGGCAAAAGGACCATATGGTGGCAGTATCCAGGAGCACGTAGGACAAACACTTTTCGTAATGTAATGGAAATTTACTTTTTTTTCCCCTTCGTTTATTGTTTCACAATCCACTTTACTTAAATAATTTCCCAGCGTTAATGGATGTCGAGTATTTGGGAAAATAATGTTAGCAATAATAATTTTTTTCAAAGGATTAAAATTGTTTTCAGTGGCGACTTCGGAAATAGGTTTGAAGAGGGGGTGCACCCTCCCTTATCTTCCCCCTGGCGACAATGTTGGTCGCTCGGGCAACGGGAAAATTCTTTTTATTAAAAAAAAAGTCAAGGGTTTTCGCTCCCACGCCCCGAAAAAAAAGGAGAATTTAATAAAGACAAGGACGCAAGACAAAAATAAACTAAGAAATTTTAACGTCCAGCGAAAGAGAAAACTTGGAATCATGTCACATATTATACCAGAATTTATTTTACAGCAGTTCCTTCAGCATGAAACCAAGGATTTAATACCAAACTTTTTTTTATATATAAAAAGAGGAAATCCCAAAACCGATATCCCGTATAAGACCGAAGCATTTATTTAAAAAAAAAAATATAAGAGAAGGAAAATGCTTGTTTGAAAATTAACGGTTACAAAAAATAAAATTTTCCCTTCTGCATTTCAAAAATAATAATTAACTGTCGCCGGTATTTGAAAGATTCATTGTGAAATAAAAACGGTGGCTGGGAATTGCCTAGGAATAAACACACACAAAGAGAATCGATCTAATTTTAGTCCATCAGTGACACGAGAATGATGCGAAACGAGTATTAGCTCATTTCGTATGCACTTTGCCTGCTGATCCAGGCTTATGATAGTAGAGGTGTAATAACGCGCCACTCACCTAATCAGTTATTTACCATGTTGGTGGATTAAACTTATGTGCAGAATATAATGTTAGGATAGGAATGCGTATTCGAGTCGGTCTCTTTGCGTTGGTCTCTTTATGCTACCTTATCACGGATACATTAACGTAATGAGCATTTAGCTAAGGATCATTTTTCTTCCGAAATGAAATAAATAAAAAATGATAATGAGAGCAAAAAAGAAGTTGGAGTTGATGGCTTAATCAGGATTACCGGGATTGTTAATATGGTTGAAGAGATTAGGAGCAACGCGCTCGTCTTGTATTTGGGCGACTTTAATAGTTAAGTAGCCGGGGTAGGCCGGAGTAGTTAGGAGTAGCCGGTGAGGCATGTTTTGTCTTGCTTAAGGAATGGAGTCCTTGCCCTGTGGTGAGCTCCCTTCTCAGGGTTATGATTAGTGGAGGGAAGCAGCTTCGCTAATACTGACCTAGGGCTGAAGATGGTAGTAATCGGCAAGGCCTAGGCTGAAATACCGGGAGGCAGAGTTAGATCAATGGTATGGCTCCCGTTCTGCGATGTGGAAGATCACCACATTACTTGGTATTCCTAGTAAAATCATCAATGATTGGCCATGATGATCGCCAATCTCCGACGAGGAGCGGGCATTCAAAGAAGAAGAATAGTTAAGTAGCGCAGCAAGCGATTGAGAAATCCATTTTGGGATAAGTTTGAGTGATCGAACTAAAAATAGCAAGATCTGGAGGCAAATTCGAGTGATGGGTGTTCTGATAACGAGGCGCTGTTGAGCTGGGCAGGATTAGGGTGGCTATGAAAAAGGTGGCTCAGACCTAAACCCAGGAGCTGATAGATGACGGCTGAAGAAGAACAATAATTACAAGAACAAACGCGGTAAACAGAGTCCCCGCATTGAAATTTTTGGGATGACCACTCGATGTCGCATTATTTTACTGACTTTGAGAATAAGGTAGCAGCTCTAGAAATGGCCGCCACTCTTAATTCCTATTGGCCATTTCCCTCACAACACCTACTTGCATAAAGAGTTGAAAATCTGACAATAGGAACTTGTAAAAATCTGAAACTCAATATGCCACCCTTGAGATAACACAGAAGAAATCTTTTTCATTAGGAAATGCTCAAGAAGAGCTAATAAAATGCAGAATGACACGAAGAAACAATGTGGGGTTAATTCATCATGATTTACGTAATACATCGGTATAAGTACTATTTTTTTTTATCTATGTATGTATTTCCGTGTTTTCTTTGTATGTGCTTGAGAGTCACTTTTAATAAAATTGGTGCAACATAGTATTAGTGACTTGCTGAGAGTAAAAAGTATAAGTATAATCTTTGACCCCTGTTTATTCTAACATCATGAGCCTGAAGCTGTTTTATTAGAGTGGAATTATTCAATTTTTATTAGATGAATAGGAATGCTAAAGAGAAGAAAGTTGCTATTATGAATTTTACAAAATGATATTTCAAAATTTTGAGCATTTAAACCAAATACCTGATTATTAGGTACGAGGTGTAAATAATTTTATATAGTAATTTGAAGTTGTCAATGGAAAAATATTAAAAATAGATTTTTTGTTGGTGCTCTAAAATGATAGATAATAACAGGTGGAGGAGAATGATTTTAAAAAAGAAAAGTGTGGGGAATAATAAACGGAAGAGATGATTTGCAGATTTTTTTGGGCAGGTGGTGGTCTTTGCAGCCCTTGCCGAGGCCCGCAGTAGAGTCTGATGTGTCAGGTCCGCCCAAGCTATTAAATTCAAGACTTAAAGAGTTAAGAGCCACTAAAATTTTGCAAAGCAAAAGCAATATTCTAACAATTTAAAAGTTCCTCAGTAATAAGTATAAGGTTCTTTATTAAAAAATAACATTATTACCCTCTTATTTCCTCTCTTATATTTTTTCCTTCTAAAAAATCTAAAATTTCAAAATAATAAAATGCCATTTATAAGATAAAAACGGATTTAAGGACAATAAATTAGTGTGATTAAAGCTTCTGTGGCTTGAAATTAATTCCCGACTCGCGGTAAACACTTCAGCAAAATAAAATTTCCCTTAAATATTTTTCGAGAGAAACTATATTTATTTTTATCTCCAATATCGCTTTCGGTTATTTTCTGTATTAAAGAAACGGGAAAGGAAAAAAAAAAGAGAGAAGAGGAGGAAAAAAGTTAAGTCTGCCGTGACGGTGACGCGAACCTTTTCTTTTTATTCCTCCTCTTTTTTTTTTTTGTGTGTGTGTGTCCGAACATCCGGGGCTACTATAAAATTATTGCAATAATTTATTTTTTTTTCTTTTATTTTTGAATTTAATCGAGCGGAAAAAATGACAATTTCTTTTCTTTCTCTCTCTTTCTTAGTAACTTAGGACATCCGATGGTAATAATAGCAGGGGGGAGGAACATGCCGAAAATCACGCATGATTAACGCGGAAACCGCTAATTACGATGTAGGAAACTGCGTTCAATAATGCGTGATATCGATGAATTGACCTATATACATGTTTAGTAAATCACATGTTCCACCGTGAAATAATTAAAATTTGATGAAGGAATGAAAGAGATTAATAAGCGCCTTTAATATTTATGACGAATATGACCACACCCATGTGCCTCATGATGTGATGGCGGGTATAAAAGCATATCATGAAATAATTTTGCTCGGGATCCAGCGGAAAAAGCTGCCTAACAAAGATGAAGCGGAATCGCTCATTTCCCCCCCCCCCCCCCCTTCTTCTTGTTTTAATATGATTTTTCATATCCTGGAAGTTTTATTATTTAAAAGATTCGGGATTTAGAAAAATTTTAATAAATTATCAAGTTTGAGAAAAAAAAAAAGAAAGGAAGAAATGAGCTTTATAATAGAAAAGCCAAAGCAATAACCGAGAAAGAGATTCTTTATTTTTTTTTTCTTCTTGTTGAAAGAAGCGGTTTGTTGCCAACATCTGAAAAATTTGGGGCTAGAAAATTTATATAAAGAAGGAACAAGGGTACAATATAAAAGCAAGCATAAACTTTTCTGCTTCTTTGATAAAAGAATAAAATAAAATGACAGATTTCCCATGTTCACACTCCGTGTTGTTTGGTCTTCCCATCGTGACGGCGGAATGTGTGCCAAAAATAAAGGCTCGTCTTCAGATTTTTTTTTTTTTTGAATTTTTTTCATCCCTTTCCTCCCGATGACTACCTCCTCTCTCTCTCTCTTCATATCCCCCTTGTTATTCCCGTCGCGGAATGCGAGCTTTTTTTATTTCCTTTGTTATATTTTGACGCTGCATCCTTGTGTGTATGTATATATGCTGTGTATCCATCTCACTTCCAGCTACAATTTAGTGTAATGTAAACATATGATGCAAGGACTCATCCTCTGTTATACGGGAGAAAGCGGATTGATGTTAAATGAACGTATGTGACGTTTGGATGTAATTTACTTCTTTGATCTCCTTACATTTCGATGGCATTTTTTTTTGGCGAGTTGTGCCCAACATCATCGCTCGAATTTTTTGAGATTATTGATTAAACATCATTTTTTACGGGAGAAAATTTTTGGGGTTTAAAGCAATACGATTTACGGCTAATTTTTTTTGCATTTTCGAACTGAGTACGAAAGACTTTCGGAAAAATTTGTTTTTTTCTAATGAATTTAGGCCTGTGGTGGAAACGGTGAAGTCGTCGATTTTTTTTAAAATTTATCCTCAAGTTCTACCCGGTGAAATCCAGTCGACAGGTCTGTGCTGTTCACTTAATCAGCGGTTTTTAGCTGATTTAAATTGTGACGAGGTAAAAAACTAGGTTAGATAATAAAAAATTTCTTAAAAGAACAAACGTTTTGGTTTCATGATGATGATTTTGAACAAAGGAAGAAGCTCGAATTTGACCATAGAAAAATTTATAGAAATATAGGAAGGGAACAACAAAATTAAAACGTTTTCAGTATTAAAGATAATTAATTAATTTTTTTCTCTTTTTGTTTCAGGTAAGCAAAATTAAATATTCAAAGTAAGATCAGCTATGCAAGTTCTTGAGCCCACTAAAGCCGGCGTGTCTTGATCACACTGAAAATCGAAGATTGCCTATTGAATCTTTGAATCTTCTCATTCACAGTTCAAAATAATATTCTCATTTGAGAAGAAAAGAGTTTCAGCTTAAAAGTTTCAATTTGAAATCAAAAAAGTTTCAAAATTGAAACTTTTTGTGTAAATAGTTTCAGGAAAGTATCATTTAAAACTCGTTCGCATTTAATTTGAAACCGAAAAGATCTCATCCCCCAGTGAAACCAAAAAGTTTCAAATTTTCTCAAATATTTTGAACTGTGTTGCAACGCATCCAACCCTTAAAATTATAGTCACAAAATCTTTTCATTGCCCCAAGTCCAAAAAAGCTAAAATTTATCTTACACTTATACCATATTAATTTATATTCAAATCATTATTTTAAACATTTTTTGAGCAGAATTAACGATCATTCCCTTGTAAATGTTTTTCATTTTTATTATTATGACCATGTTGTTAATCCTATAACACCGATTCCGACTCGTTAACTGCATCTCAAGCAACCATTTAATTACCAAATTAAGTGAATCATAATTTGAAAAATGATAATCAACAGGGAGTGGAACTTTATTTGATTTTAAGAAATATTTTATTGCGCAACCAAACAAAAATCAAGAGGAAAAGATCTTAAAACCCCGTGAAGATATTCCCCGTATAATAATTTATCAACATAATCGTTCAGGAATCCGATTTGGCACGAATTTTCGATTAGGGACCTATTATCCAACGGCGATAGGTTTTAACACCCTCTCTTATTCTTCTTCCTCGTTTTCGGTATCTCCCGGAAAACATTGCGTAACCGCTAAAAATATTTTACGTTTTTTTCTTTCTATCACTAAGTTTTGTTTTCCTCAACACGAAAACAATCCGTTAAACCCATACGAATATGTTATCTCAAATGTTACTCTACAATTATCAAAATAATTAAGTAAGACAATATGCGCTTGAAAGAAATAGAGAGTTTTGTGTGTAATTACTTTAAGAGAGGTCGAGTCGTGCGTGTCAATCGATCTTTACACATATTTTTTTTTCGGAGAAGAAGAAGAAAACAAAAACAGATGACCGTTGGCCAAAAGGGCTTTCTGATCTCTCGACATTACTAAATACGTAATCTTTTTTTTTTTTTTAATGACGGAAGGAAAGATGTGTTTCCTGAAGAACAGAAATTAGAAAACAATGAAATTTTTTTCTTTGCATAAAAACACGCCACCTTCAGCGAAATTAATGGGGCGATAAATACTTTTTTTTTTTCTTAATGATTGTTTATTATGTAAAAGGTCAGATCGGGTAAGAAAATGAAAAAAAGATATTTTAGTAGTAAATATTTTGCGATGAGCTAATGGTTAACTTATGGGGGGAATTATTTATAATTGTTAAGGGGGGTTAAACAATGAGGTAACCGGTGAGGCATGTTTTGTCTTGCTCAAGGAATGGCTTCCTTTCCCTGTGGTGAGCTCCCTTCTCAGGGTTATGAGTTAGTGGAGAGCAGCAGCTTCGCTTGTACTGACCTGGGGCTGAAGATGGTAGTAATCGGCAAGGCCTAGGCTCAGATACCGGGAGGCAGAGTTGGATCAATGGTATGGCTCCCGTACTGCGATGTGGAAGATTATGGAAAGTCACCACATTAGTTGATATTCCTAGTAAAATCATCAATGGTTGGCCATGATGATCGCCAATCTCCGACGAGGAGCGGGCATTTAAAGAAGAAGAAGAAACAATTAGGTAACCGGTAAGGCATGTTTTGTCTTGCTCAAGGAATGGCGTCCTTGCCCTGTGGTGAGCTCCCTTCTGAGGGTTATGAGTTAGTGGAGAGCAGCAGGGATGCCAGAAGACAATAGACGTACGATAATTCCTACATAAGCTAAACATTGTTTTAATTATCGTATCTGGCAACGCTGGAGAGCAGCAGCTTCGCTAATTCTGACCTAGGGCTGAAGATGGTTGTAATCGGCAAGGTCTAGGCTCAGATACCAGGAGGCAGAGTTGGATCAATGGTATGGCTCCCGTACTGCGATGTGGAAGATTATGGAAAGTCGCCACATTATTTGATATTCCTAGTAAAATCATCAATGGTTGGCCATGATGATCGCCAATCTCCGACGAGGAGCGGGCATTTAAAGAAGAAGAAACAATGAGGAAGTTTACGCATTAAAAGTGTAACACGGGGTACATGATAATTTTAACTATTTAAGGGGGAGAACAAGAGGTATTAGTTGCGGAAGCGCTATTTATTTTTTGGAATGGAATTCTACAAATAATTAAGATTAGGTTAAATTAAATGGAATTACGTTAAAAGGAGCCATGTTGGATATAACCCCCGTAACGGGCGCAAAAGGAGAAAAAGAATTATTAATCCCGAAAAGCTGACACTTAGTAAAGCAATAACGACTGCACTAAAAACATAACCCCAGACGGATAATCTAATAAAGGGATTGTAAGAGCCTTTTAAAGTAAAGTGGAAGGAAAACACAATAATCATGATAGACCTTGAGTATTTGTTCATCACACAAATTATAGTAAAAAAAAATGATTTTTGTTCTAATCGCTAATGAAAGGGAATCCATCTCTGTAGACATTAAATTGTTAAACGATGTCGCCGTGACTTGCTAAATGCGATCCGAAAATTGTACATTGATTTGCACTTCGTTTTGAGAAAGTTTTTTTTTTTTTTTTTTCATTCACCGCTTTTCGTGGGTCTAGGAGGACCATTTTCGTATTAGCCAAATCATGCTGTCATTATGAGTCATTTTTACACATACAAATGAAACATTCCTCGGAAGATTAGAATCTGTAAATTCTCGTTTTCTCTTTAAAATTAATCGCATAAAGCTGAATCATATTTGATCTGAATTTTATTTATTTAGTTTTGAAGATTTTTACGGTGTTGGCTCTGCAGGGATGAAAGGCTACGTGAATGAGGCTCTTGAGAAATCAGGGTTGGCCGAAGACCAATCTTCTCCTCCATCACCAACTTCTGGAGATATTGTTTCTGATAATATGGCTAAGATAGCTTTCGACGCTTAATTTCGTTGAAAAAATTCTTGAGGATTCCCGAACTTTATCAAGCTCTCATATTCTCTTGTCACAGATCGAATCCTTAATCTCGTTTAACCCTCCTTGCGATGCCGGGGATTTTCGCTCATTGCCATCGAGAAAATAATTCGTTTCCATTAATCTTAAGATTAACTCAATCGAACGTTAATCCCAAACATTTTAGTAAGTTCCTACCGTATCCATATAGTCCTGTCAAGGGTTAAATTTCAAAACGGTGTCGATTATTATTTACACGTGGGCCTAATAAATTGGAGATTAACTAGTCAAGATACACGGGGATAAACCGGCGGAGATGTCTTGATGTGTAAACTCAGACGCACGGGTAACACGCTTAAGTTGATAGACCGTCATCCCATCATTAAAGGGTCGTAAAGTCGTAAATCAAATATACAAACGGAATACATTAATCGCAATGATGATGATGTAGCCGAAATCATTTATCAGACAAATCTAATCCCATTGGACAGTTCTGAAATACGGTACAAACAGGGAGATAACTATTATAATTTGTAGAGAACAATGGTTAATTAGTGGTATATAGTGCGTAGGATTTTGGGAGAATAGGATCTGTATTAAGTTTTTAAAAAAATGATCCTTTTAGAGAAATCTTTGATGAAGTTTTTGCTAAGGTGGGGAATTCATTAACCGTGGCGAAATTGTATTAAGAGCAGTAATTGTGGTGAGTTTGTCTCGATCTGTTTATGGATGGGTAGTATGAGGTTTGTTGGGAGAGCAACGCTTTGACGAATGTCGGCTTTGAGTTCCCTGCTTGCAAGTGCTTACCAGGGTAGAATCTCCTGGCTTTGCTTTTTGTGATGCGGATATAAGGCTTCCTCTGCTGTTGAGGAAAGCAGCAAAAAAAGAAGGGGCCTTTTCGAATTCTTAGTCGTTGGTAACTGACGTCATTGATCGAGCGGCGAGGCTGAAATGGGATTACGCGGGACACGTGGCAAGAAGAAATGATGGCAGGTGGAACAAGAAAATCCTGCAGTGGAGGCCATGGGCTGGGCAGCGAAGTATGGGGAGACCAATAACCCGCTGGTATGATGCCTTAAAGAGAACGGCGAGTTTGCACGGGGTGAGGACAGCGGAGGACCGAGACAGATGGCATGCCTTGAGGGAGGCCTATATTCAAAATTGGACGCATTAAGGGCTGAAAAAGAAAAAAAAAGTCGTTGTTAAGTGCTAGGGGAAATTCACAAATTGAACCGAGATTAGGAAAATACCAACCAAGACCTTCAATTGCCTATCAGACTTGATTGTCACGTCTGGTCTCGATGATGAGTCACTTAAAAGTCTTTGAGGTCTAGTGCTATTGTCGGTTTTTAAGCATCAGTTGGAGCGATCGCATCGCGAGTGATAGTGTTCTTCAATTTCTCCACAAAGAAGGATTTCTGGCACTGGTTAAATATCAAAAAGTAGAGTACTTCGGTCACGTGAGACGTGGACTTAAACATGCGCTGGTACAAAGTATTACGCAGGGAAAAATCTGAGGGATGAGGAGGGTAGCTTATCCCGACATTTGAAATTGGACTGGACTTGGAGCTGTTCCAGGCAGCCTCCGATCTTTTGGGAGAAATCGTTAGAAGGGTAGCCTCAAGTTTGGGAACGACTAGTGCAATGAAAGAAGGGAAAACTTTGCACCCTGCATAGCTGAAGAATAAGTTTCTGTAGGGAATCAGTTGAGGGGAAGGTAAAGTTCTCTTTTAGCCACATTTTTAGCTATCATAGTGACAACAGTGTCGGTCATGCGGCATCCAGAAACTAACAGCGACACTAGCGCCATGTGACACTAAATTCTAAGTTCTTCTGTTTTCCTCTTCGTTCTTGTTTCGTCGTCTTCTTTTCTTCTTGGTTCTTCTTTTTTCTCTCTTCTATTTTCCTCTTTTCTTATTTCCTCCTTCTTCTAGACTTCCTCAATAATTTACTTCGCCTTTCTAATATTTCAGTCACCTCTTCTTTTAAGTAGTGTGATTAAGCTTTTCTCTTTTCCTCATCCATAACCTTTTCACCTTTTCCTCCTTCTCCCTTTTTTTTACACTTGAAATTTTCCTTAACATCATATCAAGAAACTTCTTCACCAACTAATAACCCTGTTATCATTTCAACAGACTTCTTGACAATTCATTTCTCGTATTTGCCCTTCGGAATAAAACTTGAAAGGTCAAAAGGTGTTAAAATAGTAAAACTTTTCTTATTCAAATTCGTGACTGCAAACTTGTTTCTTTTAAAAAAATTCAGCGGTGTAAATAACTATTATGTGTGGTCGCGGTTAAAAAAGACAGTGACAGTGTCGCTTCCGGTCAGGTTAGACTGGAAGCAGGGAACGTACTTACACTACTGTGTATAACTAATTGCGTGGGCCGGGCAAATTTTATAATGCTTTTCAACTAATAAACATCTTAAGTGATTAATACGTTAACTAGCTACTTAAAAATCGAATCTTTTGAAGAAAAAAATTATTATATCTAAACATGCCAAATACATTTCACCATTCGAGATCGCCATCGATCGAGCTTTTCCAAACTGGGAATTGATTATTTATACGATGTACCTAATACATTTAATACAAACGTATACTGCATATAACTCGGTGAAAGAAAATAATCCGTAGGATTGCATGACACACGATATCCCGGCCACTTCATTATTTGATGTTTCAATCGCCGCGCACGTATTGCCTTTTTCCGCTCGTGCTTTTAATAGTATTCTTTTCTGCTCATCCCCATTTTCTCTCTTGTATATTGTGCATCGTTAGGATTCAGAGAGCGAAAGTATAAATAATAATCAACACGCGTGCGCGTTACTAAATACCTCAGCAATGAAGGAATTTTTTTTTTTTCTTTCGAAAACGGACTTTCTTTTGTTAAAAATATTATTAACGGGCTTCTCCCGCGATGGCGAGCGAAGGAGTTAGAAGGTGTCACGATGACATTCAATCGAGTCATTCAACTTTTACTTGCATCATTTACCAGATGACTTTATGGATGCATCTCGAATTTTTTTTCTTTGAGAAATTATTTAATAAACGATAAGAACGCGGTAGGCGGATTTATTATTATAGTATTTATATATGTGGAGAAATGGGGAGGAGCGGTTTTTATTTCATTGTAATTAACTTCCTTTACCCCTGTAGGGACGAAAAAACAACAAAAGTTGCACTTTTTACCGCATTACACGGATCGAATGTTGAAAAAAAGATTTTTTTTTAGCGTAGCGTAGGTGAAGTATTACTGGTAGGTGGAGTAAGCGATAAATTGTGAACTAATTTAAACGTCAGAAATTAATCACCGCTAACATTTGTACTTTTTTTTTTTGGTGTGAATTTTCGAAAGAAGTTAACGACCAGTTTGTCCTTGCATTTGTCGATACTTGTACCAGATTACTAAAGCTTGCAAGTATTTAAAAAGAAAAACACTGCATAATTGGTATGAGCACGATAACGGAATCGATACCTTGTTACGTTATATAGTCTCAAGCACTTTCTATTCCTCGGTAGATAAGGTCTCCTATTTCTTAACGTTGTATCTTGTGGGAGGATGATTCAGTGTAGGACGGAACAATTATTCATAGTTATTATTAATTATTAAGATTTTTTTTTTCTTCTTATGAATGTTATCGTTTATTTTGTGAAGAAAAGAAGTTTTACAAGGCGAAGGTGGCTTGGTGATTATAATGGATAGAATAATGTTGTTTGAAGTTGTAGGAACCGTTGATTGGTTTGTTAGGAAAGGTGGCGTATGGTTATCAATGAACAAGTTTGACTTCTTCCTGACTGATTCGATAAAGCTAACGGGGTTAAAGGAAGAGTCATCAAGGTGCTTAGAAAATTTTTGAAGGTGTGAGAATTTTTTTATGCTTTTTAATTTTTTGAAGTTGACATAGTTCGATTCGGTTCAGTACTCAGGTCGTGCGTTTGTTGACAGAAAGGAAAAATAATTTTGGATTTGATTTTATCGAGTAATAATTCTGACTTTTTTCAATACCGGTTTAATACATGTTGTCTGTAGAAGATGAGATGGGTAATTCATCGGATTCTAAGTCCCGAAAAATGCGGCCGGCGTTCATTTAATGATTATAATTACTGATATCTTAATTGTAGAACATAAGGATTAAGGATCTTCTTGGCGTTCGCCTAGAACAGTTGAAGGACGTCATGGCATGTTAATTCCTCAGACAAAAGTGCGCCAAGCAGACCATGAATTGCTGTTAGACTTGCGAGAACTTGTGAAGATTGGTACAAAGAAAAACCTCGACGTAATCGCAGCAGTAAGATCAAGCCCTAAAGTGAAGGATGTACGGTCCTTTCGCATACCGAGATTAACTTACCTGAAAACAAAAGAAAATCGCCTAATTAATAAAAAAATATACATTTTTTATGTATTAAATTTTTTGATTTCGTTTCTACTGGGTTGAGAATTTTGATTGCTTCTATTTTTCACATGCTCGAGTAGAGCAAGCTAGAAGAGCTTTTTCATGAAATTGGGATTTCATTGTCTAAGCTTGAACTATTCTGAATACGAGAACCAGTATCGTCAGTTGTTAAGTCCTTCCTGTTTTTTTATATGGGCATGAAGGTTGGACGTTAACAAAAGTGCTGGAAAAGAAGCTGGCGGCTTTCGAAATGTGGATATATCGCCGCATGTTGCGAATTCCGTGGACCGCACGAGTAAGCAATGTGGAAGTTTTGAATCGTATGAGCAAGGAGATGGAAGGTGTTTTACGATGTCGAGCGTCGAAGGCTTGATTATTTCGGTCATATTATTCGTAACGGAAAGTACCGCCTTTTGCAGCTGGTGATACAGGGGAAGATTGAGGGCAGGCGCAGACTGGGTCGGAGGAAAACATTCTGGCTCAAGAGACTGATACGGCCAAAATTCGGTATCCCTTTTTCGTTCGGCAGCTTCAAAAGTTAGGATCGCCATGATGATCGCCAGTCTCCGACGAGGAATGGGCATTTAAAGATGAAAAAAAATTTTCACATCAAATGTGTAAGCAAAGACACACCAGAAAAGAGTAGTCATGCTACTCTTTGCTGCTATGTCTATGCCTTACAAACGAAAGTGGAAACCTACAACATGCAAATGACTACTTGATAAGACACTCAGAAGACTCAAATTATATTCAATGATGCATGATATTGATGGTCAAAGACGAAAAAAAAAACTAGAAAAAAATCCGAGCAATTAAGTGAATTTGACCTTTTGACTCTCAAGCGTGCGCTAGGCAGGTCATCTACCGAGACTCGAGACCGACTTGTATACCTTGACTTTGAAGTGTCAATGGATGAAGAGTCTCCCTCTATTCGCCAAGCATTTCTTTTACATTTCTTGAATGATTTTCGCTAATCAAGCTTTTATGGGACTTTCGGCGCCCCCAAATTTTCTTTCGCAATATTTTTTTTCAATGGCTTTTTACCTGGAATAACTTCCAGTTGTATTTGCTGATCGTCTTGCAGAAACTTTATTCTTGAGAGTCCCAAAGTTTACCTGCACTGGCAGGAAAACGTAACAACCAAGTCATGCCTGCTTATTTTCACTACGTTCAACGGCCTCTAGGTTGATTGTCAATGTCACCCATGGAAATGACAGTCGAAGAACTTAACATTAAAAAGTGCAAACATTTCATATAGCTCATCTAAAAAAATGCAGACGACAGAGCCTAAATAAATCCTCATAAACATCTAGCCACAAAGTAATGTCATCCACGGAGCAATAGTCTGCTGCATCAAAGACAGCATAAATAAAAAAATAGGAAAAAAAATTGTTTTTATTTCCCTTGGCGTTTAAATTTCACCATGAAAAGTATAAAATTGCACAAAAACTGTCTTTGTTGTTGTTGAAAAAAAAAAAATTAAACCAGAGTATTATATTTATAAACAAGACAACTTCACGAGATTAACTTTAATCGTGTCCGGTATCACTTTTTTGTCGAGTGCCTTTTTAATTGCCGTACTAAATATCATTGTGTAACATGTTTTGCCATAGAAGCCGTGCTCTAGGAATGTCAGCTGCGCGGGGAGCGTGGAAGAGTGGACTTAGGATGACGCTTTGCCTATTGTTTCCGTCGTGATAGAGTTCTTGACAGTTGAAAGTGAAAGCTCTCGTTTTGTGTGAGGAGCACTTGTCAGATTGATTCGGATGTTTTCGAGAGCCTTTTGCGGATGGACGTTACATTTAAATTTAAACCGTTTTATCATGATAGCTACAATTTTCTTTGGTATCTCCCTCATTGAAAGTAGATCCCTCAAAAAACAAATTCATTATGGGTTTTTTATTTTAACAAAATACGTAAGTTTTAGAGTTTTTCCCCAGATCAAGAGATTCTCCCTCCCCCCTTTTTTTTTTAAAAAATCCATATTTCCGGTTATCTGATCCCATCAACCGAATAAATCGTTTCTGCTATTTTCTAAACCGCTCTTCCGGTTAAGTAAAACATCAAACATTAATGAAACTGACGTTTTTAATTTTTTGTATGGGATGTTGATATGATATTGATGTATTCCTCGGCACAAGTTTCGCGAAGATTTTTTTAAAATATTTTATTATCGCGGAACAAAATGAAATTTTCCAAGTCCCTTCGAGCCGGTCTCGGTTTTTTTTTCTCCTTTTGTTTGAAAGAAAGTTACATTCTCCTTATTATTTTTTTACAGAATTTTTTACCTTAACCTGATGTTTCCCTTGGATGTAATGTTTTCAAAAGTTTTTTTTACCCGTTTTTTTTATTTTTTTTCCTTCCTTCGCTTTATTTTACCGTATTTAAAGCATAATAGGCTATTGGCTCGTTGTAAATATAAACTCTGGCTAATTATCCGTAAAATAAGTGAGTTGGTATTTTCTTAAATATCATTATAATTAGATTGAAGTGTCATTGTTTTTTTTCGCGCTAAGTGGCTTGTGTCGTATTTTTAAATTTTTAACCTTTTCATGGAAAGGGTTGGGGGGTTTAATGAGGATAAGGATCAAGGGCAGTATTTTTATTGATAGGAAATTAGCGAGAGATAAAAAAAAAAGTGTATGATGACGAGATCAGTGGGGTCTTACTGTCATTTGACTATTTTTTTTAAAATTTGGGCTTTCGGTCGACTTGTCCCACAGTGGCTAAGGATTTGAGAAGGTTGCCGAAAGCGGGATTGAAAGACTGAAAAGAGCGATATGTTGAAAATAGTTAATTGGCAGACGGTATCGAGAGCAGAACTGTCTGAAATTTCGGCCAATTCTTTGGATTAAAAGTCGAAAGGTCGTGGGTTCCAACAATTTATTAGATTTTATGAAAGATCGTAAAAAATTGATTCCATTTGATTTTTACAACAACAGTATATCCAAATAATTTTTACCACTACAACTACGGCTTTATAGGGCCTGTATCCCTATCGCCGCATCGCAGATATTTACCCCACACCGATCTATCTTGGCAGGTGGCTCGCCAATCGGGGACTCCTAACCGACCTGCATCTCTAGATACGTAGTCTTCTCAACGCAGCCGCGGTCTGCCCTGAGGTCTTGGGCTTGTAGGGCGTCCACCAAGTACTTGTCTTTTAGTCCGCGACGGACGTCCCGGACCACTAAAGCCTTGATCAAACTACTGATCAGCGGTTGTCTCGTGAGCCTTCGGATCTCATTCGAACGCATCTTCAGAAACCCCGGCACCGGATCTCTCTCAGGTCCCAATATTCAACACAACACCATATTTTTGAAGACCAAAAATAATTTCTCCATAAGGTAATCTTTCATTTAAATTGTATGGAGGAACGTTTTTTGGACCAAAGGCTTTCATGCAGCCCCATTGCTGTCAATGTGGTCCCGGCTCGAGAGGAGCAGCCGCCTCATAGCATATTTTCTCAAGCGACCACCGGTCTTTGAGACCGGAATTCAAATCTTCTATCACTCAATCTTCCGAATTTTAGTGTGCCACTAGGGACCAAAAAATCTTGACCTTGCTAACGACAAATCACGTTTCAAACTCTGAACTTATCGAACACAGAATCTTCGCACTTTCAATACTTTCATTAACCGCAAAAGTAAACCCTGCGCAGTTAAAAGCATTATTTACAGCGAATGTAAATTTTTTAAGGTTTTGTCCGAGTATTGTGCATATTGGTGTAGGGCTCGGCTCGTGAAAGTGGGCACACCTTGGGTCCTTTATATGCCGAATATGTGTAAAAATGTTAATTATCTTACAAAATTTTCACGAAAACAAAAAAAGCAGACCAAAAAAGTGTTTTAAAAAAAAATAATACACTGCCTAAAATTCATAGATAATAATAAAGCGTAATTTAAATGCCGTCAGGAAAATTATAGGTTACACAGGAGCCATAACCAAGGCACACTTTAAACTCAGTAGCAGGCCTACAATCAGGCTAACTACATTCCTTCCTTTCGTATGACTTCAATTTATAAATTGTTTAGCGACTGATTGTCTTCCGTTAGGTTTTAATCAACCCGCTTGATAACTTGTTCCTTATTTTTATTATTATTTATCATCCTCCCACGCCTCTAAAGTATAAGCCAGACTTATTATACCCGCTTCTCCTTCGTTAATCTGACAAATTAAAAACGAATTTTCTAACCGGCGAATTATCAACTCTTCAAAAAAAAATATCTCGGCCACATACGTAGCCGAACACTTCTCTTGACACGTAATTAATGACCATCTTTTAGAATTTTGTTAACGCATGCGTTAAATCTCCGTTTAAGTGTTTGCACAATGACAATTTATTCCGTATATCCTGACATGCTGGTCTCGTTTTTATGTTTTTTTTGTGAAGAGTCCTAACACCGACACGATGACACATGCTCCCCATATCACTGACAATGTTTATTCACGTAAGAAAAGTTTGACCGATATGTCAATCCTAGCATGAAGAAAACCTTTATAACTTCGGAAAGAAAGTCTTTATAGGATTTTCTGTGTCGGAGGGTTTTTACTGCTCGTTTTTTTTTCTCCTTAGCCCGACTTTGCACATCCCATCTCCTCGGCGGATTACAATGGCATTCTCATGCGAAAGTGGCTATTGTGAAAAAACGTAAATAATCTACCGGTATTGTACGGGTGAGGACCCGGAGTCAAACGACATAAAAAGAGATTTATTTATAGAAAACTAATGTCTTTGAAAGATATATTATACGGTTTTGGTGAAACGTATGGAATGACCAATAAATTAAACATATATTAGTCAAGCCGGGTGTTTATGATTAATGTTCAATAATTGAAGATTATTATTTTTATTTTTCGTTTCTTTCCATTCATGTACTAAATATAATAATAAGTTAAGGTCTTCTTCCGGAGAGAAATCCTTTTTATTGAATAAACATTTCGTATTAAATTTCGCGCCTGCGAAGAAGAAGCAGTATGAAAAAATATGTAAACATCATTGAACTCACGTTTTGTTCAATTTCATTACCAAGGTTCAAAGTTCAATCGTTTCTCTTATGTCGAAATACAGGATTGCTATAAATTTGCATACCTATATTTTTTTTTTCTTTCATTTTCTATTATATTTCGCCTAAAAAGATATGAATCGGACGAACTAGGAAAAATAATGACCGGGTCTGTCTCTGGTTTATTTCACAAGGGCGGAGACCGAGACTCGCGTACAAGGCCGCGTGAAAAATATAAAAAAGGCCTGGCCAGAAAAAGAAAAACAAAGTTTTCGCAGTCAAGGATACTTTCTCTAATCTTCCGTGAGAATGGAACAATGGAATCATCGAAGTTCGTTTTTTATCATTTTTTTTTCTTAACGTAATATCAAAAAAAAAAAAAAACGAGTTTATGCTCGTACTTTTACTACGTGTCTGAGCTGGAGTATTTACATAAGCTGGTATTTTCGTTTGTTAAACTTGAACTTAACTGCAGTTAAAGCCTTTAGACTTGGGTTCGTTCACATTCCCTTTTTTTTTTTTTTTAAATAATTCTCTTTGAAATGATCTTCAAGTTCCATCGGTAGAAAGTGCATAGGAAGTATGATTCGGTGGCATTTTCTATTGACTGCAATCCATTGAAAGGGACTCGGAGAATAAAAGAGCATTGTGGTAGTACCGGGTATTTGGACGATCGATGAGATTTTGTAGTGTAAGAAGGGAATGATGAGCTAATGCTCTTTGGAAAATTTTAAAGAGGATTAATGCGGCTGAATTTGTTGAATTAAAGAGTTTTTGATTGGGACATGAGAAGAGTGAATAAAATGGAAATTGAAGGTGAAGCCAAAATGTTAGAGAAGTTAGCTGCATTGAAAATGTAGCCGCAACCTCTGCATTCGAGTGAGAAATATTGAAGTGCTGTATCGTACAGAAGAGGAGTTAAGTGCGCTCAAACTAAGCGACTATTTTGGTCATGTTTTATGTCCAGAGTCGGGGCAAGTCCTTGGTGGCCCCTCGCCACAAGGAGCAATTGTGGCGCCCTTTTTCCCTCTAAAAAAAATTTAGATTTCTTGCAAAAAGAAATCTTCAGGTGGCTATGCTGCTGATGACACCCCCTGCAACGCTTACTTCGCTTACCGTGTTGCCCCAGCTCTGACTATGTCGAGACCAATACCTAATTATGGAGGGGAAGTCTTTATGGCTGGAAAATTCCATCCGGCGTAAAGCAGAAGATAAATGATACCAGCTGAAGTAATTATCTATCAAGCAGTGTAGACTAAAAAGATCGCACAATCTAAGAAGTTTTTGCTCATTCGGGAAGACTGATTAGATGGTAACTCTCATCGGCTCAAGTTAATCTTGCCCCCTGTTGCTGCCCTCCTTGCGTTTTTTTACAATATCTAAACATTTCTCACTTGAGACAGTAAATCAGAAACTTTTTCCAAATTCAGAACAAAAAGTCTTCATTTCTCCGGAGATTATGGATTGCAACTGACATTTCATAGTTGCATTTAGCGTCTTTGACAGCTTGACCTTTAACACTTAAAAAACAAGTTGATGGTCATGAGAAGAAAGAGGTTCAAGTTCGCAAAGGAGAAATTCAGCTCTTAATGCTTGACACAGCGGAACGGACTGAGACAGTCGGACGAATATTTAGTGGTCAGGTTAAAGTTAGTTGGAACCAGATGACGTTATGGGAAAGTGTTCCTAGAAGGTTTCTACGCAGGATTCTGACAAGATCTAACTTTTCAGTCTCAATCATCTGATTCAAATATAGTGAATTTTTTTTTTACAAATTTTTTGAGGTTGGCCAACGGCATTAAATATTAGTAATGAGAGTTCGACTCAAGAATATTTTAGTTGGTAAATTTGAGCTGAGCAACATAAAAACAAGGAAATTCGAACCAGCGACTTAGCAAGGGATGCACCTGGAGAATAGCACCAAATCATTAATTTGAACAAGTCAGCTAGATCAGCAGCTGGAAGGGGGCAGGAGAACTTTACCATTAGTGTCACTATTAAAAGATTTAAAGGTGGCTGCAGTGGCAAAAATAGTGGCAGCTATTCAACTGCTGCTGGATATCAGTGATAACTTTCAACATAACCAGTAGCTAGAAAGAAATATATGAATCAAATATTTAAATTTTCAAAAATAGTGTCTAACTAATCATCACGCTTCTAAAAATATGAAATAATAAAAAAAACGCTGACATTTTGATGATGCTTCAAAGAAAGATTTAATTAGTCTCGCTTACATGAGATTCTTACCCGAAAAGAAGATAACCTTAAATTGCACGGTATGATCACAGTGGCAATGTACAAAAAGCAAAAAAAAACAAAAACAAAAACAAGGCAATTTTAATTACTTCGTCGTGCTTTCGTAACCCTTAACTGTCAATCTTCATCCACCCCGCCATTTTCTTTAAACTTGTTCTTTAATTCTAAAAGATTGGGCTATGTCTTTTGATTGAGATCAAGGTATGTAGTTTAATTATTACGAAGTGATGAGTTGTGTTGGCAAAGAAGCAAGAACATAGATCAACATTGGTAATCGTTGCCTATTATGACAACCAGCCAACAAATACCGGGTTGTTATTATTGGGCGCTTTCTTATTTAAGACGAGACCCGATATACGTAACAAGAGATCTTAAAAAATCGATAGGTATTTATTGATATTGTACTTTGTCGTGTTTGCCCTGTTATTAATTTCACAAGATGGTTTGGTTAGTTGCTTTTTTAAGCCCGACAATCAACATGCAAGATCATGTGATAATTTGACCCTCGAGAATAATAATTATTTATGCAAATAAATTAATCGTTTAATTAAGTCTTTTGTTATCAAAAAAATGCCTTTTATCGTTACGTAAGGACTGAAATTTCGTATCTGTGTTTCTTTTCTGTGAATCTTGTCATGTTCCTCCCTACAATAAGTCTAAATCCGGCGATTGTGTTTTTACTTTCTCACGGAGAATCTTCTTAGTTTTTTTTTTTTTTTCATGTTCGTACAGGATATTTTTTGTGACGTAATGAACCGTACAAAAAATACATCTAACCCTCGAGATAAATCGTGTTTTCTTTGTTTCAATTAAACACACATACCATACGACGTTACTTAACAATCCCTCGCTTCTTCTTTTTCTTCTTCTTCATAATCAGTAATTAAGTCTTTGTACAGAAAGTTTTAATCAAGCCCACATATCGGTCAGTTTGTTTTTTTTTTAAATCAGTGTGTTGAAAAAGAACAATAATTAAAAATTAACACGGAAACAGCGTAACTCATAAATCATATTAATGCCTGAAAGTATAAATCCCATGACAATGAAAATTTTTTCTTCCCCTTAAACGGTAGGTCATTGCTTGAAGTTCATTGTTCCCCCTAAGGCGGTTTTAAAAAAAAAATAAAAATTGTTACAAGTCATTGTTGAAAATAAGATGAAGGATAGTTGTGTGTGTGTTTTTATTGCAAAGAAAGTGAAAAGCGTTCGGAAATTCACACCGGTCATTATTATATTATTACCATTGTACGTGTATCTCTTCCATATACGTGTGTGATCTATAAGATTATCTTTTTTTTTTAAATGGGGGGGATTGTTTTTAAAACGGATATCTCATTAATGGCGATCTTCCAAGTTTAATAGATGAAATGAAATTTTGAAAGAGTTGAGCAGTTTGACTTAGGGTTCCTGGAAACTTACCAATTTTTTATCCAGTTATCGATTGACCATCTAATATATCCCTTCCCGATAGGAAGTGTGTCACTTTTTTTTATTGACCGTGCCTAATGGCTTATAGAAATTTCGTAATTTTTTTTATTGAGTCCGCGTGTGTGTGTGAAGCTGAATTGTAAATATTTTTTACAAGTAGTATAAACGAATTAATTTTTAGTTTCTTTTTATGTTGTTTATGACACCTAATTATGATTATGTAGGTCGTTTGTTGTATCAAAAGAAGAATTTTGGGAGGTTCCGCAATGTATAATCGTACTAATTTTGAAGATTAGATCCCTTGAAAAATGATTAATTATTTTGTTTTTTTATTATTTGTATTAGGAAGAGGCTGGAGAGTGAGAGTTACGGACTACTTTAGTAGGGTCTTGATAATATTGACATTTGGTAAATATTGATTGGATTATAATTGTTGCGAGTTGCGGCGGTGCCTAGACGTTATGCATATTCGTGAAAAGAGAACATGATTCATTCACGAAGGATTAGAGAGCTCGTGATTCGCCATTCGCGATGTCTGACATTGGCGTGCGATAAATTTAAAAGAATTTTAAACAATACACATTCGTTCGGGTTTGATTCATGATAATTTAACTCGTGGTTTGAGATGATTGTTTTAAAAGGCTTGTTAATGATGGCGCGAGATAAATGATCAGAGGTATGAAAACCAAAAAGGAGTTGAGGAAGGTCAGAATTGCCAAAATAGTGTCTGAAGATGTGGTTGTGCTAAAAAGCGGGGGCATCCTGATAAATAAGTCGAAATGTGTTGGGAATGTTGTGAAATAGGACAGCTGAAGAAGCTTTGCTTTAGAGACTTGATTACAATCAGATGGTGAGCGCAAATTTTGGTGGCAGGTTTTTTCGTGGTCCTAATTTCTTGTGGCATCTTTCTTGTGGCTGATTTTTTTTAATTAAATGCTCTCGTGGTCTTGAAAGAGGGAGAAGAGCGTGTTTGCTCGCATGTCCAAAGCTGAAATAGTGTATTAAAAGCACAAGGTCCCATCTTGCACATCTGAACAAAATTTCCTTCTTTCCACTAATTCCTCCGTCAAACCCAAAAAAACCTCATTCTTCCCAAACGACCTTGCCTCTATCCATTCCTTGACGTAATCCCATTCAAAAAAATCCACTTTCGCCTTATTTTTACTCGCCTGATTGTCACACGAACACCCATCAAAATTATACCATTAACACGCCAGACTAATACCTTAAAGGCGGTAACAATTTTCAATCAATGCCGAATCCATTCCTAATTCCTAAAAAAAACCTTATCGAAAAACTTTCAAGCCTTAAGGAAGGTGCGCTTTTTGAATTTCAATGACCAATATTAAATCAATTAAAACGCAACGCCCATTTTCAAGGATCGAAGAACAATTAGATTACTTAACACCAAAATCACTTCAATCCGTTTCCTATTATCGAAGGAAATTCCAACGAATAAAAACACTTCTTATAGCCATAATCAAATCCAAAATGTCAGACGTTTGATATTCCAATATGACCATCTGTCCCAAATCGTCATAGAGGTTATAAATGTCAATTAAAAACCGTCGAGGTACTGTCACGAAATGGATAACCACTAAGGGAATCGCTTAGCATATATTTAACTCTGATATTCAATCAAAAAACAAAGATATCACAGTAGTCGATATCGATAAAATCTTCTATCGGCACCCGATCGTGCACCTCCGCCTAAAGTGTGACCATCAAAACAATGAATCGACTGTTATTTTTGAGGAACCACCACAACGGTAACAATTAAGGCTTTTGTTTCAAGGTGTGGATTTTGTATATCATTACAATGAAACGTTCATTACAAAACGTCGATTTTCATAATAATCTCATTTTTTACATATTATGATAATGAGGATTTGTTAACTGTCATCGGGAACACGATACTACTTTACAACAACCGAAGGGCTTGGCCAAATAATTTAAACAACAGTGCAAACATCCTGTCTCTCTTTCTCGTTCTAAGAATGAGTAGTCATTTCCAACCATCATGTTATAGCGTTAATTATCGCATTGTTTGATTCGGCCTAAACCTCAATTTGAATGCCTACTGAAAAAGTGGAGTAAGCAAATAATTCGTGCAAGTGTGTGCTCATCCTTTTTGGACGTAAGTTTTCACTTTCGCAAGGTCAGGACGAAAATATATCGCATCCTGAATGAGAACATGATTGATTGTGCTGTGCTCTTCATTTTTAGGATGTGTGAGATCTTTTTCTTCCGGTTGGAGATCACAGCAGTTTGTAGTTTGGATGCAGCTGCGGCCGCTGAGTTGCCCTGAACAAGAATGTGGAATTTAAACCGGTGTGTTACATTCATTCGCTTTGCAACAGCTAAATGGGCAATGGGCAGGTCATGTCGCCAGGGAAGATCCTGATAGGTGGACGGCACGTGCGGTAAGGTGGAGACCTCGAGCGTCGAAAAGAAGCGTCGGTAGTCCACAGAAGAGATGGTACGACGACATTAAGAGGGTGGCGGGACTGAAATGGTTGCAAAGAGCCCAAGACAAGAAGGTGTGGCAAGGTTTGAGAGAGACCTTCGTCCAGGAGTGGACGGGTATAGGTTGAGAGAAGAAGAAGAAGAAGAAGTTACATTCTTACAAAGAATGGGCAGGTCATGTCGCCAGAGAGGATCCGGCTAGGAGGACAGCACGGGCGGTAAGATGAAGCCATCGAGCGTCGAAAAGAAGCGTCGATAGGCGGTGGCGGGTGAAATGGTTGCAAAGAGCCCAAGAAAAGGAAGTGTGGCAAAGTTTGAGAGAGACCTTCGTTCAGGAGTGGACGGATATAAGTTGAGAGCAGAAGAAGAAGAGAAGAGAAAGACAAGATTTTCCGTTCTGGACTGAGCCGTCTTGTAATCTTTCCTTTCAAAATTAGGAGCCAAAAAATTGCTTGTTGTTATGGAACTAATAAATCACCAAATAACAGGTTTCTCAGCTTCACGAAGACACTTCTTGTTGCTGTAAATGTTCTAACCGTAGTTCAATGTATCATTTAGTCAATATCAACTTCCAAAATTATAAGAAGGCGAACATATTCTTACTAGATTGTCGCCAATGCGGCAAACAACCTTCTGGCTGACAATTAGGTTGGAATAAAAGAAATTAAAAAGGGAAGTCTAAAATGGGGAGTCTAATGAAGGGATTAAAGGGAGGGTAGAGGGTATTTGCTGGCTGCGGCAAATACCTAAGTTGGATCAGTTCAGCATTCCGATCAAACATGACTTTTGGTTACAACAAATGGAATATGGAAAAGTAAAGACTCAATATTTGTTTCAACCCGATCCTAGCTGAGGTTTCACCTTCCACTAATCATAAATTGGTTGCAGCATCAACAACCCCCTTGCTGACAATCATGAACTTCCTTTTACAGACATTGGTTCGGAGGCCACACTAACACAGTTCACCGATTCTCGGAAATAGCCAGCACTTCCTCTGGCGATTACCAGCTGTGACATCACTTATTGCTAAACCGGTTCGGTCCATCATTCATCGGACTAGTATAATCAAGAGTCTAGACCACCATCATGACTCACCTAATTACCAACAAAGCGACATAAAATCAATCATGATATCTTCAACACACAAAGTATTATTATCATACTACTAAAGGAAATTAAACG
This sequence comes from Liposcelis brunnea, assembly GCA_023512825.1. Taxonomy (NCBI): domain Eukaryota; kingdom Metazoa; phylum Arthropoda; class Insecta; order Psocodea; family Liposcelididae; genus Liposcelis; species Liposcelis brunnea. Next base: position 18,769,818 of record CM042073.1, read on the forward strand.
AGGATTTCTCTTTTATTCAGTGTCATGTACCACAATAGATAAATATAGATAACCTTATTGAGGGAATCATTTAACAGGGTTATTGTTGCGATGACATCCATTATGCCTGAACCTGTCTTACATACCGATCGCTATTCGGTTATTCAAGTGTCATTAGGAAATCGCATTTGCATTTTGTCGGCTCGATTTTGATTGATTACTTTTGATCTTGATTCGGAGCCGGGAGTAAAATATCCATCGATCATGGACTTTTTCACCGAAAATAGTGACTCCCGCATACCGAAAAAAAAATCTGTGACTGCATTTACGATGAATTGCAACCGGTTCATGGACCTTGGTGACCTCGACATCCAAACGAAGTCACGGTGCCAATTTATTTTACTGATTGAATCCGAGTTTTCTTTTTTTTGTTTTCCCTTTCTTTTTTTTTTTTTTAGCAGGCGAAATTCTCTCACACGATTGAAATATCGGAAGAAAATGAAATCCCGTCGATGATTATTTACTGTGCCGGGTTTATTATTGAATCTATCACGGGTTCCCTTTTTTTTTTATTATGACCCCGGACCCGCCGAAACGAATCGAATAATGCAAAACACAGCGATTATGTAAATCGACTTGCGACCCCACGGGAAAAAATTTAATGGCGTACCCAAAAAGGCAAAAAGATTAATAGATCCAGAATTTTTTTTTTTTTTTTGAAAAATGATTTGGAAAGGAAATGAAATCGGGGATTTGAGGTGTTCGACGAAAGCATCGAGGTATATAATGCTGTGGATTTTGTTTGGAAATGTACATGATTTAATCGAGTTTAATATGGTCATTAGTCATTTCACATGCAGTTTGATTGGTGATGTTTTGCATTTTGTTGTAGTCTGTCGTATAAATAGAGTTCATTTCTCCAGTCAACGGTGGTTCTAATTATGAATGGAAAATAGTAGAGTTGACGCTTGTTCGAGGCGGATGCGAAATGAGGTCACGTGATTTGGTTTTTGGGCGGCATGTGTTTAATCAGCCTTGTTTTTGATGTTTAATAAATAAAAAATCGGAGATGTGGGATTGCGGGAAATGATGCAAAAGACTATAAGCAAGTAAAGAGTAATTGATGACCGTAAAAGTGTTCTAAGCACTAAAGGCATCAGACTAGCAGTTAGTGAGTGACTGTTCCTTAATTAATCCGAATAGAAAATGCACCTTGTAGATAATTTGAAAAACTTGAATCATCATAAAGTTGAAAGTCTCTGCCTATTGGTCAGTTAGCGCCCAACATAAGCTAAAATGACTTATCTTGGAGTTCAAGTAAAATCGTTTCTGGTCCTGTGGTCAATATTTCAAAAATTGCAATTTTTGGCTGATATTTCAAATCTTTAGTACCCAAAAATAGTTCTAAGAAAAGAAATACAAACCCAAGGACATTTTCTCTTTGACAATTTTTCTACATTTTTATGAAGAAGAAAACAAAGTGAAACATACGCTGAATATGTTGACTGTTCCATTTAAAAGAAAAATATCCATCCCACTTTTTATTCACACGCAACAAATATTTTTCGCTTTAAAATAAAAATGAAAGCGAAAGTTTAAAATAGTGGAAAATTATTCTTTTTGAAGCGAGGCACCCGCGCGGGCCTTTTTATTATTTTATATTTGCACCTCTTGTGTAAAAAACTTTGAAAGGTAAAAAGCTACCATATACATTTTACATGAACTTTTATCGACATACAATCGCTTTCAAAAATTATAAGCTCACAAAAGCTCGACTCCGATACGGATAACATTAACATGCGACATTACACTCAAATAATAATACGATGACAGTGAAAAAAAAAAAAAAGAAAGAAGCGAAAATATGGATGGAAAAAAAATGACATCACTTTCGCATACTTCATCACTTGATACAAAACTCATTCATTTAATCGATCTGATTTCATTAGCTCATCTAAATATGGCTATTAAAGTAAAAAACGAGTTTTTTTTTCAGACGTGATAAGAAACATGCATGGATTGCTCCAATTACGTAACAATCGGTAAAGATTTCACATGGGGATGTACCCTGCTATTTATACAGGGTGGAACAGATCTTGTGGGTGGACTGGGGACCTTAAGCCATATATGATAACATTGTTTAAGGTCCCCAGTGCAACCACAAGATTTGTTCCACCCTGTATAGATAATATGCAGGTTTTGCCTATCGCTTAAAAAGTAACTTGTGTTTTTCACGGATTTTTTTTTTTAGGACGGTGGCATCGCACTCTCGCGGCGACCTTGTATTCAATTTCATTGTTTTATTCGCTTGTGGCGAAATCGAAATCACATGTATGCTTACCGTTCGGTATCATGCATCGATTTTGTAGATATTTCACATCTGATTGATGCATTGCAATCGATTGCAGAATCGATTATTTTATCGATTGCGCCATTTGTGTAGGATCTGTAAGCGCGATTGTAAGAATTTTTTTGGTGCTCAGATTTTTTTTAAATTTATTAATTTTTCAGATTCATTAAGAGAAAATTTATTGGTACAAATATCCCAACTTCGTTATCATTGTATTTTTTATTGCCACCCAAATTTTACTCCTCAATCACCAGTGTTAAATTAATTCGGCGTGAAATTTCAACATCTAACCATTTCGCCTTTGCCACTTTTTACGATATATAACTCTCATTAAAACACAAACCCATGTACTGACAACTTTACGATCTAATCCAGAAAAAAAGTAGCAGCATTCCAAACGATCTCCACCGAAAAAGCGTGGGCGAGTATCTACACCGGATTAATAACTTACCTGAAAATATAAAAGAAGAATAAAAAAAAACATTAGAAAGCCATATAATAAATCAAATTTCGAGATAATTAATAACTTATTACTATTTATCGACTCGAAAGTAAATATAATAGTAATAATAATAAACAAACCAAACAAGGAACATTCCATTTCTACTTTTGTTCCCATATTAAAGGAAAAAATTCGGTTTGACTGGCGTTAGAAAATGTTGTTTACAAACTCTACAAAAGTACCCACTTATACGTTATTTGATAAGAAAACAATATGGATATTTAAAACAATTACTTTACTTTCCCATCACTTGAAGTGATCTTTGTTAACAAGTGGCAGATTTGTTTCACCCGAAAAACATGGATTTTAATTTTTTTTCGTGTTAACAACAAAACGACAGTCATTCGTTCAAACACAATAAATTCATTTTTTTTTTTTTACACTTGATATGATGCATACGAGATCGGATTACGAGTTACAATAATAATAACAATAATAACGCGCCGGATCTTTTAAACGAAGACAACACGATATTACTAGCAAATGAAAGTTTCCAATTGAAAATGGTCACAGAAAATCGTGACATTAATTTTAGAACGTGATGCCAATTGCTCCTTTCTTAGAAAAGGGGATTTTTAAGTTTTTTAATACGTTGGGTAAAAACAGGGGAGCCACCAAAGATAGTAAGGGGCAAAAAATTTTTGGTTCTGCCGAGAAGCCATCGAATATTGGAACCAGGAATATTTTAAAACAAGCATAGTTCAACATGGTCATTTTTTTAAAAACGAAATTTAATTTGAATCTGGTTGAGTATTAGGATTGCGAAATTTTTTACTGCTGCCAACAGAATTATTTTACTGCTAACAGAGTTCGTAGGTTCAAACGTGACGTTGGGCACCAGACCAATGTTTGAAGAACTTAGGTTTTTTTTAATGATTTTCGCCACTTTTTGATTTTTTTTCCAGACTATAATAATTTTTATGTCCGTAATGGGAAAAAAGTCAAACGATATGGTTTCAGACTCAGAATTTTACGTAGAATATGATGGTGAAAATGATTTTTCGATATCGTTCCGGGCAGTGGCGTAACAACCGGGCCCGCTGGTTACCTCTTGCGGGGGGGGGGGGGGGGGGGCCGCAAGATTTGGCTTGTTAGGGGGCCCCCAAAAGTCTCTTTTTAGGGAAAGAGAGGATCTAGCGGATATGAAATTAGGAGTTTTTACGGTAAAGTTCCGGCAAAATCAGATTTTCTTGGCCAGAAAAAGTTCCAGTGCTTAAAAGGCTTCTTAAGCTTTTAACCACTTCTGGCCAAGAAAATCTGTTTACGAGGATTATGTTTGTGTCCTTGCAGTATCAAAACGCAAAACACTAAATTATCATTACTTCCATTACAATGGTCATTCAGCATGCACGCTCCATCATTAGCATCATTATTTAACTTTATATCAGCTAAAAAACAAAAATCTTGAGCAACATTAGGTACACCTACATTACCAGGTTCAGTAATCCTCTCCCAGTAATCCTGCTATAGTACAATTCTTCATAGTACATCTGCAGTGTCACGCTTTACAAGGCTGTTGGACCCCGAGAGAAAGCTTAGAACTCTGAGACAGAGCTTCGGACCATTCCAGTCAGGAATGTCTTTAGATGGTAGAAGAAATTTTTGTCCATCTTCTTCCCCTTTATCTCCCGCTAGTTTGTTAAAGAAAATCGCGCCGGCATGTGTGATTATCTGCGCTGACTTTCTTAACCTCGTATATCGAATTGAGTAGTGCTGAGACTGCCTCGTAACGCGCTCCGTGCTTTCCCCAACCGACGTGCCCACCCCAGATTTTAGAAAAAATTCACTCAAAGATATACAGAGAGAGTATGCTGTGAGAATTGACCGATTTTTAAATAGCTCCCGGCAGGAAGGGGTAGTAGTGGTCTGTATGCCACTATCATGCCACTCATGGTCCTTCTAACAGAAAGCTATACGAAAAGATGCAATTACAGCAAAATATTTCATTACAATTAAAAAACCGTTCGATGAAGTTTTTCATTTCCATTTGATGGAACTCAAATCCAGAGCCAAAGCTCTCTTCATAAAACTTGTTGCCATACTCCCTTGTTCACATTACCTGCACACCTACTGTAAGAACATTCTCTTTACCCAAGAGGTTATTATTATGACCCTTCCCAAGACGCACGCATTCGTATCCCGGAGAACGTAACCGAAATGTTTACATTTCAAAGCGCGGTTTATATAAATTAAACTAGATATTTACTTTTCGTCATTGTTTGACCTCAGTTGTCAGAGGGGCAAAATGAATTAACGCAGGTGAGACCGAGAGAAATGATACACTTTCATAATTAAAAGAAAAACTTAAAATGAAAAGAATGTGTTTTGATTGTTTGCCAACATTTTCAGGATCCGTACCCTTCACATCGAAACCCATTAGAAACATTTCAATTACATCACTTTAGTTTTTTTTTTTTTTTTTTTACTCACTTGCATAAGAATTTTTCATTTTTTGATTAATGCGCCTTCGTGTAATTTTTCTTATTGTTAATTGTGATAATAACAATAAAGAGCTATCATCAGTCTAAATATTATCGTCATGTTTTCCCAAAAACCGACTAAATTATGATGTTCTAAATGAACTTGGCGGCACTGTTTAATAGGTCGGTTTGGAGGAATTAAGTCCAAATTAGGGCAATTCATTTAATGGGTTTTTGTAATGTCTTTCATTTCTCTTATTTCACCATTTATCTAATAAATTTGAAAGATAGTCATTAAAAGAAACCACATGTTGATTCTTTTTCTCAACAAGTAAAATTTACACGTAGGGACCTTGAAGGAAGGAAAAAGCAACAGCATCACGTATGTGCGTTTTTAGGCTTCTGTAAAGGGTCGTGACCCTAGAGGCGTTTAAAAAATTGACATAATCGTTGATTTTTTTTCTGTGAGGAATTTTGTCATTTTTTTGTTTATTGCGTAATGGTTTTTCGCATGGCATCTTCATTGTTGTCGAGGATGATATATTCCGGGTCGAAATGTCCCACGGATGGAACGATGACTCTGCGGGAGTTGTCAAAATATTTAATTATTAGGTATTTTCGGTTCAGATCCGTTTCCGTAAGTGTAGAAATTTCCGGGCATGTGAAGAAATTGAGCGTGTAATTGGAAAAGTAAGACTTTATTGGTACAACTGGCTTAAACGGCACCAGCCACTCATGCTGAACAGAAAAAATGACCTAATGATTAGTCACCAGCGGCTTCAAGAGCCACAATCAATAGAGATCTACAATAGAGGTCTGATCGGGTCGGGCTGAACCCGAAAACCCGAACCCGACCCGACCTGAATCCGGGTTCGGTTCGGCGGGGAGTGGACTCTCTGCGCTCGGCTCGGGTTCGGTTCGGCACTAAAGACCTTTCTTTTTTGCTTTTTCCGTTTTTTGAAGGAATTCGGGTCTGGTTTTCGGGAACGGTTCTACTTTTCCTGCTCCTATATTCCCCGCCAAAACAAAATTTCCATCTCGTCAAAAGCAGAAGGTTGTTTATTTTCATTTTTTATTTTCATTTTCAACAAGATGTAAAATTAAGCGTAAAGTAAGTGTAATGTTTTTAGACTTTTTAGAAACAATTACTTTTTTTTTTTTCCTTTTCCGGTTTTAGGAGGAATTCGGGTCGAACCCCAACGACCCGACCCGAAAAGTGTTTCGGGTCGGGTTCGGGTCGGCGGAAAAAAAATTCTTTCGGGTTCGGTTCGGGCTCAGCGCCTACAACAAATTCTCGGGCCAGCCCGAAAGCCCGAAAGCCGACCCGAACAGACCTCTAATCTACAAGGTCCGCGCATGGCTTATAGTTGAATTTTTGGTCGACCGAACTATTGTTTCTTTCAGTAAGGCCAGCGAACAGTGCAATAAACTTTGTTGCAGTGTCATGGTCATCCCGCGATCTCTCAACGCAGTAAAACGATCTCTTCTTTTTTTTCGAAATTTTTCCAAAATTAACTTTTCAATATCCCAAAAATCGAGTCTTTTACCCTTTAGCCATGATTCTGCTTCCGGTGGCTCAGGATTTACCATTTCCTTGGCAGTATCAAGTGCAAGTAATAGAATCAAGGCCAATCACTGTTATTGTTGTTCCTCTGATGCGTTAAATGTCACCGCGGATGGTTCGTGAAGAGCGTGATGCATTCAAGACACTGTTCTGGGCATCCTTCAATCCGATCTTCTCCAGCCTCGTTCACAAATACCACTTTTACTTGAAATTTATACAAGATCACGAGAAAAATTCAAGATTTCAAATAAATCAGATTTTGTTTCCTTCGTGTTATTCTTTTTTCCGGTATTGTTTTTCTTTTATTTATTTATATTTATTTATTAAGTTCGGATGTTATATTTATACAATGGTTGACTTATGAAATATTAAAAATCGTAAATTACTCTGATTTTTCGTGCATAACCGGTTTCTATTGTAACAATAAATGAATAAAAAATCTTAGCATGATCGCTGTAAGCGGTCTCATTAGTTATGACAGATTGGGCCAATAAAATTAATTTTTTTTCTTCTCTTCTTCATGCGATTTATGTGCTTTACTATGTTGGCATTGTGCTAATTCGCTCTTCTTCTCCCCCCCTCGTATTAGCATTGATCTGGTGTTGGGGAAAGCGATGACAGCTGATAACCTTGGCAATATGAAAACTTGTCAAAACTCATTACAGCTTGTCCCTTATCGATGGCAGGGTTTTCGATGCGAAAATTAGAATCGTGCTAAATGGTGCTTTCAACAAGGTCCCTGATGGGAATTCTATTTTATATATTGGGAATGGGCAGAGAAAAAAAAAAATTAGCTAATCTGGGAGAATTTTTTTCTAGATTGAAAAAAAAATTGTTTCTCCTAAAAAGGGTTAATTAAAAAAGAGTTCGTTTACTTCTTGAGAAGTGAAAGAGACGAGGACATTAAAAGAGAATTAATTAATGTAGTATCAACCTTGGTTGGTACTCGAATTCGTGAAGAAAAAAAATGTCCTTGAATTTTATTCGTCAACGCATTTCTTTTCGAGACTTTTTTTTTTCTTCTTCTTCGCGTCTTCGTAGTTTGAGGTTTCCGATTGTAATTTTTAGTTTTAACGGTGCTGGGTAAATTACTGAGATTTACGAAATTCAGAGATCTTAGGTCAAGAATGTAATTTAAGGGTCATGATGATGATAAAAAACGAGGGGAATTTTAGGGATTTCTTGAAAAATTTTTTTTTGTCGATGATTGCTAAATGAAAGGGAAAGCTAATTTACTCTTGTTAGTACTCGGTAAAGCACTTTCGTTTGGATGTATATAAAAAGGTCAGGTTTAGTAAAAGTGAGACATCAATTCTGTCATGTTATAGTGGGTTTTGAGGGAAGAAGACGGTTGGATGGTTAGTAATATTTTATGTTTAGCCGGATTATATTTCCTTTCCTGATGGGAACTATATGAATATGCAAAATTGATGCCTCGTTCTAACCAAACCTAATCGAACGTTAAACCGATTGTAAATTTAAAAATGATTTATGGAAATTTCACTCTTTTAAAAATTTTAGCGCTAGGAAAAATTAAAAACCAACAAGTTTTTTTTTAAAAAGTTAAACGAAAAATTTGATGGGTTGTATTTCTGTTTTTGAATGAATTTGATGATTTCAATACTTCTATTTTAAGCAGTACTTGAAGACACTAAAAGAGGAGACAGATACTAATTTTTAGCTCAGAAATTCTATTTTCGTGAGAGGAAAATGCTCGGAAATTGTTCTCTGAAATTTTTTTGGAAGGTAAATGATCTTGCTCTGAGCACATAATAAATTTCCTAGACATTTTTTAAACGGATTCAATGAGCTCAGAAGGTTTAACAAGATTTCATCAAAAGCGTTTTATGGCTAGGCGAACATTTAGGAATAGCTACACTAGAAGATTTTTTCAGTATTTAAGTATCGCAGCTTTTGATTCGATTGCAATCTTGTTTGAGCCCTCTTCCCAGGTTTAAACTCCATTCGAATGCAAACAGCGAGACCAATCCGACCCGGCCCAACAAGCGATTTTTTGGTCTTGCTAAACTGCAGAAGATTGGAGCCAAGACCAGCTGGAGTAGAAAATATTAATTCAGCCACTGACAGGTCACTCACCGAAGGACAATGTATTTTTCAGACCTCTGAATTTTTAGAATTTAAAGATTGGAACTCCGAGGATCTTACTGCATTCTGCACTAGTGAGACATAATTTATCATTTTAGTGCAGAAAAAATTTCTGCGGGAACTGCAGTATTATTTTACGGATTAAACTATTGGCTTCTCAGATTATTCTCAAATAGTCGTCCTATGGAGGGGAATTTGCTTTTCCAAATAAAATAACAAGGTCCTGGATAGATCAAAAATTTGCTTGATGTTAAATTTTCTTGGCGCCATCGATGCTGAGCATCTCCGGCTTCGTGCTGCTGGTACTGACTTATTTATCAAACTTCTTTAGCCAATCTACAAATATTAACTTTCTTTAGGCTGTAACGAGGCCAAAATGAATGACAATTTTTTCTTTTTACTAAAACCTACCGAAAGTAAAACTTAACTCAATTAGTCAACACTCAATTCGAAAACTCAAAGCAAATAATTTTTCTTATAGCTTCAAGCTAAAAAATTACAGTTAAAAATGTTTGCATACGCAGCATAATTTTAAAATCAGTAGGAAATAAATATCTGTGTAAATTAGATTGTTTCAAACATTTAATGAGCTATTTTATGCCAGTCTTAACATCTTCCATATAGTTTAACTGTCTGTTAAAGGTGATGAATCATTTTCATTCTTTTTTAAAAACTTTTTTTTTTCTCATTCATTTTGAATCTTTTTAAGATTATTCCGAGTAACCCACTTAATTTTTCCACGGATCTCATGCCCTTTCGTATAAAAAACTTGCACTTTCAACCGAGTCTTCACAACACTTTTTCTCGAAAAAGAAAAAAAATAACCTTATTTCAGGGATTTTTTATTCACTATTTCAAAAACCCATTTCTCGGATTGCACCGATTCGAACCCGGGAAAATAACCATTAAAAAACATAATAAAGTAGTTTTAAACTCACCATTATTTTCCTTCCAGTAAAATGTGATAATCCATGCTTACTATTGTAATCCATTTTAACACTGATTACGGTCGTTTTCCTTTACAAATTCACCAATATAAAAACTTTTTTCTTTAATTTTTTTTTTTTAAATTAGTATAAATGCTGTTTATACTCTAGCGACTAATCGTTTTTTATTTTACTTTATTTTTTTTGTTGTATAAAACGCGGTTGACTAGAATGATAACCGGCCGGAGGAAAAGCACCATCCGAATTAAAAAAAAAATTTCACAAAACAGTATTATTATTACACCACGTGTTGTCACATGTTACCGAACTGGATAAAATGTCGTAAAGTGTAACCGGTGACATGGTACAATGGGCACCTACACCTTACGAATCTACACTATTCGATCCAGCGCTGACAGACCGAAAAACAGACGAGAAAAATAATGTTGGAGAAGAAAAAAAAATAAAAGAAGAAAAAAAAAGGTGGTACGGACTACAATGGGAAGGGTGCCGACAGGTTCGAAGTTAGACGGAACCGCACGAGCCGTTAGCTAAACATTACAGACTCTGAGGATTTTTTTAGCTCTCCCACCAACGGAAAGAATTGTTCAATCTTTGTAACGAGATGGGTATTCATAAGCTAAGTACTACCCATTTCACTTTAGAAGAAAAGAAATACACCTTGTTGCAGACGAGCTCGAGTGGAGATTCTTTTTCTTATTTTCATTTTCAATAAAGTCTTCTTCGACTACTCATCCTCCCACTGAAAGACAACAACCGTCGTTGAAATTTATTTTTAGGAATCGATGCGGCGCATTTGGTTTTTTTTAATTTCATGATGATGAAGTGAAACGAATTCGTGGATTGTTTTCTTAATGTGCTTGGAATGATAGAATGTCAGCAGTGTAGAAATGGAATTATTTATTTTTAAATCATGTGTGTCGAGATTTCTTGATGGAGGGTATTCTCCATTCATCGATCATGAGGAAAAAAAATGAAAGTCCTTAATTATGAATGAAGATCTACGATGGCATGTGGCATCGGTTAACCTTTGATTGCCACTGTTTTCTATTATGTCGATCGTCTTGTCATTCGTCTTGGCAGGCTTTTTAATTGAATTTTATTATCGTTGAGTTTTTTTTTTTATTTCCGTGATTGAAAATCGTGGAGCATCTCTGCAATTTGAATGGGACTGAAAAGAGGTTGTGCTAGAAAATGGTTTTATGTCATTTTATTTTGTGGAATTTTTCGAAATTTAATGAACGAATGGAACGGTGGGACTATGGATCCAGTTGTAGCTTTATAGGAATTTCTGGGAGATGCAGAAAGTGAAGTGGACGCTAGATGTGATAATGGCCCCTTTTTGGGCTTAATGGAATTTTAATGGTGTCTACGTGGATCTCCTGCCAAGTTAAGTGGATTTTGAGGCTGCATTGTTTTTGGACTTCCTTTTCCCTTAAAACTTATTTATTTTGAATTCGAAACATAGTCGATGACATATTCGTGGCCACTCTAGAGTCCTGCTTAGGGCCAAAAATCGAGGCCCGAACCTGGAAATTACAGAGGCTAAATAAAGAGGGAGGGAACACTCGCACAACCGCCTTTTGGATTAATTAAGATTCTGCCGCCATGTTACATGTTTAAAAATCAATCTGGTTGTGGGCTCCAATACTTTACTTATGCATAATCCCCACAGCCTGAACGATAAACCAACCTACAACATGGCCAATTCCCATTACGGCGAAGCTCATAGCCGTCTGCTGCATCCCTCCCTCTCTATCCTGTCTTTCTACTTGAAACAAATTCAGGCCCGAGCCCGACAAGGATGCGCCCGCTTACAATTATGATTTTGGCTGCACTATAACGACCTTTCCACCTGATGCACTCGTCGCTGGAGTGCTTAAAATTTGCCTTTACTAATAATTGCAGACCAGGAAAATCTTTTCCACCGTCAGGCTACCATTGTAATAACTCGTGACATTCAACAGGATTCTCAAGGCTTAAGTTTTTCATATTTTTCAACTTTCATAGGCCTCTTTTTCAGTAGGAACATCTTGAAAATTCGAAAAAATCTAACATTTTTTTAAAAAGGATGTGCTTTTTTAGGTAAAAGTTCTGCATTATCAGTCGTGAGTTTTTCCTCGCGCAGAAACTTTAAAAAAAGAATTAGGCCCGAACCCGAGATCGGGATGGAATTCAGGCCCGAGCCCGACCCGATTGCAGGACTCTAGGCCACTTTTTAAAAAAAATGGTCTGCCGATGATAAAATTTCATGTCAGAAGATTTTGGACCCAGCTCTTATGATATTCTTGCTTGGGATCTGACTTCAATCTACTGTAGGACCAACTAAGGCTGAACAAATGGATGATTTGATACTGTTTACTTCTCATCAATATTTAATATTTATTATATTTATTGTTCTCACAAATCAACATGCTACAATCAAAACAATCAATGACGTCATCCGCACAACAAAAGCCAATCGCTTTCCAACATCCGGGCACTGCTGACAGAGAGTTGTCCTCGGCTTTTTTTCCAACAATACCGATGCCTCTAAGCTGTTTAAAAAATCAAAGTAGCTAGCTGAATATCAGACATGAGTGTAAAGAAATCAATCATTGAGAAATCAAAAGCGTTAAATTTTCCTTGTACGACATAAGAAAATTATTGTATTGTTAAAATTTTTGCATCAAAAAAATGCATCAAGGCAAAATCGTTCCAATATGTTGGTGAAAGGTTCGTATTGTTCATCCGCGACAAATCATTACACGTTTTTCAAATGTCATTAAAAATCCTCCCTGTCGTTTCTCTTGGGAGTATTCTCCGATACCGTGACATTGATTCTATTTTTAAAACTCATAAAAAATCAAAATATTGTCGCTTGCCTTTTACCATATTACTATTGTACTTTACCGACAAGTTTTAGTAAAAAAAAAAAATCGACAAGATCAAGGATTTTTAATGATTAAAAAAAATGTTGAGGCATCACTAAAGAAAGCTGTCATATTTTATGTAGAACTAGGTTTGAAATATCCTGTTATTACCAGGAACTTATAAGATCCAATTATCGTTCAGGAATGAGAAACATCGAGAGCCCCCGCTTGGATTAAGACCGTTTTCACGTATGAAATGTTGTATTACACCATTCCAAAGTTTCAGTTATAAGAAAGGCAATTTTTGAAAAACTTACGGATTTTTATTTTAAAATTTTCAAGCGTACACGTTTTAATTTTTGAGAATGATTTATTTATTGTGACAGTTAATGGTATTATACAAGTCACAACCGATTACCGGTCGCTTCAGTGACTTCTTTACGAACAATCATATTATCAATGAAGATTTTCGAGGACTTAAGTCTTTCCGTTTTGCGGGTTATGTAATTTATTACATTAAGCTGGTTGACTTCCCCTTTATCAAACAAAACATTCCTAATGGTGTGATGGAAAGTAACAAGAGAATTTCGTAGTGGATTTTCATTATTTTGAGGTTAGAGTTTCTTGGGTTTGTTGTGAGACGGTCAAAGGCAGCACTGGTGAGGACTGAAATCGGCCTGCACGCTCCGGGAAATCCCTCAGATGGCGATGAAAAGAGGAGATCTGCAGGCAGATTCTGGATGAAGGTCCAGGACTTCTGGAAAGATTGCTGGTTTTATTGGCAGAAGAGTGTTTCGATGGATGTGGGTTGGCTGGAAGTCCCTGATGGGTAACGCACCCGCCAGGATAGAGCCTTCTGGGTTGGTCTTTTGTGATGCAAGCGATGCAGTGGTGTAACAATATTTTCGGGGACCCCCCCCTGCAGATTCAATAAGTGGAGCCCCCGTTAAAGATTTAATAAATTTCTTGGGGGCCCCCATGAAGAATGAATTATGCCGGGGGCCCCCCCCGCAAGAGGGAACTAGCGGGCCCGGTTGTTACGCCTCTGAGCGATAAGGTTTTGCACTTTACCTCTGTACAACGAGGAGGTTGAAAGCTACTGCGAATAGAGGAAGATTGCTGGTCATTTTTGAGCTTCTCAATTTTACCGCCAACACCCAAATAAAATAATTGGAACGTGGGAATTTCTGGATCTCGAAAAAAAGATATCTATAAAATAAGCTTTTTGTCATTGAACAATGAAATTTAATCATGGCATCGAGTTTTTTTTTTTTTGTAACTAGTTTGGAATGTGGAAATCGTTATTTTAGTGGGTAATAAGTAAGTAATGGTGCATCTTCTTAAATTATTTTAAAAATAAATTTTTTTCTCAACTTGTTGTTGTGCATGTAAAGTGCGTGTAATACGCGTAAACGTTGACAGGATTTGAAAAATCATCTTTTTTGATATCGACCCAATGCCGGAGGACTACTTTTGATTTCAGAAGAAAAAAAAGATTTCCCCCAGAAATTAATAGAGAGAAAAAAAATTATACTGCCTCGTTATTTATAAAGCGATTATAAAAGAGAAGAAAAAAAAATTCCCTCTTGTGTAAATTATGATATACAAGATCATAAGAGACTTCATTATGTCAACGATGGTGATTGATTATACCGCGAAAATAAGAAAAAGGAAAAAAAAAACAATTGACCAAAATTTGCACGCAATATCCCTCTCCTCTTATTCCCTTGTCATTAATAACGAGTTAAATATATTAGATTTAGCCCTTTCGCATTCTGTACCAAGGATTTTTGCAATGGATTTTGAGATGACCATGTGCTTTACGAAATCGTCACCTCATATTTCGTAATTTTTAAATACAAAAGAGAATGGTACATGAAAAACAATTACGATTGAGAAAAATATGTAACAACCATCAAGCGAGCATAGGATGTAGGTGAAAATAATTAATTACACCTAAATTCAAGGTTAGCAATTATACAATACGTAATCTTTTAATTGTTTTTTGCTACTTCTTTCGTGGATAAACGGTGTTGGGAAGATAAACGGGGAAGTGATCGTTGGTGCGAATTTTTTTTATTTTTTAACCTTATTTTTTGAATTCTTTAAGGGTAACGATGAACGTTTAAATGTCATGGAGGAGATATCGTAGGTTTTTGTAGATCATGTTTTTGTAATTTATATTCTTTCTGCGCTTAATAATGCGAAGTGTATAAAGGAGAAAATTAGAGTGATGAAGGGATTTAGTGGATTTTCTCGTGATTTTTTTTATGATTTTAGTTTGTTAGGGATAATGGTTTCAATAATTTTAGTGATAATATTTTATTGTTCTCTATATTTTCTATAAACTCTTCTCAGTTTAACTTAGCCTGGCTCCAACAGCAAGTCAAAGCAGGAGGACAAATCCATAAGGTCCTGGACGATTTATAGTTACCGTGAACGCACTTGAGTCACATATCAAGAAAAGTATGAGGTCAGCCACAACCAGCTTTTCTTTAAAATTTTTCCAGAATTTGCCAGCAATTACCGTTTCTACTGTATTCTATTCCGGCAGTTTTATGAAACTGACGTGTTCAGGACAAAGTCAAACAACATACTTCCTGGACTATTGAATAATCCCATCCAATATCATCAGCTATCACAAAATCAAAAGACCATTTTTTAAATAATTGCCTCCAATTACACGAGAATGAAAGTCTAATAGGTTTAACATATCAAACCTCAAGATGATTCTTTTCTTCTTCTTTGCT